>VZSV01000004.1:14810780-14840521 GCA_013398735.1 Nothocercus julius
CCGCGGGATCTCCCTGCTAGGGAGGATCCCGCCCGGCCTCGCACCTCGTCCCGGCCTTTCAGAGCAGCTTTGTCCTGCCCATCCTGCGCGGGTGCAAATCACGGCGTTCATGGCGAGGTCCCCTTCCACGACCCTGAGATAACCAGAATCACGAGTTTAGCGACGTTTCTATTTAATGTCAGGTATCGCAGTCAATTATAGGATTACGAGTGTCAAACCCAAGTCATCATTAGCACAGGGCTGCAAGAATTTAGTAGATACCTGGTTCGCAGCTTGGCAGTAACAAAGACTGTGACCTCTGAAGGCCACTGAGTAGCTTCGTGACCGCATAGTTCTTGCTCCTAGCAGATGCCTTCAGTTATCAATTCCAGGTGAAAATGCTGGAAAAGAAAGCTAAGAAACACCCTGCGAGGTCTCTTGCTCAGGCAGCAAATTACAGCTATTACTGTGTGGAGCAAAGACATCAGTCTTCCAGGCTGTCACTCACTCACCGTGACTTCTTAAGAGCACAGACACAGGACTTCATCAGTTTAAGAATTTCATGTTTCAAAAATGAACCATAAAAGGTATAATTGTATCAACTTTTGAGCTGCTAACATTCATACACACCTCAATTTCTAATTATTATATAGAAAAGAAGCCCCAGTATCATAGCTTTTGACTGCTATGACTGTGGGTTAAGGGCCATGACAGCAGCGCTGGTGCCCACATGTAGCTACAGCTCTAGTTAGTAACTCTGGTAGGTCTTAAAACCAACAGGTGAGCATTCAAAGTCTACCAGGTAAAGTATTTCCATTTTGAGAAAAAACAGTTTTCAGATAAAAGCCAATATTCCATGGCTTTCGAAGTTACAAGAGATGCACCTTGGTTCAATTAAGAGGGGAAAGGGAGAGGAAAAGAAACAGCAGGGACAGGACAGTGAATCCCAGCAACATTTTAGCTCTTTCTGGGCAAAGGCACAGCCTTCACGGCTACCCACGTTCTCAGTTCTGTCACGCAGCAAGAAAGTTGTCTCTGTTGATTTTTCTGGTATCCTTTTATATTAAGAGCAGCTCCTTTTCCCCTCAGCGTTCCTAAGACACCGCAGAGCAGCAGCTAAGGGATGTTCTCCGTCTCCCCTCCACCGCAGCCACTCGCCACATCCGCATTCCAGCTTCGGTGCCGTCGAGGGCCCTTCTCCGAGCGCCTCGTGCTGGCCTTGCACGAAGCAGCCTCGCATACCGGCCTTACTCAAACGCCCCCAGCCCGGCGGCTGTGAGAAACAAGTAACCCCGTTGGGTTGTCTGGGCAGGGACCTCTGCGGATCGTGCGGCCCAAGCTGCCCCCTCAGCGCAGGGTCACGCGGAGCCGGTTGCTCAGGCCCATGTCACCTTCGAGGACGGAGGTACCGACACCTCTCTGGGCACCCTGTCCCAGTGTTCAACCACCTCACACTAAGGAAGCTTTTCTTATGTTTAAGGGGATTTTCTTCCCTCCTTCAATCCACTGGTGCCTCCTTTGTGGCAATGCTGGGCATCCTGGGCTTGACATACTATATTCCCCTTCGGTGAGTACTATACACGATTCCCCATCCAGTTCAGAGATTACGTCACATGCTACACAGATGGTAACAGACTGGCTAGGAGCACGGAAAGCATGGTTTTCTGACTACACGCCACAGGAAGTCGAGCTGATGTTCTTCAATGTAGTTGTGAGAATAATGTTGTTAACCTGCATTTCTACATGCAGGTAAAAACTGTTTACACAGAAGTTGACTTGCATAGAAGTATTTTCTGGGAAGAAGACTTAGTAACGAAAGCCCTTAAGTAAAAGTGGTCTTCTCACATACCTATCAATCAGTGACATCAGTATCACAGCTTAGAAGTCAAAATCCTTTAGTTAGGATACAGACCTAAACAGATTTAACGGACTAAGGCTCCATATTAACATGAAACTACACCCTAAAGAGGTGGGATAAAAATTAGACTTATTAAACAGCTTTAAAATACTTCAGCACACACACATTATTGACTCGATAGCAGTTATACCTCACCATTTAACCCTTCTGATCCATAAAATGCAGAACCCTGATGCCTAGGAATTCCTGTTATTAGAATAAGCAGTATCGTTTTCCAAACACACCTTCCTCTTAAGCCTTCAGAATGAAGAAATGATGTGTTTCCAAAAGCATGAATCTGCCATGATGACAGGCGCTTGACCCTCAAGGCTCTGCATCTGTGCAGGAAGGCTGCCCCTCGACGAGCTCCAACGGAGACGAGGAAGCAGGTGACTAACACAGGCAGGTTATGGACCAGTTCTGGTCTCCCTTTCACAACACAGCATCGGATTTCACAGAATCACGGAATGGCTGAGGTTGGCAGGGACCTCTAGAGATCATCTAGTCCAACCCCCCTGCTCAAGCAGGGACACCTAGAGCACGGGGCACAGGGTGGCATCCAGGTGGGTTTGGGAGATCTCCAGAGAAGGAGTCTCCATAACCTGTTTCAGGGCTCTGTCACCCTCACAGGAAAGAAGTTCTTCCTCACATGGAAGTGGAAGTGGAAGCCTGTGTTTCAACTTGTACCCATTACCCCTTGTCCTGTCACTGGCCACCACAGAAAAGTTTGGCCCCATCCTCCCTACATTCATCTCTAAGGTACTTGTGCATGTTGATCAGGTCTCCTCTCAGTCTTCTCTGCTCCAGGAGAAACAGGCCCAGCTCCCTTAGCCTTTTCTTATACAATTGATGCTCCAGTCCCTTAATCAGGTACACTGAATTTATTGCTCTAAAAGATTTATTCCTAGAGAATTGTCCAGTGAGCCTGACTCAAGAGTCCTCCAAGACATAAGGCCCAAAGCAACGTTAGTAACACTACACCAGTAACATGGAAGCTTCATTACAAAAATATCACCTGTACCTTTGGCAGACTTGCTGGAAATGAGTCAGAGAAGGTACATCCCAGCAAACACCTACTCAGATTCAGCAACAGAAGTTACAGCTTTGGTGAACCCCTTAGAGAATGGGACAAGGAAGGCAGGAGGAAAAACAATGCAACTGCCTAGCTCGGATTTAACTCTTATACCCCAAATTGCAGTTGGATGAAGCCAGAGAAAAAAAATAACCCACATTCCTTCAGTGGAGGATGTAATAAAATGCCCATTCCTTCTCATTTTAAGAATGTACGTATGTAGAAGTACTTGCAGTTTGCAATTGGAATGGAACAGGAAAAACTGGACATTTCCTCATGATAGGCCAGGTATTCCACAGGATGATATAAAGAACAGGGCAAACTGCAAAGCACAGAAAGAGAAGCTAAACATGCAAAACATGTCACACTTGCTTTGGACTCAGCCATCTATAAATAAAAATGCTTAGGCTCTTTCAGATTTCTATGGACTCACTAAGGTACTAAATTTCATTCTAGGCTACAAAATCAGCCCAGGTCATTGCAGGATAGTCATCTGCAGTGAGGAGTTAGGTATCCCATGACACTGCCCAGCTAAGTAGGAACCTAGCTGCATCTTTGAGCAACTGCCTATCCCTGGGATTCGGCCCCAGGGCCCACTCAATCTTCCTGCCTCTCCCTTTGCACTACTGTAAGGGGGGAGTAGCACCTCCCAGGGCTGCAGGCTTACCTGCTTAACGCATGCAAAGCTCTTTAGCATTTGCCTCCAATCCCCTTATAGATGTGCAAATCATTGCACAATTACAATTCCAGGATAATGACTTTAATTTCATGACTTACAGGAGGAGGCCTCTGAGCAGAGCTATTTTCATGTTTCTGCCCGCCTTACTGGGGGCTGGAGGTGAGGGCAGGGCTTAGGGGCTAGAGTCTGAGCTAAGCTCTTTGCTTCTTGTCCTATCCCAACCCTACTGTGATACCTCCTTAAATAGTGTATTTGAAGAAGGTGCTGGAACAACATGAAAACAAGGACCTTAGAAGGTAGTGTGTGGGCCTGAATTTGAAAGCTGAAGAGGAGAATACACAATATCTATGATAGGGTGGATTTACATCAACTTTGGTTATCTAGCTCACCATCTATCCTACTCACTTAGCACAGTTCTTGACTGATTCATTAATGCAGCAGCTCAAAATGGCTATTCCAAGATCCCTGAGCCTCATAGACAGTTTAGGTCACTCCAAACACTATTCTTGAACAGTGCAACATGCTATGGATATTAACAGCACTAAGTCTGCATTTAACTGGAATGCTGTGTACTCATGGAAGTGTTCGTAACTGCACTTATAAACACTTGAAATAGGAGACATGAGGATCAGCCCTCTTTATTAAGAGGGCAGTCACTTTAAGTAAACTGTACAGCAAATAAATGGTATTACTTAAAGCATGATAAATACACTTTGTTTTTAATTTGTAAGCCTCCAGCAGAAAACAACCATCCAGAAATTTGTTTCCTTTATTAGATCCAAAACATGTTCCTATCAAAATCAAACAAACAGCTCGGGTGCAACGGCACTGCTAAAAATCAAGACATCTGAACTCTGCGGTATTACTCTTCTGTTGACTTCATCTCTATCAAATCAGTTCAGTGCAGCATTCATACCTATAACTGGTTTCTACAAAGAATATTTTACTGTAACTTTACATTCAAAAACATTTATTTACATTACGAACTTTTACGCACTATTTCTTCTCACAGGCATTTTACACCATCATTCACACTTTTAAAACTTAGCTAAAAATTGACAAAACTACTATCTGGAGCAAATCTTTTCAACTGCAACACCTTCAACCTTAAAAAGTTCTCTATCCGTGGGGACCTTTTCTTCAAATTCATGGGGAAAAAGTATTTTTTAGTTACTGTCTCAGCAAGAGACTGACACAACAGACAGCCAGTGGTAAGAAACGCTCTTACTCCAGCTCTGAAATGGAAGCTACTTTCAGTGCCTTTGAAGCGGCTTCATTAATGCAAATTCTCACTTAAATAGAGAACTGAGGTATAATGAGGCTAAATAACACAATCTTTTTAAAGGGCAATGTCATGGAAATCCTCCCAGCAACTGAAATAATTCCACTTAGCTAAGATGAAAGTGCATGTAAAAAATATACCACGAAACAAAATCCTCTCCCTACGCTCCCCCCCTTCACCACCACCACCCCCCCCCACACAAAAAAAAAAAAAAAAAAAAAAAAAAAAAAAGGAAGCAAAGATGTCAAATTTTATCAGCACTCCCAAGCTCTCCCATCACTGGGCAACTGTATTTGAATATATTTTGAACTGTATTTCAAGCTAGTTGGAGGAGGACTGCCATACACATGAATAAGGTTCTATGTATGCACCATGCACATATTTGCATTTCAATGCATTTTTCTTTACTTCTGTGATGTATGTCTTGTTAGTTCAGGATGATTTATAAGATAATGAAGAAACAGAGAACTAGTTTCCAAAGGGTTCCTTTTCCATACTTTGCTGGTTCAAGTCTGTATGTTGATACTATGTGCACTTCTCCACTTCTGCTGGCAGAAGGTGATGGTGGTGGGAACACCTCATCTCCCCTAGCTCAAAATTGGGAATAGAGGGGAAAAAGAGTTAAATTTGTCTCCTTCCTCCTCACTTCTCTGTGAGGAGTTCCCTGTAGTGAAAGAGAAACCTGGGAAGAAAGGAAGAAGTTACTACAATAAAAACGAGACATACTAACCTCCAATGTATTTTTCTAAAACAAAAAGCAGAAAACCATGGTGAAAACAATAATAAATACTACTCAGAGTAGCACTAAGGTTTTATCTGGTCTTTCTGCTCTCTGGAAGGAGCATCAAAGACTAGAGCCTACACACAACACCTCTGAAAATATACAGAGCTAAAGCATGACACTTGTACTGGACATTTGGGGGGTTTTGCTGCTTCTGTTTTACTTTGTGATAGAAGAATGTCCCTTCACAAACTCTCCGCATTTCTGTGGATTTTAACTGAAGTTAGAAAAACATAACCATGACTGAATTATTTATACCATAACAGCTACACAGAAAGGAACTGGTAACCAGGGGAAATTCATGTTTCACAGCAGAATTGTGAACATCTTCATAAATGAAGAAATATTAAGAAAAATTTATTCTAAACATCAAGCTGCTGTAGCGAAAGGCCAGAGCAAGAAGAAACCAGCTGCTCTGTCTCCTAAGTTGCTTGCATTTGTCTAATTTTAAACATCATTTCATCTATAATCCTTAAAACTGCTGAAAGAAGGAAGTCTCCTTGCTGAAAGAGATCTCTCTGCCATGATTTGAATGGCACAGTTCAGTGGGGAATTACTGTTTTGGCAACATTTAAGATGTAGCTGCAACAAAAGAACAAAGGACACCCCAAAGCTTGCATTTGGATGGATACTACAACAGAACAGATGTTCAACACGAAATCGGGAGATACTTGTAAAATATTTCAAGAAAAAAGGCACCATTTTAAATACAGACATACAATAAAAATAGAATTACTTGCTCATGTCCACTTTAATAAACAGCTAAAGGTAATAATGAGACTAGTAAACAAGCATTAATTAGTTTTGTGTACCAAAAAAGCAGCTTTGACAAGATTTTTGACACTGTATGCCAAAAGTAATTTTGAAAACAAAACCTTAAGATATATTCAAGTAAACAATTTTTATTTTTCACTATTTTATTTCCATAGCAATGTATTTACTGGATGTAAATACTACAAAAATGAAAAGAAATTACAGTAATTTTTACATCGATTCATCTCACAGCTTCATACGCAGAACAGAAGCATAATATGAGAAAGTTGCCAAAACGTATTCATAGGAAGATTTAAAGCTGTTTTTTTTTGATGGCTAACTTAGTCATAATGAAGAAAAAACCCAATCCAAACAATGTCACCACCCCCATTTTTACTAATCTGTTTTCCAAGGTAGGTGCTTTTTCTGGAAATTCCACTCGAGTGGGGTCATTCCTCTGTTCATTCTGAGGCAGAAGTTAAGTTCATGTGAAAAACAAACAAACAAGACGCTAGTGTGAAAACTTAGGAACTGTTATGAAATATACAGTCCTAAGAACCTGCAGGTATCTAATTTGTATGTTACTTCTTTCTCCCTGTGTGTCTGAGGCCTACCTCCATTGAAACAAATGTGTGCAGACTTTTATCTTATCTGGTGCTTGGTCATTTTGTAAGTAACAGATATTATAAAAACAGGCTGTTTGTTTACAAACAGAATTCCTTAGGAGTAAAGCACACTACTAACAGATACTACAAAAATCTAATATCAAAACATTGCAATTAACAGACACTTTAACCAGAACTTTTGCTATTTAGTCATTAAAACAATGACTTACTAATCTAGTGAGTTAAATATGTAACAGATAAAACTTTCAAAGACTTCCCTGCAGTTAAAGAGGTGCTGGAAAGTACCTTAAAAGTGTCTGCTCAAATATCTGTTGAAGCTGAGCACAGCAGGGTTACGTCCTGCTTCCCTTTCTTAGTTCATAGTACTTGGAAAACCATTTCATTTGACAGGTAAAGATTTAAACAATTATGTACTACAGACACAACATGTACTGCAAGCAATGTCTATAGCCTAAGCTTAGCAAAAGCTACTGTAAATTTTAAGGGTTTTTGCACAAATTAAGAGGCTCAACTTTTTCATTTAAATGATTACTTTTCATAAAAAATATCTCAGTGGTCTCCAATGATCTAGGAGCGGCACCATTTCACCAGTGAAACTCACAACACATTGCAGTATTTTAATACAACAGGAATTGTATTTTCTAAGGGATTACCAGGCTAGCATTTAAAACCTTGGTTTGTTTAACAGTGGGTGCAGAGCCTCTTCATCTTGGAGGGTCTAAAACCTTAAGCAGAGATGAGTACAAGTCCAAGTGGCATGTAACTGTTCTCCCCCTCTCCTTATAACAAGGAGACAGATACATAGATGCCATTCATTTCTGCATATGCAAAGAAAGGAACACAAACGGCTAAAGTGTTCTTTGCTTGCAAGCTCAATCCAACTCTTAAATACTTTCGGTGTTTAGTGATTTATTAGGAGAAGACTGTTATATTACATTGAATTTACTTAATCTACAGGAAATTGCATTACTAGCATTATGCTCAGTGTCTGAGTTCCACATGGCTTCATTCAGTAACAGATTCCTTTCTGACACTGATGCTCCATTTACTCCATCCCATTCCTTTTACTAGCCTATTACTTAAAATGACCCCATCTGACAAGAGCATGTCACTGTGCTGGGTTGAGAATGACTGATGTGGTGCTAACATGTAGCCTTGACCTCTCCCACCCTCTTCTTTTGTCACCTCTGCAGAGTTTGCTGGGATGCCCTCTGTTCAATCCATAAAACCTTAACATCTTTAGCGAGTCAATAACTCCAAAGGATTCCCTAATTAAGAAGTTTTCCAAATGACACTTGTACTATAGAGGTCACTTATGAGCATAAGGATACTTTCCACCGACCTCTTTCTTATGGTTGAAACAGAAAGACCAACTATACTTTTCCCTGGAGACCATCCTCACTACTTTGGAATATGCTAGATTATTCCTTGTTCTGTTATGGGAAGGAGAGAGGTGCAAACCTGTACATTCCTGCTACCTCCAAGCAGCTTGCAATCCCTGGATGCAATTCCCAACTACAGCCTTTCACAGACCTAAACAGCAAACATTTCACTGGTGCACATCTTGTACGGTTTACAAGGAAGTTATATACAACACATGGTAGACTCAACTCCCGCACACCCACCTCTTCCAGGAGGTTCTTCAGCATCACAACTTCTTTTCCCAGCTTTTCCACACTGCAAACCAAGTCTCTGCAAACTTCTGCAAAACTTTCCGCTGGTGCCCACTGCAGTACTATCTATTAGGAGTTACAGTTAAATGTTAGAATTACTGTAGAGTGTAAGCTAGGATTCTTTAGTTAATGTAATATAAAGGACAATGTCAGAAAAATATTTTAACTTTATTTATGCTAAGTAAGCATAGTATGATTCATGCACAACAAAAATCTACTATTTCATATCAGCCTTCATGGGAGTTTTCTGTCACTTCTGTTCAAACACTAATTCCCTTATAGGCAATAACACGCGGAGGAGCAGATCTATGCTTTTTAACTGGTTGGCTTATCTCTGGAATAAATTATTTGAAAACATATACTTTAGGGAAAGAATACTGAACAGTTCTATAAAACTATATATAACAGTTGTTTACAGCTTTAGTCACTATTCATTTTTTTCCCCCCATTTCTACTCACTAGAAAAGCAGTATTCCCCAAACTCTAAATCAGTCTTTGTCTCCTTTGGTTGAATACCTTGTGAGAATTTGTGAGCAAATGCTTATTTATGGTCTGCACAGGAACGGTCAGGTTACCACACTCTTTATTCAACTTCTGAAGAAACTTGAGGAATTCATCTCCACTAGCAAAACAAAACCACGTTCCATTATTTGTAAAAGGCCATAACACTTTGCAAGCTAAATACCACGCACCGATTCCTAACACTGGCTTGTGAGTGAATTAAACATGCAATAATAAATACATAAAAAAAATAAAAACAACAAGAACACCACCACGATTGATTTCCCACATGAATCTGTACCACATCCACATTCAACATCTTGTCTCAAAGGGCTTATTTATTTATTTATTTTTGAAACCTTTAAGTTATCTGAGATGCTTAGCTACTAAGTCACACTGAAAGCTGAAAAAGCATTATCCCGCCAGAGTTTCTGGAAACATTCTGTTAACCTCTGTTTTCATTTTCACTGCCATTAATCCTTTATTATCAACACAAACACACCTTTACCTGCTACATGAGCAACTCTGGATTGTAATACACATTCACACAAACACCACACACACATCACACCAACAGCATTGTGTTTCTTGCGCATGTGTTACAGAGATGACAATCTGGCAACACAAGGAAGAATTTATAGTCAATTTTATATTGACATATCACTTCTGAACTGCAGCTTGCTTTTTAATGGAAAGTGTATGTGTGGGAAAAAAAATCTGTTTTGCATTTGGGAGTTAAAGACTGAAATGATAAGATTAGAAATTAGGTTCAGTCTCTAGCACCGAAGAATGGAAGGAAGCACTGAAGAATGGTAGAAGAATACAACCCTGCTGACTTGGCCCTTGGACAGAGTAATAATTCCTCAAAGCCCACTGAAGAAAATATATTCTTAAGTGTTCAAATACAACTAATATACTTTGAAGAAAACGTACTCTTAAGTGTTCAAAGACAATCAGAAAGATAACTTATAAAGTTAGTCTGGTTCCACCAAAGAGTGGAGAAAAGAATGTAAAATCTAATAGACTAATATCAATACTAAGTTTTAAAGATCCCATGTCACACTAACTCAATTGAATTTGATTGTAAAACTCAGCAAGAAATTAAGGTGTCAGTTATAAATGATGGTACAGACCAGAAAGTTGCTGACATTGCCGGGCAGAGGGAAGGGAAAACAAGAGTGGGCTCTGAAACCTCACAATTCTTAATAGTTTCTTCATCTCCAGCTCCTGGCTGGCTATCAGTCATGCAGGTGAATAGCACACAGGCCCAGCAAAACAGACAATTTTAACTTAGTATCTCCCTAATCACAGGTCTTACGTTTATGGGAGGATCCGAATAAGTGAATTCGGATCCCAACTTTCCTCTTTTCCCTGGAGCAATCTGCTAGTAAACCTAAATGCAATGTACTCACATACTACCGAAGGCAAGAAGGTCTAAATGCAATTTTTCCACCAAACAGCTGAGTGCCAGATACTCGCACCAACACGTCAGCGTGGTGCACAAGAAACTGAATTTAGGCCACAGGGTGTTTTCATTAAGTTTTCACTTTTTTTCCTGTAACAATGCATACCCTAAGCAAACAACATTAAGGTGTCTAACGGCAGGACACTGCCTCCTAAGAACACCTGAGAGCCCAGAGCCTGATCTCCTGCAGCATCCGCACTGGAGAAACAGGCAATATTGGAAATTCACCTCTTTGGGAATCTAGGGCTTCTTCTGTAAACATTGACCATTAGGACATTGGACCTACCTGTCCTAATTAGGGAAAAGAAAAGCAGGTCAACAAAATCGGGATCCAATTATTACCCTGAATTAGGATTACGTTACTTTAGAGCTGATTTGGAATGATCTGATGGCCTATAACTTTGATTTTATATTTGCTAAAACTCAGAACAGCTGTTCCTTTGCTGTAAATCTCAGCTTCAAAAATGCAGATATATGTAAAAATATAAAGTATTTATTCATTCTGCAAATGCATCCCGTTAAAATTAACCCCTCTCTACACTGAATGAATTGATGTTCCAAAAATGAGTTTTTAATATTGCAAGTAATTTAGGCATATGTTAGTAGGCAAAGTTTCTATCACTGTTACAGTGTCTATCACTTGCAACACTGCAGAATTGCTAAGACTTTAGTGCTCAAAACAAGAACATACAAAACAACAGTAAGATGCTAAAGGTTACACACCAAGTTGGTTCTCTTTGTTATGAAGATGGGAAAAAATGATAAAGCCTATTCATTTGTTTTTTTGAGAGTTATTAGCTTGTTATTTTGAAGCACACTGCTCTGAGAAAAAATAATAATTTAACGGAATAATTATATTTAGGGTAAAAGACACTAAACAAAAGAATCATGTGCAGACACAAGCTGGAAGTTTGTCCCACATATTTCCACAATCAAACCATGCACATCAAAACTTTCTCTACTTAAAAGGATAACATTTTGGCTAAGATCAGTTATGACACCTGTGTTTCGTCACAATGAAAATCTATTTTTGTTGAGAATCCTTCCAGAATTCCCAGAATAAAGTATGTTAGGGACATGAAATGGAATAAACCAGAATTATTATTGCTTATATTTACTGTATGCATAGTATTCTTAAAACATTTTCATAAATTTTTATATCCATTCCAGCAATATCATCTTATAGCATTTTCAAAAAATAATATTTTTTTTTAAAAGAAATAATGGCTGTCAAAACACCAGTGGCTTAACAGTGCTAGACACTCTCTGTGAGTTTATAATCAATCAGCTCAACATTTTCTACTATGTTAGTTTTTCTATGACTTAATGACTGATTTTCCTTCTCACAGAATGACTTTGAACAAATGGGAAGTAAAATCTTTACATAACAGCATGTAAACATAACCTATGATTTTAGTCCCAAGGTCAGATTCCTAGAATACATGTCAAGTCATTTTCTAAAACAAACAAACAAACAAAAAGAATCTACGCAGTGCTTGCAATAATTGAACTGTGGTCATATTTTTGTGTATTTCAATTTTTATTCAGTCTTTTTCTAAGAACTATAAGTGATCTAAAAATCATTCTAGGAATTCCACATGACCACCACGTTACTGAGGTACGGTACTGTATCTGATTATTTTTTCTTCCCCTTACTTGCCTACACATGCCTACACATTAACTTTTTGGATTTTCCACTTTTCCCTGTGTTCATTTTTTTTTGGCTGTTCTCATAAATGCATACACTTAAGTGTCATAACATACAGATCTGGAAAAAAATGTGTACTTCTGGGGTAAAAATGCATGAACTGGACAAAGTTCTCTTGTCTCAATGAAAGGTCAAAATCATTTCTTAAGACACCTCACTTCGACCCTGAAACACCCTGCTGCTTGGCCTACTACCTCTGCTCAGTTGCAAAGCCTATTATATTTTAATAGGAAAGGCTCATGTGCTGCCAAAGTATTTATGCTGCACCCATATCAAAGTTTTGTGCCTTTTTGCATGCTGGAACTCTAGCTGCTCAGTTTCTCACACAGTGTACTACTGGGTTGCACTTGGACTCTCCTTGGAAATTAGAAAGGTGCTTGTTTTGACACAGAAATCTATTCTCTGACTAGAAGGCAGAATCAAGGTCCATACTGGCACAGGAATGCCTGTCTCTTCCAGCCCACCTCGATCTTGCAAGAGCTTCGCCAAATGCCTTGCATGTCCTTCCAGATCTTAAAGCTCATGCTGGGCATAGTGCTGCAAAAAAGTACCTCAGTGAGGCTGCAAAGCTGCTCTCACTGTGCACACAGTGATGGATGCAGACACAGCCATGATGGCAGCACTAGCAGCTATTAGCACATGTAAGGATGACTAGTTAGGAGCGGAGCATGTACTAGAAAGCCTCACGCAATCACGGAGAGAGAACGAAAGGGCAGGAGCACATCATGATGTGACGGCTAATGCGTAGCACCAAAGGGACGAGCTGCCTCCCATGGATGGTGACTCACACAGAATTAACCGCAACTCAATCATATCCTCACTCCAACAAGCAATAGGAATAAGAGCCTAGCCTTACAGCATCCAAATAAAGTATCAAGCTCCTATGAAAGAGAAAGAGATGCCTACCAGAGGAGTAACACAGCTGCCAGATCACTAGTCAAGTGGGAGATATATGCTCCTGGCCTCCATCCACAGACACACACACAGACACACACAGACACACACTTCAAAGAACTGAACCCTTACATTTCTAGGCAGTGGAAATTTATTTAATCATCTTATTGGATGCAAGAAGGACAGATTTCTTCCTCCATACTACTCAGGCCACCCAGCTTGAGCATACTACTCAAACCCCAGCAAATAAGGTGCCACAAAGCTATGCAAATGGCGATACAACTGGGAGGAAGGAAAATAAGCACTCTATTTATTTGAGTTGAGAGAACTCAACTTTGTTGCACAGCAATGCAGCTACAAGCATGGGGAAGCACCAGTATCTCGGCATTAACACCATCTTCAAGTTAAACAAATACAGTTCAACAAGACCAAAGTCTCTGAAAGGAAGGTTGCAGTTCTCTGGCCCTATTTCTAAAGATTTTGCAAATTAAAATACCAGACTAATGCTACCCTTCTGGGGCAATTCTTTTATAGCTTAAGGAAGCAGCAAGTGGAAGATATGAACATATATTAGACACAGCATCTAGGTTAAAATCTAAGGCTCTTTCTAGAAAAAATGCTATTTATCCTACAAAATACAAGTCAAGAGGTATTAGAAAACTCAAGGCACCTTTCTACTTACTACATTCTTCATTTCTCTTGTGGTTGATGTGTATTACCTGGATTCCAGCTTCAGCACTTCAGGGAGGTCTCCAATTCTTATTTCTTCAACTTGCAGCTCTTTAATAGAATCTAGGAGTTTCTGTTGATCTCTGGGATTTGTAATGCCGATCTAAATGTAAAGAGTCATGTCAAATGTAAGAGTTATTTAAATAGTGCTGCAGTATTTAAATAGCACATTTTTTTGTGTGTATTGTGCGAGTTTCTAATTACTGAAAGATCAGGTGGTCAAAATAATTCGTTTTTAGGAGGAAAAAAAGACTAAAACAAACAAACAAAAAACTCAGCAACTATTTGATGATGCACAACCAAATGAATTGTTTGAAATGAATAAGAGAAGAGCCAAACTGAAATTGCGCATGACGCTTAGATATATATAACATTCATCAACAGTTAATAGTTTCAAAACTATTAGCTTTTAAATAAACGTCAAATAGAAAGGTTTGCTATTCCAGAATCACCTAAGGCTTCCCTCACAGCAAAACTACCTATTATCATGTTGGCAGCACAACAGTAACTCCAATACTAATACAACTTTTCTGTTGACCTTTAGAGGGAAAGATGAGGTAAATAACAGACTGCTTCAGCAAATGAAAGATGGCACACTTCTCAGATAAAAATCAGCCAGGAACACTAACATTCCTGTCATCTTGCCCAAAAGGCCACTGTTTTTAATAATGTCACAATTTTCTGCCAAATCCACTTTTTTGGACATGGGAAGATAGCGAAAGAGCTGGGGAGGGGGCCTGGAGTAAAAGAGTCCTGTTATGGAAGCTTACAGACCAGATAAACTTCCGTATTTCCGGATTATATTTTGATTCTTGATGTGTCAAATTTTCATTTTGCACTCTCAAATGCAGAACAAGATGCCAATTTCTCTTCCTCTAAACTAACAGGAACTTTTTAAAGTCCTAAATGCCCAAGAAAGTAAAATGAAGTCTGCCACTGGTTTGAGACACAAATGCTGAAAAAATTACTCCCCGCAATGAATAAAATCCAAGTGTCAGAAACAGTAGCCAATCAGACAAAACTCTGGAAGTTTTGAATGGACCTGTCTAAGGATGTAGCAGTTTGTAAGTTTAAGGAATGCAAGGATTTTAGCTTGAAAGCGTCATTGTTTAGGCTCTGTTCTAGAACAGAGATAAAGTTATTTACAGAGAAAATATCTTTCTGATATTCTTTGATGGAAGAAAGTGTCTCATGTTAGTGACAGGATTTCTTTCCAATTCTTTTGGATACAAAGCAGCACGGTTCAGAGGCATTCATCAGAAGCCATCATTAATCTCTGTAGTAATAAGATCCAGACTCCTTAAGAGTCGGTTGCTAGTGGAAGATCTACCATCACACAAAAGCCTTTCAACTTTACAGTTACGAGGAAGCAGATTAAATTTTTGTTCTTATAGCAACATAGGAGAAGCTCTTATTAGAGCTCTAAAATCAGAATAATAAAAAAAACTTTTAAAATTGCATACTGCATCAAGATTTTAGGATAACTTATGAACTGCTAACAAATGTTATATAATTTTTAAAAATCCTGAAATAAAGACTCAATTCATATATGTCCATGCACATCACATGACCTACTTTATGGGAAAATCTTCTTGTTGAAGAAACAAGTGGTAAAAGAATTCTGTTCCTACAGATACAAGAGCAGCTGGCGCAGGTGTTTATTTCATTTTTTTTCAGTGAAGTTCCCTTAATAATAGGGAGTTCAAACATGTTAGAAAATTGAAATATAAATTATCAGTCTGTGTGAAGATTAAATTTCCCTGTGTAATAAAAGGCAGCTGTTCATTTAAGGCCAAAATTCCCCCTTTCCCTTCACAGAAACAGATAGAAGTGACTGCCATTTTTCAGCAAGGGACTCATATGAATGTACACTCGATCAGATTTGCAGTTTAATGACAGCAAGAAAATAGCTCATAGAACCATGAGAAGAAAAATAATAAGATCTCCTTTAAGCATGAGGTTCTTGTCAATAGCAGCCTTTAAGGATTCAAATAAAGCCCACACTTGTATGCTGCATAATGGGTAGAACATCGAGGCTCTAGAAGCACCATGTAACATAACACACTGATGTACCTGATCTAGGTGAATTCTTGAAATCTCCTCCCTATATGCACAGCTCCCTGTATGTGTACCCAATGATATTAGAGAAGTATTTCTGAGCTCTGTCAAATCACTGGAAACACCAGCTCTGCTCACCTACAACGCAGTCCTTGTGACACTGACTCAAAGGTACATTAACTTACACACAGATAAATGTTGATTCCAGCTGCTAGAACATGTACCTTCCTCAATATCCTGCGGGACTGGTATTTTCTGGCACTGTCTCAAGAGTTTAACAAGGTATCCAAAATTGAGGAGAGAAAAAAAAAAAAAAAAAGAAAGAGAAAAAAAAACAACAAAAAAAAACACCTGACACTGAAAACAGGGTTAGCATTAGCACCTGGATGTAAGCCTGAAACAGCTAATTTAACCAGGCTCTTTTCTCTGACAAAGCTTTACAGATCTGTACGAGATATGATATTCCATAACATAAAGGAGCTACTAGTTTTTCCAAAACTATAAAGCAGCACCTCACAAGGAACACCATATTTATCCACCACACCAGTATCTATTGTATGAGGAAAGACTAAGTGACTTGCGCCTGTTTAGCCAGGAGAGAAGACTGAGAAGGGATCTGATCAACATGTACAAATACTTGAGGGGAGAATGTAAAGAAGGCGGAGCCAAACACTTCTCGGTGGTGGCCAGTGACAGAACAAGGGATAATGGGTATAAATTAGCACATAGGAAGTTCCATCTCTATGTGAGGAAGAACTTCTTTCCTGTGAGGGTGACAGAGCCCTGGAACAGGTTGCCCAGAGAGGTTGTGGAGTCTCCTTCTCTGGAGATCTTCCAAACCTGTCTGTATGCCATCCTGTGCCCCGTGCTCTAGGTGTCCCTGCTGGAGCAGGGGGGTTGGACTAGATGATCTCTAGAGGTCCCTTCCAACCTCAACCATACTGTGATTTAAAGTGGTTATTTAGGATTATTTGCTGCTAATCCTAGCAATGATTTCCTTTCAGGGAAAACATACTTCCAAGCTAAAATTAGTAATGATTAAAATTTGAAACTCAAGTATTTCTTGCTGTTGCAATTTCCAAATGAATACAGAAAAGAAACAGTGGGGACTGCCACTTCATAGACAGATCTGGAACAGAGGATGTAACAACTCAAATCCTAGAATTTAATACTGATCTGAGGAATTATATACTTTAGAAAAGGTCTGTCTATATATGTATTAAAATTGAAGAAATAACTTAAGATTCTGAAAATAGACCTTCAAAAAGAAATCTTTCAAGGTTAGACATTTTTGAAGAGAAGTTAAGTCATTGAACTATTTAAGGAGACACATAAAGTAGTAAACTGACCTGTATTAGTTCATCTTTTTTCATGATCAAAAGCTGTCTTAGAGTAACATCTCTTTCCTGTACAAAACAAAGGGTTTTCCATCATCAAAGAGTTTCAGAAGAAAACACCACATAAAAAAGAAATAAAAATAGCTACACAATACTATTAGCAAAATAATGAAAAAAAAGATGTCTGGTATACAACACACTACATAATCACAACATGTAATGTACATAACCAAAACTGACCAATCTAGTCCAGTGAAACCTAACATTTCAAATATAACTTTCTTCTAGCATGTTAACAACAACATAATTATTACTGATATTTTAAGTCATTTTTACATATTATTTTTACATATTAATTTCCAGGTAGCAGATGCATCACAATCTTACCTTTAATAATCCTATTATATGTTCTAGACCAAGACCATGTAAAAATACTTCCATGTCTGAAAGAGCTGAATAGGAACTGTAAACACATTTAAAGAGATTAAAGGTGAAAATTGTGGAAATTAAAAAGACATCTACAGCAATTCCAAAACATACACACTTGAGTAAAGCATACAACCAGACAAAGCACAAACCTAAAGCTGAACACACCCACCAATCACAGCAGTATCACATAGAAACCAAAAGGGTATAGTTTAATTTAACAAAATTTTACAGCTGGCTACTGTGAATCTAAATGGAAGAATGGTGGTTAGGAAGGAAGATAACTATGTACCCTGTCAACAGCCACCCTTCATATAAATTTAGGTTCAGACTTTAACTTTTACTTTTTACTCTCCATTTAATCCAAAGGAAAAAAGAGAGTAATCCCAGAAAAGAAGGATGTTCCTCATTAAGGGCAGAGGAAATTAACTCCAAAGTTTGCTGCCAGAAGACTACTGTTGAGATGTTAAACTGCTGAATCCCTGTAATTCCTTGCAGGTTCACAGATTTTTAAGGTTTATAAATAAAGGTAAGAATCAATCTTGAACTATATCTACTAAAACATATAAAAATACAAGAAAAAATATCTAAACAACTTCCAACAGTCAGAGGAACATCTGTAATAAACCTAGAAGCAAACTATACAAAAAGTAGAAAAAACTACTGCATTTCTACACTGATCCCTTGCCAAAAGCCTGAGTTAAGAGAAAGTTTTCTCCATCTTGCTGTGGGTCCTTAACTTACAATTTGTCCTGTTGTTAAAGGCTTAAAGAGCTCTTACAGCTAAAATTTATAAACAATTACCTTGGAAAATCTTTCTGAATATGTAAGAAAAGATCTCAAAGTCCCTGCAAAACAGAACTTAGGCAGCTGAAGAAACCAGTGCCTGACAGATATCTGTGTCTGCTTGCACAATCCACATCACTGGAGCCAGGACAAATGCCTCATGAGGATGGCAGGAGGGGATAACTGAAGCTGTGTCACTCCCTAAGTACCACAAATCTCCAAAAGGCTATAGCCCCAGACCCCGCACGGTGCAGCACAACTGCCGCTTAGTATGAGATGAAGAAACCTGAGGGGAAATGGGATTTGAGACAATAGCCAATGCCAGTGATGCAAAATCTCACGGGAAACTGGCAAGGAGAAGACATTCATCTTCCAGAACTATAACAGATATCAATGTGCCTCTTGAGTATAACTGGATGAAAGAAATAACTAGGTAGGAGTGTGGGGATGAGAGGAGGGAAGAGAAATTGATTAACTGTGTTTGTAAGAACAGATACTGAAGAGCCAGGTATCTGGTGTATTCCAGTAGACTATCCTTTGAAACCAAGATTTCTACTAATCATCAGAAATAATCAAAATTACAAAATATCAGAACTGGCTACTGTAAGAAAAATTCCTGAACTTGCCAGAAAACGTCTGCTGATGAAGACAAACAAGTTATTCATCTAATATACACAGAACTGGTAGAATGAAATGAAAACAAAAAACACTCCGCATACTGTGAAATCATGGAAGCACAAGAATCACCTAATACAACACCACATTTATATAGTGAGACATCTGGCTGTCACAAAGTATTACCAGTAGGCTTAAGGATTTCAGTCTCTTATTTTAAAAGCTTATCAGGATTACCCAGACACTGGTATAATGTTCTCTAGCCACTGCCTGGTTTCTGCAGGCAAGCACAAAATCACGTGGATAACTGCTGCAACGTGTTGGTGTGTTTACTCGTACTAGAAAGTCTTAAGAAACTTCCTAAATAACCTAAACTTATTAAAAGGAGGTTATGAGGAGAGATCCCTCATAACACTCAAGTCACAAAGTCCAGATTCTACTCAGGAGTATGCATCTCTGAAGAATACTAGAAGAGCAAACTCTTTTTTAAAGAGTCTAATGGTATTCCAGGAAGGAATTCAGGGTGGAACACAAAATAAGTTATGTCTTAAAAAACAAAACCAAAGAGTATTATATTTGGCCTGTCTGCATGGCTACACGGTACATCATCATCCTTATAACAAGCATCCAGGGATTGAAAAAATGATTGCCGAAGGGAATACCAAGAACTGTTTCACAGATGGAAAAATCTGCCCAGATCAACTCCTTGAGGAATGTATAGTCAGATGCAAGAACAAATAGGACTACAGAGATCATGCACTTTAACTTGTTAAACCTTCAGCCTTCAGCTCCAAGTACCTCCAAGATGATCATGGCTGAAGCACTGGAGGATAAAAACCCGAATGATGTGTGCATTCCCTGGTGGCACTGAAGTAGTCTGAACTGGTACTTAGTGATGTGACATCAGCATAATGATACAGAACTGTGGTGCTCCTAAGTAAGCTTGACTAGAGTGAGCAGGGTTGGAAAACCACAGACTAACCAGAACAGACTAAATAGTAATTATACACTCCCCAAGAAGTTGCCTTCTCAGAACAATGCAGCTCAAGGAAGAAAGCGGGTAGCTTGTTTTTGACATCTTAGTATATTTTGGGTCAAAACCACATCAGATATCTTCAGAATTACTGAAGCAGGATCTGAGTCCACTCACAGGACACCTGAAAACTTCAGAGTCAAAGGTAAACTCACACAGAAGGCTCTGGAGCTTAACTCCTGTTCATACTTATTAGGAACCTTCCCAGCTGTATGGCCCTTTTCAACATAAGTATCAGAAAATGTGTGAAAAATGGGACATAGCCCTTTCTGACAGTATGAAGCTGAAAACAGGCATTCAAGGAAGGCATCAAATGATGCTAACCAAGCAGGAGAGTGTAACAGACTTAACAAAAGGTTCACTGTAAAAAAAGAAGTTACAGTGAACCTTGACTCTATCATACATCACACCACGTGAGAGGAAGGAAAGGTGTACACAATGGTCTTTATGCATAATATTAGGGAACTCTGTGGTCTAAAATGACAGTACATTAATATATCCACTGTGGATTCTTCTACCACTCCATACATTTTATATATATATATATATATATACACACACATATATATGTGTGTGTGTGTGTGTGTGTGTGTGTGTGTGTGTGTGTGTATTAATATCACTAAGACTTAATCATGTTATGAACAAACGCAACTTTTTGGTAATATTTACGATCTAAAATTATACTATGACGGTATTTACCCAGCTCTGTGGTCAGGAACAGATGTCAGAAAGTTGTAGATAGTTTCCATCTTAATCATTTCATTGTACCTCCCTTGCAAGGGATTCACAGTCAAAGAAAGTAAACTATAAATCTGCAAAAAGCCAAAATGAATCAATTGCTATTCAACTCCACAACAAATAATGAATAAAAAATTCACTTAAGATTATGAAGCATTCGTGAATTATTACACACAGAGAACATAAACATATGACATTTCTCTCTTCTCCAGGACAAGCAACAATGGGGGTTACAAATAAACCCACTGAGTTTATCAAGAGCATTTCTGAATTAACCAAATTCCAGCACAGTGATGAATGAACACAGAGCAAAACAGAATAAGTACTGTAGTCTAAAAATGTTAACATCCATCATTGTGGTCCTCTTGTCCTTATTATATGAGTTTTATGCACTCAAGAGAATAAGGTCTTTGAAGAGCACCAGGTATTGATTTTAACACATTTCCATTTCCAGGGCCCATAAAGACATTACCATATAATGTTTAAGGCACCATGAATATCCAGTATATTACATAAACTATTCTATGCATAAATGTAATAGCATATGTATTCAACTGATACTCTCCAGTTACTTCAACACTCCAGTTACTTCAATACTATTTTTATAGAAAATGATAAAATAGAACTGATTTTTGAGGCAAAAAACAGAATTTACGTTTCAAAGGGAAAAACATATACCTCTGAATGTTTATTCATTTTTGCCAGGTCAGCTGCTGTTTTCTCATCCTTAGTCTGTAGATTTTTCTCAGCTCCAAGTTCAAGCAACTTTAAAATTACGTTTTTATGTCCATAGTGTGCTGCCCATGCTAATGCCTGCATAAGAACAATTTCACTTTACCAAGTGAAACCACACATTTAAACCACACGTGTTTGAAGAAAAAAAAAACAAAAAACAAAACAAAACAAAACTTTTTTGAGGGGGGAGGGAGGGAAAGAAGTCACAGAAGGCTAAGTCACAGGAATACTATTAACTCTAATGTTATACCTCACTAGACACACTTGAGCAGAAATGAAAGAAAACAGTTAGTTTTCATGAAACACAAGTACCTTAAGACTTTCAATTAAGAGTTAGAATGCAAGATTTAAGTATAAATGATGGATGTACCTATCAGGTTTAATTCTTTTTCTTTATATACATTGTAAAGAGGTCTTTTCCCCACATACACTACTAACATCTACAAGTCCACTTGATAGATTGTAGAATTTTACACAAATTAAGATGATCTTCATTCGCCAGGCTACTTAAATACAAAGGCTTTATAAGTGCAGGACCACAGTGGTGAAACTTGAGATTAAGTAGCCAACACAAGTCTGAAACTGCATATTAGGCAGCTCTCAAAATGTTGTGCTTCTTAATAGTCCCACATACAGTTAAGTGCTCAAGGACAGGCAACCCATGCAAGATTAGGTTCACAGGAAGTAAAAAATTAAAAAAGTAATCAGAAAGAATCAGAAAGAAAAAAAGTAATTTTTTTCTGATGTGGCAGAATTTAGAATCAAAGACAAATATATTAAAACTATCTAGCAAGGCAGTGTGAAACAATATAACAAAGAGCATTTGGGGGTACTTGGAGTTCTAAAGGTACATTTAGAAACTAGTTTATGGGTTCCTGGTTTTTGAAAATGTTGTCCTTAGTTATAAGAAACAGAAATAGATCACTTACTGTATATCCATTTTCATCCTGGGCATTTATGTTTGATCCATGAGCAACAAGAAGAGCAACAACCTGAGGATACCCTTTTCTCGCTGCATACATCAGTGGAGTCATTTGTCTCCTGGAAATAAAGGGGAAAGGGTAAAAAAACAAACCCTACAACATTAAAACACCAAAAATATTAACAACTGCCAGCCGTGAAGCATTACAGTATAGGGGTACAGTAGTAGATTATATTTTCCACTTTACTAAACACAGAGAATATCAGCAAAGGGTCCATAAATATTTTTTCAACTGAAATTCATTCCAGAAAAGTGACAATAACTGTTACATTTTACTTCAAAAATTACTTTTAGAGAATACAATACAAGCGAAAAATTTTACATACAGATCATTTAAAAATGAAATTTCTGAGAAGAAATACTTAAAGCTTTGTAGAGGGTGTGATATAATATGAAATTGAATATTTAAAAATTATGAACTATATAAATACTTGTATATCCTCTCACATACACAAAAGAATTACAGATCATACCACTCTTGCCAGCGCACAAAGCTCTAGCGCAGTGTGCGAGTATTGCTAACATTCAGAATATTTCTGTGTGTTGCTTAAGAGTTTTCTGGGAGTTACCTAAAAATGTCATAGGTTTCCAAATTCTAAAAGCATATTAAAGACTGCTGTCCTTTAAACCATTCTTTGTTTCTATTCCCAGAACAGTTTGTTTTGATGCCTCCTCTCCTATATACTACTACTACTTGCAGTTGCTGAACAGATGAGTGCTTACAGATATCACCCTTTCTACTGTTCTATTCTTTATATCCCCCAAAGCATAACAAAAACAGTTTAGTGATCTTAACAGATGCGTATATATTTTGGTTGAGAAACTCATAAGATGAAGCAATTTTGAATTCCTCTGGAGATTTTGAAAGAAAAAAAAAATATTGCTGAAAAACCTCTCAAGATATATTACTCAAATCACGTGGCACACATTTTTCAGAGGAAAAATGCTAGATCATGGAATTGAAAAATACGTACTATTAAGAGCAGACAGATGTATCATTATAAACAGTTCTGAGTGAAAATATTTTACTGGTCATGTTTGTAACACATAGCTCTTACAAAAGTCTGCTGGCAAAGATTATTCTGTTTTGGTAGGAAGCAATTTGAGGGAAGGAAAGCTTTTTCCAACACAGTTCAGCTTAATGAATTCAATACTGACCACTAGAGGGACCCTGAAAAGCACATGTAAACCAAAGTCAGTATGTTTTTGGACAATCACTTTTGCTTCTAGCATTGCTAGAATTAAGGCCTTGCTCATCTTTGTCATTTCTCATTCACGAAAGGTCTGCAGAGATAATATTTTACACAAGCAGACTTAAAAGTTCAAATGAAAAAATTCTGGACATAATATAAATATGAAAGACCCTTATGACAGGGAAAAAAGTCAATTACTCAGAGATAACCAAAATGAAAGGTAAACAGGCCTTCCCAAGACATACACTCAGAAACAGAAAGGTTTTTAGTGATAAAAACACCTGCATCAGCCTAAAACTAATTCAACTTACTCTACCAGGTCTTCCAAAGCAGAAGTTCCAACTGAATGTGAGAAGCAACTTTTTCACCATGGGGAAGGGTGAAGCAGTGGAAAAGGCTGCCCGACAAAGTTGTGTACTCTCCACCCTGGGAGGTGTGCTTCCCTCAGGCTGAATATCAGACCAAGCAAAACTCTGAGAAGCCTGGTCTGATATCACAGCCCTCCAGGCAGACTCCTGGTTTGGGGTAGGAAATGCAATTAAATTGCATTTATACAGTAGATATGAATGGGTACTGTTTAATGTTTAAGACATGCTGCATAACCACCACCTCGGAAATCCAGGTCATTTAGCAGGTACATCCACAAGAGGGAGACCAGAGCATTCGGGAAAGCACAACTTGTTTTCCTAAACCTGCAAAGGGCCCCGCCAGTAAGACAGCAAGCTTTAAAATGCCCAAATCCAGTGTTTCTTGCTAAAGCTGAAGAGAATTTAAATGCTTTTACACATTTTATTCTGCAGTCTAAGAAATGTATATAGCACATACGTGATAACCATCTAAATAAAAAGACTACGTTAATGTTTGACCTGAAGAATCCAATGGTCATTTTGACCACAGCTTGGAGACACCCTAGTCTCAGTAATGTGGCATGGAGCTGACTCTTTTCCAAATACCTCAAAAAGTCCTTTCATATGGCACCATTTGCCACACTGTATTTGCTCATACTGAACATGATACTCAAGTGACATTCAATGTAAAGAAAATATAAGTCTTAAAAGTCGTAACCAACTTACTAATAACACTTAAGCATGATGTCTGTTCTAATCGTATTTGCTTCCAGCTTTACAATATCTAAATAAAACAAAGGAAACTGCATGGCCTCATTCTCCACCTTTAGTCTCCCTGCTTTTATGCTAAGTCTGAAGAAAAAGACAAAATCAGAGGGTTTTTCAGTTCTCAGGACTACCCAACTTCAACGAGATTTTCTTTTAGGCCTACTTCCTCCTGCCAAAACAATGAAGAAAAATGCAATCACAAGATGCGAAGTTGTATGGTTGGAGCACTCCAGCTTGGATAACCACAGGCCATGATAAAAAACAGGTAATGCAGCAAGAAGGTTTTCTCACTGTAAAGTGTTCTGAGCATCTGTCTGTATTACCAAGTTTAATCCATGGTGCAGAATTCACCACACCTGAACATACATATTCTTAAGTTACTCTCTTCTGTCAAAAATAAATAAATAAATCCATCTTCCTACAAAGATTTTGGAATGGGGGAGGAAGGGGAGCAAAGACAAACAGAAGATGCCTTCCTTCTAGACCCAGGACTTCTCCCATTGGGAGGATTTCTGAGGAAAATTCAGTATTTCAGTCTAGTGATCTTGGCAATTTAAAGTTTAATTAAAGTTTCATTACTGGATGGATATTCATTAATGAGACTGGTACATCACTAGCATCAGGAAAAAAACAGAAACAGATCAGAGCTTTTCCTTCTTCTTTTCCTCTTGAGATCCTAAAGCAAGGAAATTATGGCACAAGACACCTAATCTTTTAATCTGCAAGCTGAAACCTGCTTCAAATAATCCAGAAGCATCTTCAGAAGTTCTTGGAGCCAGTTTCATCAGTCCTGCACTGTTTACTATGCTTGGAATTAAGAAACAAAAATAGTACATCCCCAGCAAGCAGAGAAAAGCTATTTACTCCTTTTCTGCTTACTGGGATTTTAAGGGAGAAGATGGGAAACCCTACACAAGAAGCAGAACTGGAAGACCACTTTTCAGCAAACTGTGAGCTGCTTTGGTGTACTGTGACACTTTTCTTACATACGACCTACTGGAGCAAGGTAGGACAGTTCTACCTCTTGAAGCAGAACTTGACAGGAGAATGCAACCTATGGCTCTAATAAGGTAGGGCTGGTAAATGTTGCACATTTAGTTTCAGGATCTCTAGTTTGAAGCTTTGTTTTAGATTGCCAGGTTTTAAAGGTAGACACAAAGTTATCTTATTACCAATTAAGAAAAAAAAAAAAAAAGAAAAAAGTGAACACAAAAAAAAGAGCATGACAAAACTCCACACCATGACATTTCCATTTATTCTTCTCTCTCCTCCTACTGCGTCACCCCAGCACATTTTTACTAGCAAGCCGGTCTAGCTGGGGATAAAAGGGACAGGCACATTCTGACCTAGAGTAACCAATGAATTACCCACAGGATTAGAAACCTCTGAGTATTTTCAACTTCGCTTTCAAAGCAGGGTAAAGTCTCCAATCAAGAAATTCAGAACCTGCATGACAAATCTACTCCACTTACCTGATGAAAAAGCAATTCTAAGCCAACACCTCCCTCCTCTCCCCCCTCCAAAAAAAGGTACTGTGCGAAGAAGGCCTGAAAAGAGTAAGCTGAAGTACAAATAATAATTTTAGTGTTTTTGGGATCAAATGTTGCTGATGTAATGCTAATGAACTCCAAACCCACTTTTGTTTTTGTTTCACACAACAGCTGCTCAGGTGACATTCTGAGGCATCAGAGGACACTGTTCCTGTCAGGACACTTCTGGCAAAAACAGCATCTAATGCTGCCACTGTCTCCCAGTATTTTCTACCTCTGCCCAAAATCTGTGGTTAACACAACCAAGTCTGTTCATCCCACTGTACAGTCAATACTAGCTGGGAAAAATCTCATCATTTATCCAATTCCAGACTCTTTCTCCTGACAAAATTAGCTGATGAATAACTGCCAACACTTGTATTTAAAATTCAGCCTTTCAACCTCATTTGTATGACCTATTTTCTTTAGTCTCTCCCTTAGATCCCACGTTTATGATTCTTGTTATTTTTTCTCATCTCAGATATGGGAAGGGAAGAAACTGGTGGGCGCTGCTCATCTGCACATAGTGCTTGGAAAAATATACTTTAAAATGTCCTAAATTCTTTGATTTAGTCCCTCTGTACTGATAGGTGAGCAACGTATTGAAGTACGTCTTTCTGTTAAGAGTTCATAGTGCTAGAATAACAATCTCAGAAATTAATGACGTATGTGAAATGTCACAAAGTACCTTGTGTTTTTTTTTCTGAGGCAGATCAAAGATCTTTATTCAATCACTATTAAACTTTATTTAAATGCGCTGATTTTCTTGCCATAAAATGCACTGCAGTGCAGTAAGTTTTCCCAGGCTATTTACCTTTACTGAAACGTACTATTTGTCATTTGGCAAAAGTTAACTACCACACAACGATAACGTCAAGGTCTTCGAAACTATTATGTGGCAGTGCAGACTTACTATCTTATCAGCAGCAATAAATATGTTGCTAAAATTGAAGCGTTACACAATTGCTTTATTCTGAGTATGCAACCTGAAAAAGAGACCTACCTTTTGAACTGGGCAATGTTAAGATGAACATTTCCCCCTTCCATTATCATCTTCTCAAGAAGGTAAAGTAGACTAACAATTTCATTGTGGAAGCATTTTTGATCCTCCTCAAAATTATTCTGAATGTAAGCACAAGTGCAGGCAAATAAATACCATACTTGAACAGTGACTATATTTTAATGTGTACGCATTCACATATATGATAGTGTGTTTCAATCTCTTTATGAAGACAAAATTATGGCTTTCCTAATATTCATCTAAAACCTGAAGATTTCTAAACATTTTTCTTCACATACACAAAAATTTCATAACCTGTTTCCCAGCAGAAACTAAAGGGAGGCAACTGAGCAGGACCTGATTTTGTTAGAAATTAAGAGTGAAGAAAAAAAATCCACACAAACAGAAACAAAATCCAATCCACAGCCCAATCCACACAGAACAAGACATAAAGAGTTGATTTCAAAATAGGAGTGAGAATTCACTTTTTCACCTATTTGTACCTTCTAACAGAGTACTGTCATGAATCATCAATTCTAAATATTCCCCTCACCCATATTACCTTTGGGTTTCTTCTATACAATTTTAAGTAAACGAGAACTTGGAGGATGTTATCATCAAAATCCAAGTATACTAAATAATAAATGCGGCCCCAACAGTAGTTTTGTAATTTAGTTATTAGTCGGTCATACTTTTTCCTCCATCTTCCAATAAAATAACAGCTTAACATTATTGAACCAACGTACCTTCAGGGAAGCACTGCAGGTTAAGAAGTGTTTTAAGGAAAGCCTGCTTTACTTTTTCTGTGCTTACGAAAGGATGCAGTATACCACTACATTTCAGAAGAGGATGGAAGTGAATGATGCAAGACAAGCACAACAAATTTCTTAGGAGAGTATTCACTTAAAACACAGGTGGTATAGCAGTTCTACAAAGACTTCACAGAGCAACTTACAACACCTTCATATATTACCTAACGATTACCTTATTTCTTGCTTATCTTTCAAACCACCAATTCAAAAAACCAGTTTGAGATTTCTCACCAAAACTTTCACTTCATGCAAACTAAATGAACCAGAGGGGGAGTAAAGAAAAAAGTAGGAAAAAAAAAAAAAAAGAAAAAAAAAAAAGAAGTAATTTCAGTGCATCTTCTCCAAATCAAGTGAAATCAAGAGTCCACACACGCTGTCCTGCCAGCTCAACAGAGAAAGAAAAAAAAAAAAAAAAGAAGTAATTTCAGTGCATCTTCTCCAAATCAAGTGAAATCAAGAGTCCACACACGCTGTCCTGCCAGCTCAACAGAGAAAGGATAAATACCAACCTTTCTGTACTACATTTTGCATTCACACAAACACATTCCTTAAGTTGATCACACAGGAAGACATCTCACAATAATCTCAACTCATGTCCTCTCATGGATGATATGGAAATACACTAACACTAACAACATGGGCACGGTGGGACTGGAGCACCACTCAGGTCTGTACTGATTCCTCATGCTCCCAGGAGCAGGTTTAGTGGGTTCCCTCCCACTGTTTCAGAATAAGTAGCTCTAATGATGAAGCAGCAAGCACAGAAGTTAGGTATCATGAAGGAAAAAAGGGAGCACAAAGACTTTTCAAAAATCCAGGCCTTGTTATTTAACCTCTACTCGTTTGGTGCAAACTTAGATTGTCACATTCTTATCTTTCTGTTTTAGAAAGATTGCTCTTCCAAAAATGAAAAAGGATGAACACAATATCGGATGTACACTAAAATAGCTCATACGTTAGCACAAGGTTCTAGGGTACAAAGAAAGATAACATAAATAGTTGTATATAAAACCAACTATGCATAACATACACTAAGTTTATAAATACAGTTTTGCCCTTAAAATTCCTATCTCTTGTGTCAGAATCCAAGCTTTTTTTCCAAAGCTTAGTAAAAAGGCCTTTAAAGCATAAACTAGCAACTCTACACTCTGGCTTACATTTTAAAGCACTGAGGACAAAGTTTAATGACGCAGACACCCCACTTTTTTTTTTTCACAGGGACTGGTTAATGCAACACCCAGTTATCTGAGGGTAACAATATGTAATTATTTAAGAGTTGAAGTTCCCTTCTTTCATGGATAGCATTTGATAAAAAAGGCTTTTTTTTTTTTTTTTTTTTTTAA
>VZSV01000004.1:14840591-14875667 GCA_013398735.1 Nothocercus julius
AATAGCAAACTAAATTGGTAGTATGGGGGAGCATGTGCTCTTTAGGAAAGAAAAGATACTAAAGCTGGCAAAGTAGCTTAATTTAGCAAACTAGAGAGGGACAGAGAGGGACAGAGAGGGACAGAGAGGGACAGAGAGGGACAGAGAGGGACAGAGAGGGACAGAGATATGCACAACCCATGCATCTCACATCATAAGAGTTTAGTTTGTGGTGAATAGGTAAAAGAACAGATAGTTTACCCTGGGTCAACTCAGAAATTTTTTCTTTTTAATGCAAAACAAAACACTGTATCAGACTATGCAACTACAGATAGCTCACAATGTACTGCCTCAGATTGCTGAGGCATGAAGTGGTAGTTCAAGAAATCAGCTGTAAATTCCTGTGTGACTCACAGGAATACACCTAGGAACCAATAAAAAAACCCTCAAAAAACAGTGAATTTAAATTAAGAATTAACTCTCTTACCCCACATCTTCATACAGAAGATAAAAAAAATATTTGGGAAGGGCAGAGGATGTATTTTTTGAATTTATACTATGGACAAAGAAATTTATTAATTTAAGATTAGGATTGAATTTTTCCCTCCTGCTCAGATGGGCAACATACTTTGATAAAATTCATCACACTTTACTACTTACTCAAGAAAACAACTGTACTAGGAGAAATAAACAACCACACAATCATCTTTCCATATATAGACAGCAGTGAGGTTAAAAAAAAAAAAAAAAATAGTAAGTATACATCATCTGTGGCAACAGTTATGGCGATATGGCTCTTTGTATTAATATTAGCATTTTGATTATATTAACAGATTTTACCTGCAAGGAAGGTTAGGATCAGCATTCCTTGATAGTAGTAGTTCTACAGTCTTCAAAATCTTTTCCTCTGAAGCATGTGCAGTACATGCTGCCATCAGGACAGTGTACTTATCTGTTTTGAAAATTCAGAGAATTACATACATAAAAAATATGCCAATTGATAATTTATTTTAAAAGACTTTACTCTTGTTACAGTTCAACTAATTGGGTTCTGATACACTAAGATTCTTGGGAAATTGTAGAATTATCAAGTCAGAAAAAGGCATGTGAGAAGAAAAAGAAATGGAAGTGGCAGAGCATCCATCCCTATCAAAGATGAGGATGCTTCTTAGCTGCCAAAATAAACGTAGAAGCTTTCAGATGCTTGTTTCTCAAATCTGTGCCCATACAGATAGATTCATTCTCTATCCTGCGCCTCCTTTAAAAAAAAGGAAGAGTCAAGGAAAGAACAGCATAGAAGAAGTTAACTGCAATGGACAAAGGAAAAAAAAAAAAAAAAACGAAAGTGCATGGAATATATTTAACGCTCACTAGCACTATCGGTTTTAGAGAAGATGAACTGTCCATTGTATGGGCCTCCAAGTAGCAAGGTTTTACTAAAAAGGCTTTAAATGAAGGAATTACTTTTCTAAACTAGACTAGATTACCACTGTGCACTAGTGGTAGGAGGAAGATTAAAATAATGTTTTTATAGATGTTCCTTTCCACAGCTACAGCACTTAAGAGACTCATGAAGAGAAACCAGTATATTTGCTCTAGCTCTGAAGACAGCTGGGTGTTACCTTCTACCTTTGGCCACGAATCAGAAATGCACACTGCAGCTGTTTGTACGTCCACAAAACTGGGGATGGGTGGGGAGGGGATCTCCTTTCCCACTGTTCTCCTATAGAGATGTGGGAAACATTGCAGCTCAAGGACCTTTGTGAGCTATTTGGCTCTAGAGTCAATTAGAAACCTGCCATTTGAATAACTGCCCATTTTGCTTGTTGCACAAACTTTCACACATGTTCAAACCTGCCTTCAGCATTTGCTTTAACAAACAGTTTTAACTGTACAAATCTTAGAGTATACCGTGAAGAATTACAAAATATTTTCTAACTTTCTTGTAAGAAGTTTTAAGACTGTGCATGTGCTAGCACTTCTATTTGCTTGACTGAGGTCAGGCTTTTAACATTTTTAAACTTGAAATGAGGTATTTTATCCCAACATCTGAATCACACCACTTGTATCCAAAACCTGACTTCTGTGTTTAAATTCACTTTGATTTTATATACTGTTTTGTAATTTTCAACTACTTCATGCACAAGTTCTAACATATACAAATCAATATATTAAATGAATTCACAGAATCACTTAAACTCTTCAACAGTAAGCAATTAACACTTCAGTAAACTATATGATTCACTGACCAACAGATTCTTATTCAAAATGTTTAACATGGTTATCAATAATAAGGTGAATTGAAAGCTGGCAGAAGGAATTCAAACAGAAAGTTAGTGATAAGCTCTACTAGTCTGGGAATGGTATCTAAGAGGAAATTGTAGTTGTGATAAAGAGTGGGAAACTGAGTTCTGTGAAGCATACCTAGAGCTCATGCATGTGGGGAAAAGGATGGTAAGAAACATATCAGAATAATTTTTTTTTTTTTTTTTTCAAAAAAAAATTTGTGGAGACTGAAAAAAGATTAGTTCATGTTCAGTCTGAATGGAAAATAAATCTAGACTAGCTAGTGAATTTACTTCTCAAAGATGCTATATTCTGATCCCATCACATGTTCAATGCTGCATGTAGTTCCTTGTTCCTCATGACTACCTAAGTTTATTTTAATATTTGGGTAGAATTAAGTAATCAGTTTGCAAAGAACTGCAATGTGACTACGGATAATTACCAGTACAGCCATTATTAGGATTACAGACATTTCAAGATTATTAGTATAGGAATAACTTATTTCCAGCTGATATAAAACAACCTACTGGTGATTTTATTACAATAGCTATTACTGAACACATGTCCTGACCTTAATCAATCAACAGCTGCCAGGCTGTTCCCGGCTAATCCATATTGCGCTCCTCATAGGGCATGGCTACTGTTTTCCTACACACACTAAAAGAGAAACAAACTGAAAAACCCGCTTCTAACAAATTGCCACGTCAGACAAACACTGATGGCTACACTTTGAAAAAAATACCCTGCATGTTGGTTTACTGCGCAGCAGAGAATGCTATCCAGAGAAGTCTGTTCAACCAGGTATGTGCTAAGCACATATATAAATCACAGGAAGCCACATGAGCCACTCTGAAGTGGGTTACAAGGGTAGCAACGAGAAGACATGATTGCTTTAGAGGCAGGTAATCTACTGTCATCTTGTAACCCATACCAGTTCCTGACCAGGAATCAGGAATTTCAAAAAATATCTTAGTACCATCTGCAATTTGGTCTACTACTTCTACTAGTACTGAAAGTATCAGCTGGTTACCAGAGAGTAAGATCTGTGTTTTTACAAACATAGTACTGTGTGTCAGATTTGTTTCTTTTGTATTACAAAGTCTTTTCTTGGGTTTGGACAAATCTTCCAAGAGAACTAAAGAGAAGAAAATAACCACAGTTTAAGTAGGAAAACATTATTAATAAGCCATATTATTGGCTTATTGGCAGACTTGACAGAGGAAGCCATCAGATGTATTAGTTTAAAAGGTCCACTACACTTTTACTTTACTTTATGCAAAAGTGACCTCTTTTCAGCAACACACTGAAAAATTATTTTAGCGAAAGTCCACATCAATTTCTCATGAACTGGACAACTATTTCTGTAGGCATATTATTTATTCAACTACAACCAAAGGAGAACTTTGGTTGTTACCATCTTTCAGATCTGCCCTTTGAGCTGCTGTAGTCAAAATAAAATTCCCCTAAAAACAACACATCTGTATTACTGTTCTGAAACAAGCAATCACAAGAGCAGGTCAGTTGGTATATTTGAAAGGCTAATGTTGAGGGAGAGGAGAGCAGTAAATTGCTGCAAAAGCAGTTGAAAGATGTGGCCATTGGGCCATTAGAACATTAGACTAGTTTAGACTGGATTTTGAAGTCTTCTGGAATAAGCCCATATATTTATCACATATTGAAGTATTTAACAAGAGGTAGGTACCGATCCTCCTTTGAGATTCTGGCTGGTTCCTGCATGCACATACTTCTTGACAGGAAAAAAAACTAAGGTGGTGCTAACTCTGCAACTTTACCTTTAATTCTTGATGTTCCCACTTTATCCTGACCAAAATAAAACATAACTAAATCCACCAGTTCCAAGAACACATGAATACTTTTTTTTTTTTTCTTTTGGTAAATTTTAATAAGCTCGCTAACAGGGCCAAACATGGTGTGTACACATTATCACAGAGAGTCCCCCCTGCTGAGTTTCCAAAGGCAAGGCAGTACTTGCTATTATTACACTGTCAATGTATCTTGACTATACTTTGCAATTTTGGATGTGAACTCTAGCTAGGTTCCACGCTTTTTTCTTATATATGTAAACAGAGAACAAGGATAGAGCAATGTCTGGTACTGAGAGTTATTAACCCATTGCTGCCTTACCTATTTCAAAGCTTGCATTAGCTCCTCTGTCTAGTAGAAGACGCACTACTGCATCATCAGCCACGCTGGCCGCATACATTAGGGGAGTCCACCCAAACTGAAAGCTAGATTCTATGCTTATACCTGTCAAAATTCAAGATACTAAATTCATAAAGTTATACCAAAATAAACACAGATTTTATAAGCTTTAGTTTAACATTTAGTTACCACAGTCACCAATTCGTGCTTATTCTTGTGTTTACTTCTAGGGAGAGAAAAGTCTAGGTTATACCACTGCTGTCTTCTTAAACATCTTTTAACTGTTTTTAAAATGTCTGGAGTACGAGGAAAATGAATTTCAGAACTAATCTCAAGGAGTCACAGTTTGTTATCCAAGTAGTTAAGCACCACAGAAAATTTTTATTTAAAAAGAAAACAGCAAGTATACCAACATGGAAACATTCAGTGTTTTAATCAATGCTTGCGTGAGTTAAAGAATTAAAAATGGAAGGTGGTAATGTAAAACAGTTAAGCAACCTGATGTCCATCACTAAAAACTCTAATTACAAGAACAGGTGTTGTCAAAGCAAAGACTAAGATGCATTTTAACTCATTACTAGATCTCTCAGTTTCAGTCTGGAGAGTAGTTTTGATTAAAAAAAAAAAAAAAAAAAAATCGACAGAGTTGGGAAAAAACAACAAAAAAACACCCACAACAATCTTCTTTTAAAGGGCAAGTAACAAGATTGTTTTAAAACTCAGGAAAACCTTTCTAAGAATCTACTTTCTTCCAACCGTAAGACAGACTTTCTAAAAGATCTCGCTCTTTGCTGCTATATTCTGCTTGCTTGTTGAAGCAGAACTTCCTGACAATTATCGCTAGGCACGTTTATTCAGCTATGCAGTTCTGATTGCCCTGGTTGCTTCAATAAGTGACCCAATCTTCCTAACACTGAATAACAGGAACACATTACAGAGGAATACTGAGTAACAAAAAAAAACCAGGAGAATATTTAGTGTTGAATTGAGGTAGTTTTCAGTCATAATATGCAACAGTGACAAATGCCATACAAACATTTTTAGACCTTTTGGAATCAAAATGTCCAGCCACATTGCCAAACCAGCAGTGTCACACACTGAGCATACCAGAAACACAATAATGCTGATGAGCAAGTAAAACAACACAGAGCTTCCAAACTGCAGGAACATTAAAAAAACAAAAGCAAATAAACAAGAAAAAGAACTTCCAAAATACAATCTTCAACATTAAAGTGAAAAGATCCAGTGAATTCTCATTCTCAAATGAGCCACTTCAAACTCAGTGTTTGTAATAGCAGATGTTCAGATTCAAGAAGCATCTTGAAAACAGATGCTTATTTCATAGTTCACACATCATAACTTTGTCAATATTCAGGACTTCTGACTGATAATGTGAACTATTACTTGGGTAAAATTTACTGGAATATTGCTTGCTGGGTGACTGAAAAACAAAAAAAACCTTCATCTTTATCCTGTATCAGAAACATGAGCACAGTCTGACCTGAGATATTATTTTGAAGTGAGAAACTTTTAAGCATGGGAAATCTTGCTAATATCAGCTAAAATTATTCATCTTCAAAATTCACTTTCCTCACCTGAGTTTAAGAGGTCTTCAATCAATGATACATTACCACAAGTCAGAGCTTTCTTTAATGCATCATTCTTGTCTGCCTGCAACAGTTCATCCAACTGCTAGATAAGCAAACAAATTAAGTCAAAATCAGGTAGATGTTTCAAGATAAAAGGCACATCCTGATCTTTATATAGAAGTACTACACACCTCCATGAAAACAAAGCAAAGAAGGAAAAAAAAAAATAAAAGGAAGATGAGGTTACATCTCTGTACATCTGATTACATCCTACTGTCACAAAAAAGCTTAAGATTTAATTTTTTGAAAGATTGCATTCTCAAAAAACATAAGTTTTCTCAATGAGCCTGTTATTCTTCTACAGTGCTCTCACTTTTTCTTAATGCTATTCAATTTCAAATAAGATTCCTTTTCTTATTCTGATGCTCAAAGAATGTTGCATCATGTTTCTCTAATTGTTTTGTGCATTTCACATGTGGAGAGGCAAGGTCCTAAAAATAATATATGATTCAAGACAAAAGCAATGATTTGGACAGCACATCTCAGTAAGAAATCTATCCGGTTTACGCCAGCATGAACCAGCTGTGAGAGGGGATTACTGGTCCCCTTCCCTCCCACCCCTGTGGCAGCAGAGGTAGTTGTGCTGCTGAATCACAAGTGATTTGACAGAATCACCTGGCTGAAAAATGACCTATACAAAACAAGCAACAACAAAAAAAACAACAATAACACCCCCACCCCCACCACAACCTTTTGAATCACTCAGTTGCCTGATTCACTCTGTTCAGCTGCAGTGCAGGTTTGTTCTGGATTAAAGCTGTAGATGTAGCTAGAGATTCCTGCTGGCATGACCAGAACTATACTCAGTAGTTGCATAAGTTAAGCCAAGCGTTGCTCACTACTGATGCCTTTGCAGACTGAAGAGGGGAAGGAAAGAAGAAATGCAGTACTTCTTTACAAGTGCTTTAAGTCGTGATGTGAAAACTTACGATAATACAACTTTACCCAGCATGCAGTAGTCTGCCTTTCTTATAATTTATGTATAGATCTTCAGAAGCTCTTAGTGTTAGAAAAATTGACGACTAGAAGCAACCAAGCTGATGATTTAGCATTGTTTTCTACTCTACTTACCTTCCAGCTCCTGAACAATGTATGTTTCTGAGAGATGAACCTCGATCTAAAGATCACTTTAAAAAAAAAAAAAAAAAAAACAACAAAAAAAAAAAGGGACTACTACAAACTTCAGCAGAACATTGCACATTTTCAGTTTATTTGAAGTTACAACTCTCACCCGTAGGACAACTTAAGGGTTAAAAAGCCTTGCAGAATCACATTCCTTCTTATGTCACCTTTTCCCATATATACTAAAATCACTTAAGACAGCAGATTCATATGAAACCCAGTCTTTTAAAATCAAAAAGGAGAAAAAAAAATAAAGGCACCTCAAGTCTCTCTCAAATTTATTCTCATGTTGAAAGAGTGACAGAGGTCTTTCATTAAAAGGGAGAAAAATCTCTGGGAAAAAAAATTACATATTCTTATTTTCAAGAAAGTAAAGAACCACTCCCCCCCCCCCAAAAAAAAAAAAAATTGATTTATGTTGTTTTTTATCCCCAGGTTAGGGGGCACGGCCACCGTCGCATTCAAACAACCGCCCCCACCTCTCCCCCCCATCCCCGCGCCCTGAGGCCACCGGCCCGGGGCGGCCCGTTCCGCCGGGACCCAGCAGGGCAGCCTCGCCCACCTGCGGCTCCCGCCGCACGACGCCGATGTCCCAGCAGTCCTCGTCGCTGTCGCTGCCGCTGCTCTCGTCGCCGCCCGCCACGACGCGCGCTCCCCAGCCCGCACCAGCCATGACGCCGCGGAACGCGCCTCGACCCCGCGCCTCACCACGCTGCCGTCGGGGCACGTGACCCGCCCGCGCATGCGCCTGTGACTGTAACGGTCACTGCAACACTAACGGTCTCTTAACAGTTAACGGTGCGAGGCTTGCGGCACCGCCTATGAGTGGCAGTTATGTATGTGAGTGTAACGTGGTGTAGTAGCCCTCATCCATTTTATAGTGCTGGCTGGTAATAGGCCATGTACAGAATTTACAGTCCAAATCCATGATTGTTAAATTTACTTTAAGTTAAAGAGAAAAACAGTCTCAGAGTTGTGCCTCTTTTTTTAATGAGAGCTACTAATGCCTCACCCATGACAAGTTTCATATAAAGCTTTTGTGAAACAGATCAGAAAAAATGTTCTCTATTTCTCTCTCAAGCAAAGCTGTTCTTTGAGCTCAGGGCAGCCTTACCTGACTCAGAAACAAAATTGATCTTCCAGTTAATGAGAGACAACAGAAGGGCAGAGTGGCTGCAAAGAACAGGCTCGCATGGAAAGCAGAATGTAACAGGGTAAAAGAGGTGGAGCTGTGCTTAGAATATATTAAGTGCTATAAAAATCCCAAGTATTCAAAAAAGCTGTGGGCTGTGTGTTTTAGCATCCTCCTGAGATTTTAAAATGCATTTTTTTTTTCTGTTTTTTAGTTGCTCATCTGTAGAATACATGCATAACAGTGTTACATAAGTGAAACCAGTAACCATGAGGAACTCTGGCATCGTGCTGAAAACTTTAAATGAACTCCCTTGAAAAAAATTCTGTTTCTGGTCTTAGAAATGCCAGTACTATCACAGAAAGGCTGTGTACGTTTACAGCCTCATGACAACAAAAGACGAATTTTTCTTCAAAAGATGAAAAAGGTGATAAAAATTCTTACTGAAAGCTAACTTTAATATATACCTCTATGTTTAAGGCTTAGCTTTATGTGCTTACTTTTGATTTAATTATATATACACCAAACATCACTAGCATTAGTTGAGTTATAAAGATAACATTTACTGAATGTAATAAATGTTCTTGTAGCAATTTCAGTTCTCTTAAAATTTTAACTCTTAACCTCAGAGTTTTCTGGTAACTGTTCTGGAAATTTCTCATGTTGTTATGCCTGCAGATAAAACCAGGAATTTATGGCATTGCCATCTAAATTTTGAGGGTCTATATGGGCTTTTCCTGCCAGTTCTCTAATGCAAGAGGTATCAGAACGAGCACTGAAAACCATCTTTAAAATAAATAATCCTTGTGCAGCCTAGCTCCAGGTATGTGGATGCTACCCTATATTAAACCTACTTGATAAAGTTACAGTATGGAAAGTGAAGAGAGCAAACACTGGATGAAGTAAATAGCAGTGTTCCTGTAAGGACCCATTTTTGCACTGCGTAAAAGAACTTCCTTCCTTCTTTCTGTCTTCAGCCACCTTCCTTGTTGCTGAAACTTACATTCTGACTTCAGCTTGTCTTGGTCTAACTTGTTACTTTATTTCATGACTGATGTCATTAAATAAATCCATTAGTTATCTGAATTTTTCTATATTTTTATCTATACCTCATGTCCAGTCTGGCATGGAACTGATTTATGTATAGCTGTATGGTTGCCACTCTGTGTATGGATTTACAGTCTTTATATCTTTCACATGAACTTATTTTTGATATAGTAGAATATTAAATTTAACCGGTTGGTTAAATTTCATCTGTTTTGGACTAAAATGCTGAAACAGCAATTTTTGCATTGGGAAAGCAATGTTCTTGGGAGAAGAATCAGAACTGGTAAATGTTTAAAGAGAATCACTGTGAACCTTAGCTCCTGCAATAATGTTTTATTAACAATACAGCAGCTAATATTTAGAGATGTAACAGCATTTTAGTGGTGTTTACATAATATAATTCTTATCTGAATCATAGCTACTAGTCTGAGTAACAGTGTTATGCTTATGTAATTTCCATCTGTGGTAATACTATTTACAGTAAAAACTCACCATGATTCTGTATATTAGTGTTAGGTAGGTATTACTTTGACTAAACTTAATTTGAACTGTAGGACAATTGAAACGTGTTGAATCCATTCTTTTCATGTTCTCATAATATATTCATGCAAAGGAGAAAAGAAGTCCTTGTAGAACCAGCAGACATTCCAAAAGGAAGAAAATTAATAGGGAGAAATAATATCTCTGGATCTAGTGGACTAACTTACAGTGGCAATTCCGTTGGGGATTGGCAAGCATCAGCTGTAAGGAACCATTACACTAACTCTGTAATGAAGTGCAGGATCTCATACAGCTCATAAACTTCATAGTAGTTTAGGTTGTCTCTGATAAGTTTGTAGCTGACTTAAAGATACCTGTACCATCCCTTCTTTTTTTACACTTCAAATAGAAGTGTAAAGTATGGCTAATATTGCAGACTATAAGATATTCCTGGAAAAAGCACTGGAGTGTTCTTGGTGATGTCTAGTTTTGCCACCTTGAAATTTCTTCATCTAGTGCTGCACTTTAAATCAAATTGATTTGTTCTTACTTTTTTTCAGTCATGTTCTAACCAACTTAGAGTTAGAGTTAGTTAGGAATAAAGTATTTCATTCCAGCTGGTTTGCTTCTGAGAATTTATTTTTTACAGTTGTGTTCGTCTTGTCAGCTTTGCTAAATCTCTCTGGACACTGTGTGATGTGAAACTTTGAATCTGCTGCCAAAAAGTTGAGTATAAATGGCATACCAACTGTTTTCCTGCTCATAAAATTAGTTTGTTTTCTGATAGAAGTCTTAATCCATTGTCAAGTTGCCCCAAAGTGCCCCAAACAAACTAGTAAGTGGTGGAGAATTCATAGGTGTGGTGTATTTGAATCCTTTCCAGGACCTCTGTGTGCCAGTGTCATGAAAGCAGTGCTTATCCTGGTAATGCCTTGAAAAGTAGAATAGGAATTAGGATGTTTAGGCATTGTTTTTTTTTAACCTCAGTTAGACACATACACATTTTCAGCTTCTTTCTATATAATCTGTAAATTTTAGTGTGTTTACCAAGTCCTTGTCAGTATGATTCCTCCTGTTCCTGCTTGATGCAATCTCTCTGATAAAAATTCCTCATTCCTCCGCTATCTCTACTCCATCCTACACTATTTCTTCCCCTTAATCTCAACTGGCAGTACTCCACTTTGTTATTATTCTGTTGAATGGTGTGTAACTTCAGCCTGGTCACTTTCTGCTAATCTCCTGGTAGCCATTTCTCATAGTTGTAACTGTCATTCTGAAACTCAGATGTTTGGTGAGTATACTGGCTATTTATGTGGACAAATAGTGCTCTGAACTTTCTACCCCACTTACCTTTTCTTCTGATGTATCATGTTAGCTTGTCACTTTTATCAAGATTGAAGGCTATCCAGATATTTTAGTGAATTTGCATAGATAAAATTTTTGTTAGTTGCCACATTCTTATATCACTCCTACCACTTTAGAAGGAATATAGCTTTGTGGAAAAGGGACTGAATCAAATCATTTATTTTTTCTTGCCTTTTTCTTCTCAGCAAATTGTCATTTCTGTTTTCTGAACTCTCTTGCTATCATATCTATTTTTATGGCTGCTGGAGCTGTTCATCAGTAGTCTCTGGGCATAGTGACAACACCCACATATACCAGCTTGGCCCTGATTTGTTTGTGTTCGTTTAAGGTCTGGGTGGTGATTTACATAATGCTTGTTTGCATAATGCTTTTTTTTAACATAATGATGTCCACAGTGATACCAGTAATCTAGAGCTCTTTAAGATTCACAGCTGTTTTCTCAGGAACTGTTCAGCCCTCATTCAGTTCCTGGGATATTCTGACTGGACTTTGAACTAATTTTTTTTAATTTTCCAGCAAAGTCATCATATTCTTTACATATGCTTTAAACTCTTCTGGTAGAATGTAACTGTGATACCACAGACATCCCCGAAGGTATGAACCAAAATTGCTACAAACTCCAGCATTTGGAGTATGAAAACTTCCTATGTCCTGTCAGAAAACTATCCAAAGATATTTATTGCACTTTCCAGGTGCAGTTTTCAAGTTCCTTATATTTACATTCTTATCTAACGCTACTCCTCAAGCTTATCCAAAAATGTCTAGCATTGGAAGGGACTTTTATGGTCGTTTCCAGGTACTCTGTTGCAGCTGGCCCCATAACAGGAAACTGTAAAACTTCCTTATTGGCCAGGTGGGAACAGTTAAGGACTGTGGATGCCCTGACTAAAAGTGATGAGTTCTGAGATTTTCAGGGAAGGTTTCTTCTCTCTAGTAAATCTGTAGTACTAAAATGACCGTATTCCAGTTTTCTGTGTGCCAATATTGAATCTTGTTGGTACATAAGATCCGTTATATAGCTCTATAGCTCTACATCTTTTTTTTACCAAGTTTCTAACCATTGATAAAACTCCTGCATTCACATTGCTGTTACCATAGATATAATAGTTCTCCTGTTACAAAATCCTTTTATTAAACTTATTAGCTCAGTGCTTTAAATCCCAGAGTCTCTTCATCAATATGCACTATTAAAAACTATATGCCCTTGTAATTTGAGCAATAAAATTCTCAGCAGTTGCTATCCACTTTGGTGTTGTAAAAATGCCCTGAATCTTACACATTCTATATGCCGAAACTATTTGGGTTATCAAACACTTGTTTTCTTCTCCATTAATACGGATTTATAATCCCTCAACACACCTATTTGCTCCAGATTCCTTTTTCCAACAAACCTGTCTTACTCTAAGCTTAAGGGACTTCAGTTGCCTGGTGAGAAGGTCTACACTGAACAACTTTGCTTCTGTGACATTTAACTTTTTCACATTTCTCCTTGAAATATCCATTCCTTCCAAGCAACTCAACTACATCATATGGATTTCAGATATATTCTATGATTTACAAAGAGAAAAATAGGAATGAGTGAATTGCACAGGTGATCCAAGATTATATGTTTCCCCTGGCCCATCATCCAATTATAACAATTGTCCGATTAATCCCTTGGAGAACTTTCTGCAAAATCCACAAGTATCTTCTTTGGCAGTGAGCTAAGACTTGCCATTCCAAGTAGATTAATTATTCTTTTAGGCAAAATTCATGCCAGTTTTCCATCTGTGAGTCGAACCATATTCAGGTAGATAGCCTGGTAGCCAGGACCTCTGTCTATCCACCAAGCTGTTTTCATCATCTGTTAATATCACTACTTAAAAACATATGTTAAGAAGCCTTACTTCAGCTTGACTTTATGTCAAAAGCTACTACATATGGCTTAATTTCATGGGAGTAATAATGTGAGGATTGTGGGACTACAAGGTGGAGCTTCAGTTATGTGAAGTTGTATCACACATACAAATATATCTATGTATATATATAAATCCCCAAATATGAAGTGTAAATACTTTAGTGGAGATACTGTTCTTTCTCATTTGTGTTGCTAGTTTGTTTCCCCATTTTATTCCTAATTTCAATCCTCCTTTCCATCCTAGCTCTGAAGAAGAACGTTTGCTATTTTGCTCTTTTTCACCAGAGAATCTGCTGTCTCTCCAGTCTGCTTTGCTTAATTTTTAACAAGGGCCAAAAGTATTAAAGTATTACTGGGAGAAAGGAAGCTGCATTATTATAATACCATAAAATTTCCTCATCGGCTCAACCAAAGGAGGATGAAGGAGGAAGAAAAGGAAGAGTAGGGAAAAAAAAAAAAGGGAAGTAGATTATTTTACTTGATTTCTGGCAAGCTGAGAGCAAAGGAGGTTCCCTATGGCAGGAAGAGAGGAGGTAGTCAGCGGACAATATAGACTCCTGTACAGTTCAGTAGTGCTGGCTATTTGGAAGAGGCTTGGAGACTTCCTTTATTTTTGTAGGAATTTGACTCTTCCTTGAGTCCTGTTTTAAATCAGCAGCTAACACATTCAAAGAAAGATGCATTCATGTAAACAGCTTCTATCATGTGTTTCCTTTCCTTATTTGTTTGATTCTCTTTTTCAGTCTCTTCACTGAGTCCATATCTCTTATTGTGATGGGACAGTTTTGATATGCCTTTTAGAAACAAACAGAAAGTTATGGTTATAGACTTTTTCCCCTACAAGACTGCATTAGTAATACGACTTACATATCTAAATGTTGTTTTACCTAAAATAAGGTCAAGTCCGTGCAATAAAAATGCATTTTTTATAATTTACCAAGCCGTTCTTACACTGACCTCAAAAGGCTTTCACACACTGAATCTTTACAAATAGTCAGGACTAAAACAAAGGACAATGCTGAAAATTATACTTCAAAAGGTTTTTTCATAATCACACTATGATTGTGATGATAGCAAAAACATTGTAATGTAGAGTAGAAGAAAATAGGAATTGAGGTCATTACAGCAACTATTTCATACTTCAAATGCTTTTAATGTTATTAATATTTGCACAAAAACAGGTGCATGATAGTTAATGAAAAAAGATGGTAAGTTTCCATCATTCTGCATTAGCTTTTTCTAAAATGTAGGTATATTTCATGCTGAAGATGTAGTGTTATATATTTAGTAGCATTGTGGGCAAAGGATACAAGTGAGTCAAGGTATAGGAAGAGAAAATTCTAGGAGGTATTCTAGTGAGTTATTACTTGAGCAGCAAATCTGCTTAAACCTGCTGCTCTATAGCTGTTTTCAAACTTGGGCCTAGCCTAAATGTCTGTGCACTCTTGGGTTGCCCACCTGGAATTGAAATTAATGCTGTAAATATCAGTGTTCTTGACTGCTGAAGAATGTTAATGGTGCTGAATGCAACTGCTGATCAGGGGATACTTATCCTTTGTATTAGGATTTGTGTACCCACCTTGAAATAGTTAATCTTGAGTTTGGTATATGGAGATATATCTTTTTCTGTTTATTCCCATAGGACTTGCAGATGCTTGCACATCAAAAATGGCATTTAATGTTATATATCCAAAAGATGTCTGTTTTTTCAGTAGTTTTCAGCACGATGCTTGTGCATGCTTCAGGTAGTCTGTTAACTGTTGCTAAGCACCTTGAGATTTTCACATTAAAACAATTATATAATATTTAGATACTAAATGAAACACATCAAGTTTTGTAAAAAGGTAGATAGTAGGGAGTCTGGTGATGTCATACTTTTTTTCGTTTTAATGATTTGATTGTTATTGCTATAGCTTTTACAGATTCTGCAATATTCAATTTCACTATTTTTGTTCGTAATGGAGTTGCTACAGTTATAGTCCTATGACACAAAACTCCTCTCTACTGTTTTACAAATTTGCTTCGATAAAGCTAATCTCTAATCTGAAGTTTTGCTGGTTATTCCCATTAAGAGAAATAGGTTGTAGGCCTGTTTCCAAGAAAATAGTGAATTTTTTTTTTGGTGGATCAGGCACATAGATCATGTGATGTAGCTTTGTGTCATAGTACTGCAATCCGAAGAAATTATTTAGTTCATGAACACAAAAAGGTCATTATCTGAAGTCAGCAGTAATTTGCCTATAAGCCATGGATGTAGCAATAGCTTGCAGGGCTGTAATGAGAGTTCTAATTCCAAAATTGGAATTATTAGATAATAAATTAGATAATAAAATTTGGGTTCTGTATTTGTAATTTGATTGTGCCATTCTCTCACCTTTAGCTGTAATATAAAATTTCAGTGTATTATACTCACTCATAAAGAATAGCTCATTAGATTTTTTGCTTCTTTTTTTCACCCTGCCATATATATGTGTGTATGCATATATATATTCTAAAGATGATGGTAATTGTGGTCACAGAAGTATGGCTTGACTGGCATTTTAAGAATGACATGCACCTTAGGTATTATTCTCGCTAATGTTGTTTGAGTGAAGCCATGAAAATAGAACTGGTAGTAAGACCTCATGAAAAATTAAAGACCTCAGCAGGAAACCCCAGGAAGAAGGCAATCAATATGTAACTGGGGGTTGAGGAGATTTTTCTTCTCGTAATCATAATCTTTTACATGTTTCTAACAGTTACCCAAATCATCACTGTACCTGTTCACATGTAGTGGAAGAAGTAGAAGGAAGTAGCTTCTTAAATTCTATAGATAATTATTCCTTTGTTGTAAAAAAAAATAGCTATTGGTTCAGGTGGCAAGTACAGGAAAGTTCTACTCATGTATGAGCCTAGACTTTGTTCAAGACCTTCAGATACAGTTTTAAAGACCTTTTGATTCTAGACAGCTTAAGTTAGGGTCTGTCATTTTCTGTGTTTGATCTCATATACCAAAGGATACACACCAGATAAACATGTTTTCAAAAAAGAAAATGTTAAACGCATGATATTCAAAACTCAGATTTACATTATATAAATAGCATGCTATGTGTACTTGTGGATGAACAAGCAGGCAGCAGTGTTTGCCAAAAGAAACTAATTTTGTAAAGAATTAACACGACCCTTCTAGCATAAGATAGGATTGAAGAGTGTTAGCTTAGGAAAGAGCAATTTGTAGAAATCCCCATTACATATGGGATCAGGTAGTCTTACAGATGCTTTTATATAATTCAGAATCATTTTTTTCCTGCAAGCATTGCTTCTACTTTTGTTGTGTGCATATCATTCTGTTTAATATATACCTGCTTTTAATTTTTATGCATCATCATATAACCTCATGCTTTACTTGCTCTGGAGATCTGTTGTCATCCTACCAAGAGGAATTTTAATGAAACTGCTCTGCCTTGTCTTACTTGGCATAAGCGGACTGTTTCACCCAGACACTCAAATTCCTCTTTGACTTTTTTTTAATCTAGATGTCTCTGAAGCCTAGAGGCATTTGGGGAAAAAGTTTTCAACTGGGGATTGTACAGTGATTGTAAACTGGGAGAATGACTTTCCGCCTGTAGAGGAGGATTGGGTTATAGATTATTTAGGCAAACTGGACACCCATAAATCTATGGACCCAGATGGGATGCATCCAAGAGTGCTGAGGGAACTGGTGGGGGTTATTGCTCAGCCACTCTCCATCATCTTCAAGAGGTCATGGAGAGAAGGAGACATGCTGGAGGACTGAATGAAAGCCAGCCTAACTCCAGTCTTAAAAAAGGGCAAGAGGGAGGACCTGGAAAATTACAGGTTGGTCAGCCTCACCTCCATCCCTGGAAAGGTGATGGAGCAGCTCATCCTAGAAACCATCTCTAGGCATGTCAAGGAAAAGAAGGTGATCAGGAGTAGTCAGCATGGATTCACCAAGGGAAAGTTACGTTTGACCAACCTGATAGTCTTCTATGATGGGATGACTGGTTGGATGGATGAGGGGAGAGCCATGGATGTTGTCTACCTTGACCTTAGCAAGGCTTTTCACACTGTCTCCCATAACATCCTCATGGGGAAGCTCAGCAAGTGTGGATTAGATGAGTGGACAGTGAGGTAGATTGAGAACTGGCTGGATGGCAGAGCCCAGAGGGTGGTGATAAATGGGGCCGAGTCTAGTCGGAGGCCTGTGGCCAGTGGTACCTGCAGGGGTGAGTACTGGCCCCAGTGCTGTTCAACCTGCTTAACAGTGACTTGAATGAGGGCACAGAGTGCACCCTCAACAAGTTTGCGGATGATACCAAACTGGGTGGAGTGGCCGAAGCTCCAGAGGGCTGTGCTGCTACTCAGAGGGACCTAGACAGGTTGGAGAGTTGGGCAGAGAGGAATCTCATGAGATTTAACAAGGACAAGTGCAGGGTCCTTTATCTGGGGAGAAATAACTGCGGACACCAGTACAGATTAGGAGTTGACCTGCTGGAAAGCAGCTCTGTGAAGACGGATTTGGGAGTTCTGGATGACAACAAGTTAGCCATGAGTCAGCAATGTGTCCTTGTGGCCAAGAGGGCCAATGGGATCCTGGCCTGCATCAGGAATGTTGCCAGCAGGTCGACAGAGGGGATCTTACCCCTCTACTTGGCTCTGGTGAGGCCGCACCTGGAGTATTGTGTGCAGTTCTGGGCTCGCCAGTAGGAGAGGGACGTGGAGCCTCTAGAGAGGGTCCAGCGTAGAGCAACAAAGATGATTAAGGGACCAGAGCATCTACCATATGAGGAAAGACTGCACGAGCTGGGCCTGTTTAGCCTGGAGAAGAGAAGCCTGAGAGGAGATTTGATCAACATGTTCAAGTACCTGAGGAGTGAATGTAGGGAGGTTGGGGCCAGGCTCTTCTTGATGGTGGCCAGTAACAGGACAAGGGGTAATGGGTGCAAGTTGAAACATAGGAAGTTTAATCTCCATATGAGGAAGAACTTCTTTCCTGTGAGAGTGACAGAGCCCTGGAACAGTCTGCCCAGAGAGGTTGTGGAGTCTCCTTCTCTGGAGATCTTCCAAACCTGCCTGGATGCCACCCTGATTTAATTTGCTGTCAAACAGAATCGTTTTCATTGCGTTACAAATCTATTGGTTCTGAAAGTTTAGGCTCCACACTGAAGTTTATATTCTCTCAGAAGCCTAGAACACTATACCAGTTTGTAGTAACAAGCACACAAGCAGGTGTGCCTTTTTGTTCCCTTGTCGTTTCTCTTCCTTTCTTAGATCTGAGTTTTCTGTGTGCATTTTCCTACCTAGTCGTGTTAAAAAATGTTACCTGGAAAGAACAAAAAAATACTACCAGGTATTCATGATCTTGACTATTTCAATGCAGTATACTGATTTCAATGGCTGTAGGTGAGATAGTTCAGACATGATACACTGTGTGTAATGTTTTGGGAATGTAATTATTAGACATTCAACACATGCTACTGTGATGAACATTTGGTAAATGTGGAGGAAACATATAGTTCAACACCATCAAAACAGGAACATTAATTTGTTCCTTAATAAAAGATGCAATTCCCTAACAACAACAGTTGTGCATAAATGTAGGTGTTAAAATGCTATTTTGAGTAGAACACTATTGACACAGACTTTGAAATGACCTTATTTCCTGTAAGTATAAAAAGTTTAAAAAATGTCTGTTAATGATCGTGAAGCTTTCTATAAAGGGACAGAGCAAATATTCTGTCAAATATATATGAATGTATGATATTAATAACCAAAACTATTAAATACCTAAATAATTTACTCTGGTCTCAGTCTAGAAGGTCCAGTGAAGAACTTGGTCAAATTTGAGCACAAAATGACAAATACAGCTCTTGGTTTGGAGAGTTTGTCCACAAAACAGTAGCTTGTCTTGTTACACCATTGTTGGAGAGGACCTCTGGAAAGTGACTGCTTCTCATGACTGTCTGGTTCTTGTGCTGTGATCAAGCAACTTAAACATACCATCATTCAGTTGGATTGTTAATCTCATTGCTTTTTTTGTCGCAGGAGTTTTGGAAGACTGTATTAAATCTGTGATTATCTATCTCTTGAAATAGTATTAAAAATTCTTACCGGGCCTGGTATAAAAAAGCATTAATACTTTGTTTTCCAGAAAACCCAAGGAATAAGGAGAACTATTATATTAAAGCCTCTAGAAGCAATGAGTAATCATTAAGCCACTCCTAGTGATACAGTTAATGATCAAAATGGTAATGAGAAAAGTATAATGAGAGCAATGGATTAAATATAAAGAAAGGCAGGGTTTTCCATTCAGTAATGAAGTGCCCAGTTAAATGTGTTGAAACTGCTGTTGGAAACTAAACTTATTCAATGGCATGGGATGTAGGACTAATACCTCTAATCGATTCAGAGCTCATTAAAAGGAAAAAAAAAAAAAAAAAAGATTTTCTATTGATTAGGTTGTTGTGAATTGCAGTGCAAACCAAAGAAACATCTCATTCATTTTGGTTACGTAGGCTGTTGTTGACCTTTCTCTGCCCTCATTCTTTCAGTACTAAAAAAAAAAATTGCAGGAAGTAGGATCCAAGGGCCCTTTCTAGATAAATGATATCTGAAGCCTTCTGAGTTTTGCAAGCCTGTGATGGGTGTGGATCCTGGCTCCAGTAAGACTGAGTGATTGAGAAAAAAATGCCAGCCTTCTATAAGCACTCTAAGGTGATTTTTAAAAACAAAAACAGTGCCAGAAAACCGTAGATCAGACAAGAAAATCTCACTCAATTTTTCTCTGCCAGGGCAATTGTGAGCCTTACCTGATAGGTAATCCCTCCTGTGATATGTTCCTGAGGGTTATCCCAAGTGTTATTAAATTGGTCCCTATTCTTTTACAGCTGATATGACTACATAAAAAAAGGTCAAGATTCCCTTCTCATGAACTCCTTTATATGGGGGATATTCCTTTTTCAGTGTTACTTAGATCAACATTTGGTTCTCGTATTCACAAGGTTCTTGCTGAGGGTCAGCTATATCTGGAGACTGGTGAATTACGCTTTCTGTGTTTGCTTTTAAAAGCCTGCCTACTTTTTTTGCAATGGAATCTGTTTGCTGTTCCTGTCTGCTGAAGCAGAGTGTTTATGACAAGCTAGCAAGTTCATTGAATGCAGAGAACATTTTACTGGGTGTGGGTACTTGGTATTCTAGCCTCTCTTTTGGGGAGTGAGTTTTCTCCCAAGTATTCATAGCAGAATGTATTCAGTTGGAGTTAGACGAGAAGATCCATGAATGGTTGAGAGATGCCTTGTTGCTTAAGGACACCTTATCCCTAGACTTTAAGTCTTTATAATTCCCGTGACTTTTTTTGAGACACACATATTGGTTTCAGGATTATTTATTCCTGATTATAGTTATTCTTTTTTCCTCTCAATATTTGGATGAAGTCAAATATCTTAGCTATACCACTAGAGTTTTAGCTGTGTTTTCCAGCATGGTATTCATTTAAAAGTTCTCTTTGCAATGCCTTTCCCAAGTTAATCTTTGAAGGATAAAGCAGGGATGATAATAATTATTTCTGTTACTCTATTTCTTCTAGCCTTCACTGTTCCTGTTCTCCCACCACATCAACATCTAGAGGTCAGGTAACACAGCCTTCAACAATTTTCTCTATCTTCAGTCTTTTTAGACTTACTGATTTGCTTAATCATCTAGGAGAGATGTATTGTATCACACCTTACCTACCTTTAACTTCTTTCTAAAAATCACAAATGTCTCTTTCTTCTTATGCATCCTGGGCACCTTTCTGCCTCCCACTGAGCAGACCTGTCCTCTGAAAAACATTTTCAGTCCACTCCACTCAGAGGAACCACTGCTCTTAAGCACAATAACTGAGCTGGCTGAAGTTGGGAAAGGGTGAGCTGAAAGAGCTGCCCTTAATTTGTGTGCTACTGTATTTTCTTGTTATGGTTTTCCTGCGGTCTGAAATCTTGTCTTGCCTATTTCTCATAGCTGTCTTTTACCAGTACTTTAAGGAAATGAAGCTGCAGTGTATATGCTTGTGTAGTTCAGAAGAATCTCCATTTAGCTGACTATAGAAAGAATCACAAGAATATTGAAAACAGTCTATGAGGTGATAAGTAACCTGACAAATATCTTGTATTTCTCTTGTACTCTTGTATTTCAAAAATGTACTTGCTGTAAAAAAGTGTAGTAGGCTGGTGAATGCACAAGTTTTCCTATACTTTAGTTAGTTTTCTTTGTGACGTTCAAATGATGTTCCTTAATTTCTAGCTGTGAAAGAAGAGTCTGAAGGGATAACATAGTGCTGTTAGAATCAAATTGTTTTTTGTGTCAATACAAAATTCTTTAGTTATATGCATCTAAATGCATGTGGCGGACAAAATGTGGTTGCCAGTTCTAGCCAGGAGTTTGTACACAATATTATAGAAAAAAGCTAGAACTATGGCAGTGTTTTTGGTAGACTGCATATACATATGCAAAATATTACCGTCTGAGTTTATGTGAACAAAGATAGTCTGAAGACAAAGGATAGCAGATTTTGGTATGAGATTTAGATAGTGTAAAGGCATTTAATATTTTACTTTCTATGTAAATACCTGTTTCTGTCCTGAGTCCTAAGTCCTAAGTCTCCAAAGCTTAACGAAGTTTTGGGTCACTGACTTTCTCAGTTCTAATTATGTGTTGAATAACAAAAGTATTTCCTTTTACTTACATGTTATTTAAAAGGGTAAACAGAAGTTTCATATTTTTGTCTTTCCCATATATTATTTCAAATACATTTATTTTATTGTTTTCTGTACTCTGTTGCATTTTTTTCTGAGAGAAAGGTGACTGAGGATGAAGCAACTCTTTGAGAAGTTGTTACACCTCTATAATGCCATTAATTATTCTAATTAGTTTTCTGAATTACAATGCGAACTTACATCTTGTGTCTTGTCTACTCCAGTTTCATTGTGCTGTCTACAGCTAGGCCCACAGCTGGTTATTCTGTGAATGGTTATATTAATTTATAATCCATGTGAGTGCATGCATAGATCAGGTTGTTCTTTCCTACTGGCATAAGTTAGGTTTTTGTATGCCAGCAAGGAAAAACTCTATCCGAAGGCAGAGTATTAAATTCCTATTTTTATTTTCTGCATTAGATAATATTCTGCATTCCCGCAGAAATAAAACCATAGTATTTTAGAATACTTTCTGCTTCTTAAAGAAGAAATTCAATGTGTGATTTGTTATATTTCTATATACTTGTCTTTTTCAAATTCAAAATATTGTGGGTTCTTTTTATAATTATGAGCAAATCTGGTAACATTTGGCCACTTAAAGCCAATATTAAGCATTATAATAGTCTTTCATTATAGCTAGATAATTGCAGAAACACTTCAGTAGCAAAATAAAAATGAACTTTTGAAGAGTTTTTCTAGATACCAAAGTTTAATATGAAAATGGTTTCTCCAATAAACTCTTAAGAACTGCTTGAATCTGTCATTTCAAACTAAATGCTGATAAAATTATCTTTTTTTCCCACTTATTTTCTGTCAAAACACTTTCTCACCTGCTCTCTCTATTTCTATTTTGAAGAAAACTGAGATCATGTGTTCCCCCATTGTGTGGTGGGGAGAAACTGAGACATCTCACAGGGTTGTGTTTTCTGGTTTTTTGGTTTGCTTGTTTGTTTTTCTTTCTGTAAAAGAGTATCCCTCTTTTAAGAACTATGTTTCACATTTGAAAGATAAAGATAAAGAATTGGAACCTAAATCCCTCATATTTGACTAAGCACCTCATAATAAAGGGTATTCAACTGCCTTCATTAAATGGAACAACTTCAGCAGAGCAAACTCAGGAGACTCATTGCAGAATAAGTAGGTCTGTTACTCAGCATAAGGAAGATGGTTGTTCAGATTCATGGCCTGAACTTTCTGGAGCATGAATTTCATCACAAGTTTGGCATATTTGCAAAGTTCCTTGATCTTTGGTCTTTATTCCATTTATGAATCAGGCATAATATCTTGAGTATATGAAGATTGTTTCTAAAAAACAAAACAAAACAAAACTGAGATCTGGATCATCCGATAGGCCCTTAATGTGTCTTGCTCTCCATATTTCTGTAATGTAATTGTAGCAGCCAGTATTTTATGATAAGCCTTAATTTTGCTAGAGAGCTAGGAAGTATTTTTGACCTGCAGAACATGGAAGCAGTACTGCAGTATGGAATTGCACTGCAGGTTTGCTTGCAACTGTGGGAGGCTGGGCTTTATAACTGAGTCTTATGTTCTAGTCTTATGTGCCAATTGCTTAGCAGTTTTACTAAAAATTTTCATAGGAATTCTCAAATCTCAAGAACGTTTAAATTAGAGGAATATTTTCTTTAGTCAATTGTGTGGACAGCTTCTAGAAGGCTGATACTTTGTTGCCACTAGTACTATACTGCTGTAGTTGTCTTGCATGGTTCATATATTCCAGAAATAGAAGCTTTTCTGTTGTACAAATGTCAAAAGTGTTTTCTAAAGAAATAAATATGTATTTTCTTCCTTAGCTATGTAATGGTGGGTTTGTCTTACTGAACATTTTCCTACTGTCACTCTATTCCTGGAAGTTTCACAGCTTTACATTCCTTTACAAGTACTTTATATGTTCAAAGTCTGGCCCTTAGCCTCACGTAACATAACTGTCTATTTAAAATAGAGCTGTACCTGTTTGGCTTAGCTGCAAGATCCCATGATGAGAAGTACTTTTCACCTCATATAAATTTTCCTTTGTGAAATATTTTTAATTAAACTTCGTAATTCATAATATTCTGCTGCTAGTTGCCATGTTTAAAGAAATAAAAACATAAAAATATAAAAGACAGCACTTGTCCTATTAACCAAGAATGAATTTCCTTTGTGAAAAGTGTCAGTCATCAAGACAGTCATTGAGCCTAATCCTTTTTCTTTTACACAGGAAAATATTATGATTTTTCTGAAACCTGCCTAAATGTGGGACTTCAACAAACTGAATCTCAACGTGTCCTCTGGAAATGTGGTGAACATGAGCTGAGAATGCTAAGAGAACTGAATAGAGAATGGGGAATCTCATTTTGCTTTTGTCTTCACTTGGAGTGCTCTGCTCACCTCTCTCCAGTGAGCTTGAAGTCCTTGGATATCTTCAGAGGAGCAGCTATCTCTCCTCTTTTTTTTTTTTTTTTTCTTTTAATTTGATTTTCTTCAGAAGATTGAGACAACTTTCTTGCCCCAAAACACCTCCTATGCTCATTTGCAATTTTAGGCTATTTCAAACCTGCAGAAAAGACTAAGTCTTTTGCATTTTTTGTTTTGAGTAATGAGATTATTTTAGACATATACCAGAATAAATCCCCTTTCAAAAATCAATGGATTAAGAATTCATTGTGCCCTTTGGATTCATACACCAGAATTTATTTTGTATTATTTACTATAAGATGTGAATACAGAAGATGCCAATCCCAGTACTCTGTCAGGAACTCAAACTCCTTTAAACTGCTGTAAATAATTAAGTGCTTTTGTTGTTATGGTCTAGGTGATTCAATACTCTGTTGCTCAACTGTTTAAGATGGTATGCATGTGCCTTTTATTGAGAAGGTATCGGTCTTGGATTTTTGCCCCTTTAACCTCAATGATATCATTGTTCTAGAATTATGACATGACAGTATGAAGAGGAAGAAGGTGGAAACTATCTTTGGAAACAAAAAGCTTTCTAGTTAGTCAGACTTGGGTTTATTCTAGACTGAAATCAATCAAAACCTGAAATCTACAGAAAGCCTTCATCAATACATTTTCTACTGCAATTTTCAAAGAACCAAATACCTTTATCAAGAGCACAAAGTGTAAAAGTGTACCTCCCTATCTGATGGCTGTTCTGTTATATTGCTGCATCATTTTGATGCAAAATTGTCTTTATTTTCACCAGCTCTATTTTTTTTTTTCAACAGTTGTATCTTTCCTTAGACCTGTTTCCTATCTGCCAGATCTTGGGTCTTCAGTCTGATTAAACTGTGTCCTAACAGACAGAACCCTCCACAAATCACAGTGTTACTCAGGGCTATTGCCCCCAGGTCTTTCACCATTAAAAAAAAAAAAAAAAACACTTGCCCAAAAATGAATAGTGTGATTTTATTGTTTAATCAAGCCACAGTCCAAACTTCCTCTTCTCAGAGCGTAGCTCCTTCAAGACTTTATTCTGTGTAATCCTAATCAGCAAAACCTTCAGTATGTACTTTGGTAGATCATGTTGTAGCAAGGCAGATCAAGATAAAATATAGCATTGTAGCATATGTAAAAGTATTTACTTGTTTTGGTATACTGGAGCTCATCCATCAGTGCAAATGGAAATGATTTGTTTTAGAATCCTGTTTGTTAGTAGTTTAAAAAAACATCACTTCCTCTGGATCTGCAAGGCTTTAAAAGGCTTTAAAATACCTTCTAGTGTTAAAGATGTGCTTGAAATTGTTAAAAGCTTCAAAGACCAAATGACAGGATCTGAATGTGTCTGACTTCTGTCTACTGGTAATTTCTAGTCTGATGTTATAATTTGTGTCAAGAATTATATGCAATTTGAAATACTTTGAAAAAGCCGGTCCAGAAAGTCTGTAGAATCAATCTGCAAATTCATTATGAGCTGCACTAAACTTTGGTCAACATGCCTGTTGAACTTATGAAGCAGTGACTGTGGTGTGTCTCCTACCCTGGAAACATTATCTTGGAAATTTTTGCAAGAGGTGCTGAGAGACAGCGCATTAACTCCCACAGAGTTATCATTTCCTTTAAGAATTTATTGTGTTGCCAGTATCGGCAACTTGGTATTCTAGTAAGAAGTATTTGTTGCTTCAGTTATCTTGAATATAGGCAGAGATTTATTTAATTCTTGTGCATTCTCATTCAGATGCAAGGAATTTCTATACTTAGAGAAGACAGGGATCCGTTTTCTCTTTCCAAGTGATAATGTAGGCTCTTCCCCTTTCACTGATACTCTACACAGCTACTAGTATCCTAAGGGGTCTGAAATAAATAGGCATAGCCATTCTTGAGTTCTTATGCTGTGGCAGGTCTGTGATGTTTCTCCTATTGTGCCTCCCATGTAAGAGCTGATCAAAACGTGATCTGCCTATTTGGTCTCTCCAGAATGAAATGGCTGGACCTCTGACAGTACCTCACCTCCCAACTCATAACCTTGTACCAAAGAAATACGTGCCTGATCTGCTAAGATCTGCCTAAGTCTGCTTATTTCCCCTGGAATATTAAACTCTTCTGAGGACTGGTTAAGACAATGCATTGCATTGATGTAGTCAGGTATTGATGATGCAGTGTGGGAAAGCATACATGAAGGTGCTTGCCAAACATATCCAATGCACATAGATTAAAAATGTTAATCTGCAGGTACAATAGGCATTGGCTGAAGCGGTTCTAGCAGCAGGCAGACAATGCATTAGGATACCAGGTTTTTTGGTAGGTGTAAATGGATCCAGCAACTGTTAATCTGGCATTTTCTGCTCCTAACAATAAAACACCCTGTCTATGTGTGTTCTAAATATATTACAGGCTTCAAATGTGTGCTTGTCTGGTAATGCTTTACTTTGTAAAATGGATATTGCTGTAGCTTTTATATCAGGTATGATTCTTTTTTTCATCAAATTTCCTATGAAAGGAGGAGTTTTTCTGGAAATCATGATGCAATAACCCAAAACAAGCAGCATGAAATGCAAAATTTTGCTAGTTTATCCACATGTAGAGAGTAGGTTAGGAACTTAGTTAAAACAAAATAGATCAAAGTAAGCCATCAGTTAATATGCTTTTGTTGAATAGTAGATTATATATATACTCACAGTTGTGAGTGCCCTAACAAAATTCCTTCATTATTACTATTTTTTATGTGCAAGAATATTATTACTGGACATGGTTTTTCCAAAGAAATAGCAGATAGCTTGTCTCTATCGTGACATGTGGGCAGCTCTGAGACAGAGTGATTACAGTTTTTGGAAACAAAACTACAGCATAAATCCCTGTTTTCTGAAAGCAGGAATGGAAAGAAGATTTTGTTTTCTGGAAAGCAACAGCAGGCATTGCAGTCTGAGAAGTGAGAGCTTCTAGCTTGTGTTTCTTACCAACAGTAGCATATATAAAGGGCAAGTGATGCCCTTAAATGCCATGCAATAAATCTTACTTCCTAGGAAGTACAGGGCTTTTGGTTGAAATTCCCTGTGGATTTCTAGGTAATTCAAACATGACGTGCGACAACTGACTTTAGGATGCTCTCAGAACGTTCTCAAGTGCTATATAGTTCTGCTCTTCTGTTTGTATGCTGAATATGAATAAGTGTTTCTCCACTAAATTGCAACAGGTATTGTTTATTGAAACTGAATATGAATCTATTTTTTCTGTAGAAGATTTAGCTCCTGGCTTTGTGAATAGCTTCGATCTGTCTAGTGGTTAAGGAAACTGCTTGAAAGGGAAGGTGACTAGACTGCTTTCTTTGCTCCCCAGCAATAGTTGGGCATTGTGTAAAATCAAACCATTTCACAAGAGGTATTGAGCAGGTATAACTGAGCCATCCCGCAGGGCATGCTTCTCAGAGGTGTTCAACCAAGGTCTCCAACCATTATTACATGGAATGAGGAAATGAACCAAGTGTATTAGATTCCAGCTGGACATAGAAAATGTTGAGGGAAAGATCACTAGGTTTGTGGACCAAATCCTCTACTATTATAAAAAAAAAAAAAAAAAAAAAGTCTGGCAAAAAAAATATTTCCTAAAGGTTCTGAAAAATTTGAGGGCTGAGTTAGAGTGAAATTGTTTTATATATATGATTGCTTCAACTGTCAAAGAAAATGAACTTCACTTTGATACCTGTTTTCTCTCTCCCTTTCTTATCCAGAGGACCATTTTTTTGTAAAAGGATATTTTAAGGGACTGAGTTTTCAGAAGATCAGAATTATGAGCATTATTGCTATTATTAGCAATTTCTGCTAATGAGCAGAAAACCTATTTCCATTTTAAGCAGCAGCAAAAAATCAATGACTAGGTTACTTTTGCAGCCCTTTAGCTTTGTTTTCTAAGGAGATGGTGCTTATGTGGTCATGCTTTCTCTTTCCACTAATAACTTTTCTACTCCTTTTTGTCCATTGATGCTAGCTAGTAGGTCAAGGATTCAAATATAATTGCTTTCCTCCACACTTCTTGCAATTCAGCAGCTGGGAAAAATCCAAAAAAGAAAAGAAAAAAACAAACTCCAGGTATATGGCTTTATTTAAAAAAACTCAGCTTGTGATTCGTAGCAGCTAATGGCAATCTTCCCCCCTCGTCCTCTCACCCCTTGCCATATGTTTGTGCTCTTCCTTTTCTTCCTAGGCAGTTCAGGGTGCTGATCCTGCTGAAAATTAATCACTCGGTGGTAGGGTTTTCAGACCAGAACCCTGACTGCACCAAAGGTGGGAAAGGGGACAGGAATGACAGCCTCTGTGGTTTAACTTGATTCCCTGTTTTTGCGAACGCGAAAGCAACTGAGCAGCGGATGTACTTCCTATGTGTGCAGCTTCAGTCTGAGGGCCACACATCGTTTCTCACGTGGCTGGGGTATCAGTGCACTTCTGCAATGATGCAGTGCACCCAACGAAGTTACTGCAGTGATGGCACCAGCAACACTGTGTTCCTGTTCACTTGCCACCTCACTCTGCAAGTCAGGCTCACTGAATTTTCTCCAAAAATTTAGAGTAAAATCAGACGGCTGCTGGATGTGAATACAATTAAAAGAAAAAGCATCTGCTTCTATGGAAGTGGAAGAAAAGTACATTAATGAAATACACAAATAATGCTAAATTGGGATGTATTTCAACCCCTATAGAGAATAGAAATATCATGGTTTATTCCTGCTCATGGAAATGCTAATGACAAGTTTTACATTCATGTTTGCTGGAATATGTTCAAGCTCCCTGAGATTATTAGGAATAATGACTGTTCTGAAACTACAATATGTTCTGTTCAAAAATAATAAAAAAGACAAGGAAATGCATCTGCGAAAAAATTGGAAAAACACTCTGGTTTGCAATAGTATGTGGGGAAGATGGAAGTTGATGAGTTCTATGCAAAACTGTCAGGTCATGGAGCAGGGAACTAATCACTCCTGGGGGATGTTGGTATTGCTGAATATAGCAATAACTGGTGCTTAAGAAACTAGTCAAATAAATAGTCTAAGTTTAGAAAAGAAATGTTCAAAAATAGGAATTTGGAGAACTTGACATATGAGGGAGAATGTAATCTAGAGCTTAAAAACAATTAACAATACCTAATGGCACATCTTTGTCAGTTGCAATTTTACTGGAAATGCTCCTAACTCAGCTCTGGTGATAATAGCATTAAAGACTTTTATGGAAAATACCCCATTAGCCATTGACACTTCAAGCAGTTTGGATGTGATCCACAAAAGATTTTAAATGACTAACATACCTCACTTTCTAATGTAAAATAGGAAAAAAATACTAATCCCCTACTTGGTTTCTGCCTTATCTGAACACCTCGGTAGCCCAGAGGCTAGAAGGGGAGAGTGCCCGCGCATGTTGCTCAGAAGACTTGGGTTTCCCACCCCAAGACTGGCGCGTGTCCCCCCTCCCTCGAGGACAAATTCATCCCTTTCCAGAGGGCAGCCCGGGGGCCCCGCGAGCCTCGGAGGGCGCCGAGGGGCCGGGTCCGCCGCGCCGCGCTCCGCTAGGGGGCTCCGCTCCGCACCGCGCAGGGAGCGTCCGCGGGAAGCGCTCAGGGGTCTGGCGAGGGATGTGAAGTAGTATCAGAACTGCAGAGACTGCAGAAAGCGGCAGCCAGTTAAATCGTAGCATTATCTGTAAGACCACAGAGAATCATGTCTGTAAAGCTGCATGTTTAAAACTAGCAATAGTATGAAAACATGATTTTTTTTTTTTTTTTTAACTTACGGAGATGAAATAGGAATGTGTAGATAGCACACAAGTATTAAATGCAGCAGGGTTATATACAGAACTAAAGTAATCACAAGACCTAACTCCTGCTTCTTGTCATCTTTGTTTTCTTTTAGGCATGCTTTCTTCTGCACGCTCTGGGATTACACTTGTACAACACAGGCATAATTTCAGAGACAGCTCTGTTATTAAATGTGGGTTCAGGCTAAATGTTATAACGATATGATATGCCTTCAGTTCGCCTTCTAGGTTCAAGTTGTCGTGACAATGAGAAAACTTGAAAAATTGCAGCAAATGTATTTTATAGCGGACGTGAGTGTGCTCGCTGCTCGCATTATCCTGACCGGAGCTTCCTGCCCACTGTCTGCCGCTCGGCTCGGTCATTTCAGAGCGACGGCGGTTGCGATCGGCGCGACATCCACGAGTGGGTCCCAGCGCCCCCTTCCCGGCTCTGGCAGGACCGGCCCAGGAGGGATTTGCGGGGCTTCCCCCGCATCCCGGCGGGAACGGCGGATACCTCGCGCTTCGGGCATGCGCCGCAGTTAAACCCCGTCGAACCGGCCTTAGGCTCCCGTCGGTTTGAGAGGCGCCCCGCGTCTCCTGCGGCGCTGCGGCGGGTTTGCGAGCAGGTGGCCCGGGAGGCGGGGGAGAAGTGTGAATCCCTCGTGTGTGTGAAGGTGGGTGTGAGTGTGTGTAAGCCTGTGCGTGAGGGTGTTTATGAGGGTGTGTGTGTGTGTGTGTGTGTGTGAGAGAGAGAGAGAGAGAGAGGGGGGGGGGGGGGAGTGTGTGTGTGTGTGTGTGTGTGTGTGTGTGTGCGCGTGTGCGTGTGCGTGTGTATGTGGGTGTGTGTGTGTGTGTGTGTGTGTGAGAGAGAGAGAGAGAGAGAGAAGGAGGAGGAGGAGAGTGTGTGTGTGTGTGTGTGTGTGTGTGTGTGTGTGTGTGTGCGCGTGTGCGTGTGCGTGTGCGCGCGCTGCGGGGGGAGCTCCGCGAGGCGCAAGGGAGCTGGAGGCGGCGGCGGGGCGCGGGCCGGCGCCCGAGCCCTCCCGCTTTTGAAGTTGGGCAAAGCAGAGGCGGGGAGAGGGGCAGGGGAAGGAGGCAGGCGATGACATCAGAGCGGCCCGAGCGGATAAGGTGGGAGAGCGGAGAGGAGCGGAGCGGGCGAGCGAGGCGTGAGCAATCGCGGGCAGCCGGTGGAGCCCCGCGTCCTGCCCCGCGCCGCGACAGCGCCGGGCACCATGCAGAGGTCCCCCCTGGAGAAGGCGAACATCTTCTCCAAACTTTTCTTCAGGTGGGGGCCGCGCGCGGCAAGGGCACGTGCGGGCCGGGCGAGCGGGGCCGGCGCGGGGCTCGTGGCTGCGCGGGGCGCTGATGGACCCGCGGGCGGCGGGGGGAGGCTTCTGGGCTCCGGAGGGGTGGGATCTTTTCTCACTATTTTTTTTTTTTTCCCTCCAGTTTTTAGCACCAGCAATGGTCTCTATCTATTAGGTGTCATAAACTGTCAGTGGTCCTAGACAAATACATTTATGACATGTTTTGAGCAACCTTTGGTAAATTGCTTAAGTAGTTAAGCTGTTATTTCACTTCAGGGTGTGAGATCACGTTAGAGGGAATGGTCTAAAAGGAAGGATTCCTTCTCCTTGGCTTTTTCTTTTCTTTTCTTTTCTTTTCTTTTCTTTTCTTTTCTTTTCTTTTCTTTTCTTTTCTTTTCTTTTCTTTTCTTTTCTTTTCTNTTCTCTTCTTTTCTCTTCTTTTCTCTTCTTTTCTCTTCTTTTCTCTTCTTTTCTCTTCTTTTCTCTTCTTTTCTTTTCCACAATATAAGATCCTACTGGAAATAGTTCCCTGTAAGCCTTGAAAGCGTTTGTGAGCAAAGTCCCCGGCACCTTTTCTTTCTCACAACTTCAGATAAAGAGAATAGAAGGAGCCGGTACCAATACCTGTACATAACACACTTCATAAGGGAATTTAGAAGCCTGAAAATGATTTACGTGATATTGTTGAAAATAATAAGCTGGAAAGAGCAATTAATCTTTCTGGCCCACATATCATTAGTTTTGTTGTGTCTCCAGGGGACCGTTTTCCCCTTTTGTTATTTGAGGGTCTTTAATGCAGCACTGAAGGGAGGGAGGAAGTCTTGAGTGAAACACGGTCATGGTGACTGGAGTGAGGACATGTGGTATAAAACCACTGACTAACTTTTAACTCTCCTTCTAAACTTCCTTTATCAGCAGATTGGGTTAGACTTGGACTATTTTTTCTTCTTAGTTTCTTAAGAAGTGGCTCTTCATGAATTATTCTGTCTGCTTGTCCCCCTGCTTTGATTGCTTCGGCCATTCATTTCAACCAGATGTGATAGCTGTGAAGGATCCCAAACATAACCAGTTTCTCAAGTTTCATGGAATGACCAGCTAAGCAGATTCCTGTCAGCAGATGCTGCAATGTGAAAGAAGCTCTACCTACACTCAAATGCTCTTAGACACAGAGAAGACACTCTTAGACACTCCAGCCAAGTGTAGGATACAAATCCATAGGAAATAAAGCAGCATATTAACCTTGTTGCTCATGGAATCAGTCCATTTTATTTGTAAAGTTTCAAAGCTATCCTAGAACGCGTGATGTTGCAGATGTCAAGCAAAAATCCCAATAAAATAAATATATTTCAGATTCTTCCCTTAAGTCCCCATATCCAAAACCAGACACAACTCATGCTCATTAACCATCCTTGTGTCTGAATCTTTATCTCAATTAAATGAGGTCTGAATCTTGCATACTATGCATGATCCTTGATGTGTACTGTGTTATGATAAGATAATATTATGTTAATTAATATATAAATAAAAGATATTTGTGGTGAATACTGACTAGAACAAGAGAGTGTCTGTATGAAACTTAATAACGTTTCAAAGAATAATCAAGTATGCACTCCGTTCACTGGGTAAAAAAAAACAAAGTTATGTATATATTTCTATAAATAATCCAACACAATGATATGCTGCTGTGAATTACAAACATATATTTACCACATCTATTGTGAATTTTTGTCTCTATTCAAAATTATTATGTGGAGAATTTGAATAGATCACAGAAGTAAAAATCACTACATAAAAAATGTTGCATCCCAGTTGGCAACAAGAATGTCTTCCTTTTTTTTTTTAAAAAAAAAAGCTTTTAAAAATGAATTATATATAGCTATGATACATATTGGCGTGTTTTAAAATGTGTGCTTTCAGGACTCACTGACTCAGTTTTTGCCTCATGAAATTAGTGTCAGGATCAATATTGAAGGTTTTTAGAAGGTAAGTTATCAAAAAGCAAAAATTTAGCAAGTGTAAGAATTTTGCACAACTTAAAAGTCTATTGTTTGTGATGAACTTGCAAAGACAGAAGAATATACTTACAAATCACTAACAAGAGACCTGTCCTGCCAGCTAGAAGCATCTGTGGTGGTTAATGAATTAGACTGAATCAAAGTTTTGTAAAAGTATTTTATTACTGTTATAACTGAATCTACACATTCTTGGTTTCTGAAACTGATCATACTTAGTAAAGCACTTCAGAACATGCTCACATTTAGCATGAGCTTTAATTCTGTTAAAATGTGTGAATGTGTGAGATACAGAACTCATGAGTATTATAGCAGAAACAACTAGTCAATTCTTAAAAAAAAAAAAAAAGAAAGAAAGAAAAAGTGTCTGGAAAAGATATTGCTTATAATTAACCAGTTTGGTTGTTTAAACAAAATCAAACCAACAATGGTTAAATAGTCAAGAATGATATTTAGGAATACTTAAATGAAATAACTTTTCTAGTAGTTGCTATGGCACTATTTGTAAAATACAAACCTGAATATGCAGCAATAAGTTGAAAAAGTGACACTAATGAATAAGATTTTACTTTTCATGAAAGTCTTGCTGATAAAAGTAACATTATTAATTAATATCATACAAGGGGTTGTCAGCTACCCGATTACAGTATCTATAAGCCGAGGATCTTTTGCTTCATCGTATGACCTGTTCAGGCTAGGGATGTTTGAATATACTAAAATGCAGAATGGGGCTTCTAGCTCATCAGTTAATAATCTGGACATGTTTCACTATTGTTCGTAGATACAGTGAGAAGCTACCATGTGCATATAAGGAGGTGATTTTAGGGGAATTATGTTGTATTTTTGGCATTAGCCAGACTAATGGTCGAAAAAGTTGGATTTGCTAGAAGTGGTCACAATAATTTGGGTTTTAAAATCTGGGTTTTTCATCCTGGAATTTAAACAGTTTTTGTTTAAGAAACTGTCTTTTGGTGAGGTAAGTGGTTTGATATCTTCCATTGGGATGGAGTTTATAAAGTACTAGGAGTAAAGGGTTTGGGATTTCAGAGTTGGGGACTTTTTTTCTTACTATATTTTCAGAACTAATGTTCCATTCCAAACCATATGTAAGAACTGTGCATTGGCTACCTCTTATCTTGTTTAAAGAAAATAGACTTTTATGTAGATATGGTTACATGGTCATGTACTTAACTATATATCCATTGTGAAGCTTTGTTGTTGTCTTTATGACGAAATTACTTAGAATTTTACAGGATCAAGGCCATGCTTTGACAGCAAATAACCTCAGTACTTTGCAATCATTTGTTTTTATTGTAGGTTGACTGAGATTAAGAGGTATTATTAGTGTTTTATTAATGCAAGTATAATTAATTTATAGCTGAAATACAGAGACTTATCCCTGGAGTCTTGGGAATGGCTGCAAGTTTTGCACCATTCTAGTATTTTGACAAACAGATTTAGGTATTTAAATCCAAGTTCCCAAAAGGCAACATTAATGCGCTTGTCTAACTCCCTAAGCACATCTGCTTTGATACGTACAGAATTTGGTAACCAGCTTGGCAGAACTGAGCCATTCAGTGTCTCATTATTCAGGCCACACCTGGAGTACTCTGTCCAGTTCTGGGCTCCCCAGTTCAAGAGGGATGTGGAGCTGCTGGAGAGAGTCCAGCGCAGGGCTACGAGGAT
>VZSV01000004.1:14875932-14961004 GCA_013398735.1 Nothocercus julius
GGTTGGACTAGATGATCTCTAGAGGTCCCTTCCAACCTTAAGCATTCTATGATTCTATGATTAAATCCGAATGAGACATTTAGCCTGACCATTCTTCATGCTTAGATGCCCAGTCCTATCAGGCATATTCTAGCTGCCTCTTTCTTTTCCAAACCAGATAAAAAATAACCAGTCATCTTTTATACAACTGTCCATTGGCTCCAACAATAATTTAGTTTATAGGTGTTCTATATTGAATTCCTTCTTCTGCCCTGTGTGTGTTGGAAGGGGTAGGGAATTCAGGTCTATATATCCTTCTCTTTTGCCTCTTCTAGGAAGTAGGCTTTGTTATAAGTTTATGGAAAATATCCGTTGAAGTTGTTTTAGCTCTTTTTCTCTGCCTCAGTTAGTCTTTTTAACTGAGTGAGAGGGACACTGTAGTCTACTGCTTGAGCAACTCATTTGCAAGTGCGTCTTTATTCTTCGGGCATTTTTTATAAAGTATGTTAGTAGCCTTTATGGTGGATAATAATCCAAGACTTAAGTTTTGAAAGTGTCTAACCCAAGAGCTACAATCATGGTTATTCTTTCACTTTTTCTAGACTAATTCTTTCTTAATTATTTTCTGCAATGGCACACTTTCAACAGGCAAGTTTGAGAATGCCTTTACCAAGATTGAAAAGAAGTTCTCCCAGCCCCACTTATATGTTTTTGGATGTGGAGGCTGTGGACACGGGGTCATTTCAAATCTGGCATCTGACATCCCATTAGGTCTTCTGAAATATATAAGTCAAAGGTCAAATCAAATTCCAGCATACAGGAAGATTTTAATGATGCATGTCTTACCAAATGTTACAGTGTAAGTTTGTAGATGCAATTGAAACCATTAGGGGCATGGTAAGCATAGACAGGAGAGCAAGATCTCACAGATGATGTTTACTTAGAACTCAGCTAAACAAAAGGATATCTGTGGTCATTCTTGTAGTCACCAAGCAGCTAAACCAAGGCTGCATATTAAGACGTTCCAAAATTAGGAGAGAACCTAGAGGCTTTTAAGACGTGTTTTGAAACTGCATTGTCTTCTTTTGAAATGAGAAATCTTCTGGCTCTCAGCTAAGTGCTTCTTTCAGGAGAAGGGATTGATCCTGAAGGGTAGTACGTGGGGTGGTCTGCTGCAGAATTGATGCTTTGACTCAAGCCGTGCTGCAAAGCTGTGCTGTAGCAGAAAAGCCTAAGTTTTCCCCCTAAGCAAACTGGGAAAGGAATTTGGTTCAGGTGTATGTTTATTTTATAAACATTTTCCCACTTTTAAAATAAAGAATGTGAGCCTTTATTCTTTTGGGGTTTAGCTGATCTTATGTTTTAACTTGTTTTTCCAAGTTAACTGAATTTAAGTTTAATCTATGAGACCAAGGATGCTTTTATTTCTCCATTTGGGAATGGGAAGACAAGAGATGATTACGCTTTAATTTGCAAGGGTCAGGTTGAGGAGTGGCAGCTTCAAATACCAGCATACAGAGAAGATGGCAAAAAACAAGTTGTAGGAGAAGCAGTTTGTAATTCTGGACTACCTCCACATTGTCTTAGTGGTAATTCACCGTTAGATATTTAGTATTTAAATTAAATAAACAATTTACTGCACCCTTCCCATGTTCAAATTGCTACAAATCTTTTCCGCAATTCATGAAGATTTTTATTTCTGATCATACAGCAGTCCTAGAGGTTGGAACAAATTATAGATTTGGAAAGGATTGTTGCATGTGATGTGCATCTCTATGCTAATTTCTTATAACATGTATCTATAAGTGCATGCATAAAGCAGGAGAATACTAAATTGAGTGAAATTTGTTAGGGTTATGTTAGTAATACATCTGGGAGCTTTTCAAATTCAATTTAGTCATGATTAGAACAGCTTTGCAATAATTTGTTGATGTAAAGTTTCTTCAGTGTTCCTTGCTCCTTTAAAATGTTTTTAAAGGACTAGGAAAAATAGAAAAAGGTTTCTCATAGTTTCTCACTATGGAATGTAGTAACTGAGAAAGAGAATGAAAATGATGAAGTATTTTCTTGTAGCAAGTTTCACTATACGTATACGCTGAAATGGTGTTAAAAATCCTGTTTAGAGCTGCTGGTCATCATTTTGATGGCTTTGTAAAAGAAATATTTAAAACATATTACACTTCTTTTTATTGTATAAATAATGCACAGGCTTTAATACGCAGATATGTTCTACTGTTATTTGTTTCACTACATAAATATCTTTCTACCCCCAATGTGCCTCTTTTCTTTTTTCTCAAAAATAGTTCTCATAGTCATTCTGCAAACTGAAATACCTTGAACAGTCTACTAGTTTTAAGGAAAAAAAGTGCTTAAAAGGTCAGAATCTCAATAATAATAAGAAACACTTAGAGGTTGTGCTATTTAGATAATAATCTGAATAAATGTCACTCAGAAAAATGCAAGACTTTTCCAAGAGCTGCTCTGCAGTAATTCTCGTTATGTTTAGCTGTTGCAATCCAGGGGTTTCATAAGAGCATTAGTTATTCATAAAGTGGTGCTGCTCACCAATAGTGAGGTTGCAGGTATTTTCTATGTCAATTCCTCATGGCAAAAAAGTGATGATTAATAAATAAATTCAACTCTTCATTTTAATTATCTGTAAGAAATAAGAAATGAACAGGATCTCCATTTACCTGCAGTTGTTGAAATCCTACAGTTGTATTATGTATAAATACTAGGCACAGAAAATTCTTTTGTTTGTGTGCCTTAAGAGGCTAAAAATGCTGAAGGTTTACTATAACTGTTGGAATACATAACTTGCTGCTTCAGCATGTTACTATTTGAAACAAAAGAAGATGGTCCAGCCCTGCTCAGCTGAGGGGCACAGGATCTAGGCAGTGGTGTCTGGTGATTGCTGCACCTTGGGTGCACTGAATCATCACATCTGTTAGCAAGGATCATGAAGAACTGTGGTCACCCTTTATGGCCATGGTGCAAACTGCTCGGAGACAAGCCTTGGTGGTACGATGTCCTTCTGTAGAAACACAAGTCAAGTGTAGGAGAGCTGCCACCACCAGTATAAAGTAAGTAGCCAATTGCAGTTTGTTCTACCACTGGAGTGATGGGCATCTTTGGGGACAGGACTTGCATGTAGTGCCTGGACTCCTGTCTAGTCTGATTTCAGGAATACCTTAAATCTACGTGGTATCTCAGTCTTTACATTCAGTCAGCAGGAATTAGTGGGCCCACAAGCACTTTGCAATACTCGGACCTCAAAGCATCATGATCACAACTTAATTTTTTCCCCCCCTTAACTGTTAGGAGTAAGAGAAAATTGGAAATACTTTCCTTACTCGATCTCTATCACGGTTCAAGTTCAAGCCCTTAGGAAGTTCAGGCACTGTTATTCACAGGGAATGATACTTTGAAAGAGGAATAAGTGAAGGCATGGTCGCCTTTATGCTGCTCAGTAGATCTTACTTGTTGTGCACATGACATTTGTTGAAGTGCTGCCAGACTGGGCAGGTGTGCCTTTTCAGGAGAACTTCTATGCATACTTTACCTTGCGGGCCTTGGTCAACATAGTCCAGTTCTCTTACAGCAAAGTAGCACCACTGCTCCTGTTACTTTGCTAATGTTGTGTACTTTGTGCCTGGGCGAGGGTCTGATACATTTGGGGAATTCCTGTACACAGCAAGAAAATCTGTGTAGTTGGCTTAGCAACACTGAGGCTCTTTTCTGTCTTCTGTGGCATGCAAAGCAGCCTTAAGAGAGAGTCAAATCCTATTGACAAGTTAGCAGCATATGTTAATACTCTTTGGGAAGCCAAAGACATCTGTCCCATCAGTGCAATTCACTAGAATGGATTGAGGCTGAACTTGCTGGAGAAACAAATAGCTGTAATAAGAAACCTAAGATATATTTCTAAAGTGGACGATTAAGAAAGAAAATTATGTAAAGAGCAGTTAAAAACATATGTCACATACATTATATTTACATATAAAGCCAGTAAAGTATATTTTTCTACTAGGGAATTAATATAAAGTTGGAACTTGTTTTCCTTCTTTTCTTCTTTCCTACTGTACACCCTTGAAACTTGTTCCCTGCTGGGAATGTGTATGTACCCATAATAACATTCCTAGTTAGTGGCAAAACTCTGACAGCACTACAGGTTTCTCTGTGAAAGAGTTCATTAAATGCCAGACAGTAATCCGGTGGCATTTGCTGCAGTAATGCTGTAAGGCCAATCTGTTTCCCTTCCTTCTTAATTTCTTCCTCTCAAAAGAAATTTTGCATTTCTGTAGCCTTGAGAACAAATGGCCAGGAATTAATGCTGGAAAAGCACTCCTAGTAAGCCAAAAATAACAAATAAATAAAAAATGAAAAAAAAAAAAAACGCAAAAGAAACAAAAAACACATCAAGAAACATATTCATTAACAAACTCTGATTCAGCTATGTTGTCTTGTGATAAAGAAACACTGATACCTATAGCTTATATTGCCAATTAAAGTAGATTTATAGCCATTTTGCATTTCAAAACTGTGCAAAAAATCCAGATTATGTTGGTAAATCTGGCTGCTATTACAGTCTGGTATAAAGTGTGTTTTAGGAGATATTTATGCATTTTAGGTCTATATTTTGTGAGACTATGCATCTCCTGAAACAGATTTTGTCGATATACCCAAACCAGTTACAGAAAAGCTGTGTTGAGATAAGAATTATGTTAAAGACAACTTCCTCCCACTGTTCTCCCTTGAACCTTAATCCACTTGGCACAGTTCACAAATTGCCCACACGTAATTAAGGTGGGACTGTCAGATAGAGGCAGGCACCTTGGACATGAGCATCTTTTGGGCAACCTCTGTGAGCAGCCTCCAGTAGCAGCCTCGTTACAGACTAGGAAATCCTGGAAGAAGGTGACAGTACCCTTCTTTTAGCTGGCTAGAGGAATTCATCTGCCTAAGTTGCAGCTACTGTGATGAATAGAGATATGGGGACAAAGACTGCACTAAGCCTAAATCAAACTTACCAACTTGTGGGAGGAGGGTGTTTTAGGGGACACTGATAAATAAACCCAGATCAACACCAAGTAGAACAGGAAGCATTCTTACAAGCTCGGTAGATCTGCTTCACTTGCTACTCAAATGATAAAATAGCCACTCTTTCTAAATATAATTTCTTTCTTTCTTTCTTTTTAAATTTTGTTACTTCAGGCAGTGGCAAAATGCCGAGATAGGCACTAATCAAAAGTATAAATAATATCAAATGTGTGAAGAGAAACAGTGCAGTGCAAAATGTTTTCCTGAGGTGTATAAGGTCTGAAACTGTAAACAATTTCTTTTATTTTGCGAGACAAGATGGGCATTACTTACTGCAGTTTCAAAGCATTATTAAAGGACTGAGCCATAGTTTATTCATCAAAATCCTACTTAATTATGGTATTGGGAATTAAAGAGGTCACTTACAAAGTACTGTTGCTTACTTGCATTAGCTGCAGAAGTGGTTTAATGGCCCACAACTTATATTAATTTATCATTGCCAAAATGTCTGAATATACTGCATTTCTATAAGCCAATCAATGAGAGTTTCTGTTCCTGAAATACAAGGATTAGCCATGTTTGCACAAGACATGCACAAAGTCAACAGTGACAGGTCCTTTCACCATCCTGTATGTGACTTATCGTTTGCAGTTACCACCCAAGATTTTCACTGAATGGAATTATTTTAAATCCCAGATTTTTTTCCTATATATTTTCTTATGTCTCTGAAAACATTGGCCCTTATTTCCAGTGCTAGCAAAGTTTATGGATCTTTTATCAATGACTTTCCAAAGTAAGATAACTTGAATAGCTGCAATAACTCTCAATATTTCTAATAGTTGACCTTGCTGTAACATATTGTGAATGGTTGTTCTTACTCGGGTAAAGTGCTGACAAAGGCTGAACTAAGCCCAATTTATCTGAAACTGCACTATGATTGCAGAATGAAAGATAATTTTCTAATTTGTTGAAATACTCTGTTTTTGCAGTGTATGTGTCTTTGCAGTGTATGCAGTGTAACTGTCCACTTGGAAAATATCTTTGTGGGGTTTTTTTTAAAAGAATTACTGGGGTTATAGTGTTTTTATAAGACTCATAGCTTTATTAAAATGAATTTTAGGATGTTAGTATGTACACAAAGAGTTACACACAAATAAGATTTGACTGTTGAGTCAAGGTCCCTTTGCACTGACGTAATGTCTAATTGCTTGCCGTTACCTTTAACACCCAGCCTCTTTGCACCATCAGAGACTGCAGTTGAGAATGTGGCTTACTCTGTGTATACGATATATGTTTTATCAGACATGTTAAGATATGCTAAAAATCAACTCAAATAAGCAGTGTGTATTTTCTAAGTAACCATGGGAAACATTTTTGTATTTGTTTTGCAATTTTGTTACTGTTGTCTGTAGAAACAATCTAAAATAATAAAAAATATATCTGAAATGGTTGAGTTTTATGGATTAGAACTTTTATCAAAATTGTAGATTGTGAGTCTTTATAATCTATGTTTACATATGGAAACATGACAGCAATCAACTGCAAACTGTTTCTTCCACAGGTATTTCTTTATTTTAAAGGCAACAAATTTTTTAATAATTGTCAGTAAAGCAGAAGTTCAGATGGCTTCAAGATGCATGGCTAGTTCTTATGATTACTTGTTCATGCTTTTTGTTTGTTTTGTTGTTGTTTTCAAAAATTATTCCAAACAGAACTTGCTGCAAAAAAATATATATATACTGGGTATTAGTAGGCATTTGAAGGATCAGGTTGTTCAATAACATTGCTAATGGCTTATAAAAAGGATGGAGTAACCATCCTAGAGTTTTCTCCTGCTTCATTGTAATTTAGCATACCTTTTAAATTGACATCAAATTTATAAATATTTCATTTGAAGAAAGAAATTCAACATGTTTAGTTGTGGTGGATGCAGTGAAGATATTATGGTGAGTCTTGCAAAGATCTTGTGTATTATTTCATGCCTACTGCAATGTAAGCTGTCAAAGAAAGGTACAATAAGGTTGTATTTAAGACTTTCCAGCTTATATGGTGCAATTTATACATGAAATTTACTTCACTTACCATTTCCTATTCTTTATATGTCTATGGCACATATTTAGACATGAAATTCCAAAGTCTCAATCCACTGTTTATCCACTGTTTAAATAAGAAGTTTGGCTCATGATCAAATCCCAAAACAGATCAAATGCAAGAATGTTGCAAATATTCTTCTAATGTTTTACTTACCATTATAATTTAGTAAATGTAATGCAGTTTCATGCCTGCTCTATATTATGTCATGTTATTTGATGTTTGTTTTACATATATATACATAAACACACATATAGTTGCTATGGAGGAGATATTCCAGGCTGGACAATGCAGTCCCATAATTAAGTCCAGAAATGAGCGATCTTTATTTATGTGTTTTGTTTTGTTTCTTAGATGGACAAAACCAATTTTGAAAAAAGGTTACAGACAACGATTGGAGCTGTCAGATATTTATCAAATCCCTTCTGCGGACTCTGCTGATAATCTTTCTGAAAAACTAGAAAGGTATGAAAGAAGTATGCTTTCTTGGCATTACCTTTCAGATTAATGAAATAACAACTTTGTCTGTTCCGGGAAACACTTTGCAACTTTTGCTAGTAAACCGTTGGATAAAATATCTAAGTAGCATTGCTTGCAAGCTATTGCATGCTGACTGGCTCAAACGTCTCCTCATTCAGCATGGAAAGACATTCAGTTGTCCTTTGGAGCTGACTGGGATCCATGATGGAGATTGTCACCTAGATGCTCTAAATTACTCTTTTGGGGTACCTGTGGCATCCCCCCTGACTTGTGAAACACACAGTTTCAGTGCTAGTTCCCTATCCAGCGATTCTTTCTTCCCCAAATATCTTGTCCTGCTTTTGTGTGTGGGGGGGTATTCTTTTTCTTTACCATCTAAACAACAAGTTGCCTGGGGAAACAATTCAGCCACTGCACTGCACTTGCAACTATGACAGATAAACGTGCTTAAATCCCTTCCCTCTCCTGTAGTCTCTAGCGTAGCTTTCCCCTTGCATTCGGGGACAGCTGGATCTTCACTGTTGTGTCAATCCAATTAAATTGAAGTGCAGTGTGACATACATTTGTAAAAGTGGTGGAACATTGGTACAACTTACGCTTTTTGACACAGAGAAGAATTTATAGGTGAAATATTTTGGTTATTTAATATTCTGTTGAATAAATGAAGAAAAGTTGTAGCTGAGTAAATTCTTAGGAGTACTTTAATTTGTTTTTTCACTGCTGACTAAATATGTGTATGTATAACATATATACATAACATGCTTTGGGCTAGAAATCTATTCTAGAATAGAAAATGTTTGCCTTTTTTTTTTTTTTTTTAAAGAAAGGCTCTCTAGTAGAAAAGTCACATTTTTGATTTTTTTTGGCATTTTCTTTCTGCTGCAGACTGGAAGAGCTCCAAAACATTTATTTGCCTATTATTTGTGCATTGGTCTTAAGTACAGCAGGTTTCTTTAAAACATACAGTGTGACCTTTCCATGAATTAGCTCCCTGCAGAGTGATGTATGGCTGAGTATTTAAATCTGCCAAATATGTGGCTGAATTAAGTTTGAACTTTTATTGATCTATCAAGTCAATGAAGGCCAGGTCTTTGGGGTCTTTGCAAAGCTTTGTTTTATTAGTGACCTTAGCTAAATCTCCTTGGATATACTTGAGTGAACTGAACTATGTCAGAGCCATAGACCCATGTATTTGCTCACACAGCTTAATGGTCGTGTTTTTTTCGGTTCCTTTTCAGAGAGTGGGACAGAGAGCTGGCAACTTCAAAGAAAAAACCCAAACTTATTAATGCTCTTAGACGATGCTTCTTCTGGAAATTTATGTTCTATGGAATAATATTATACTTAGGGGTAAGATTTGTTCCTGTTTTCAGTAAACTTTTAATGTTGCATAAATGGGTCGAAGTCTTAGGGGTTTCTAAAGGGATACAGAATCCTGCGGAGAGCTACTGTTTACTCTGTTTATGACTTATAAAGTTGATAAATACAGAGAGATACTGAGGGACCATCTTAGATAAAGTGTTTTCTGATTATGTACTAATATCTTTAAGCAGTACATATTCCTTAAGTGCTAGCATGTGTTCCCCCCAGTAAAGATAGAGCATGGGATCTTTTTGTATAACAGCTGAATTAATGTGGTTATTTTCCTTTATTACTTTTTTAACACATTTCTCCAGAATTTTCTACCCTTACCTTGAAATAACTGATACTGAAAATTCACATAATTTGGTTGATTTTGCCAAACGGAAAAGAAGTCAGCTTCACAGGCAAATGCTTTGTTCAGGCTTGTGTGTGCAATGAACGATCTTTATATAGTGAACTACTACATAGCCGTTACATTAGTGTTAACATTTCTGCATAAGTAACTGTATGGAATGTGCTTGAATCTTTAGTGCTCCAAAGTATAAGATGAGGATCTTCATGTTAGAATCTGAACTGATTATGTTTATCAGCTTTTCAACATGTTAGGATTACCCTGACTTACCAAATGCCACCTGTTTGAAAATCCTATCACTGGGGTTATGAGCTGTGAAAATAGTTTATTATTAATGGTCTCTCACCAGGTGGTGTAGATATCCAGTATGTCAAACTGAAAATTACTGTTAACTAATATATACATTAAATATTCATGTAATTTTCAGATTTCTATAATTTAATAGGAAAAGTGAGATATTAAACTGCATGTTTCTTTGTTCAAAGTGCTGTGGTATCAGAAATACATGATATAATAGCCCAAATGGCCCAGAGTGGTCAGATACACTCAGATAGTCAGCACTTTCAGATGTCAGATAGATTCCTCAGCCAGATTTTTATCCTAGGTTGCTACAGAAAAGGATTATTTCCTCTGGCATTAGTGTTGAATGTGATCCAGTTTAGCTGTACTTTCAAGTAAGGCAACACATTAGGGAAAGGAAGGGGAGAGGAGTTAAATAGCCATGATATTTGCTGAAGTTCCTCTTGTTTCCTAGAGAGAGAACTTCTCTTTTCTCCTAACTTTCTGTCAGGTATCCCAAAAATGGTTCCACAAGAATAACAATGTTATAAAAATGGAAACCTTCATTCCCAATATACTGATCTCTCTTCCAGGGGGACAGGGAAAAGGAGTATAGAGAGTTGCCATTATGCCTATGAATTTGCCAAAAATTTCTATGATGTGGAAGGGAAATTTCAGGTTAGTTATATCTTCCAGTAGTTCCAAGAATAAAGATCCTGAATCTATTCTGGAGTCATTCCAGATTTATGCTAAGATAAGTGAAATCACAGTCTGTCATTATATATTCTCAAGTTTTAATAAGTTTGTATGATGTATTTTAAAAATAAATAAATAAGAACATCCCCCAAACTAAAACACAAGTCCTTAGCTACATGCAAACTTTCCAGCATTAAAAGAGAACTATTTAACACTGACGACTTCTAAGGCTTTGGACAATGTCTCAAGTCAGAGACTATTTTCAGACTGAGCACTGAATTCTGAGCGTGGCTTTTGGTTGTCTTCTGCTGGAACAACTCCCTTGCAATAAGCTTCCATAGAGTTCTGCTTGTTTGCATTGCTGCATCTAATGATGTGGCTGATCTTGTAGTTTACAAAGTAGGTAAATGTGTTTAGGGTCTTCTAGGATGAAATTCTTGCTAAATATTCCTACTAAATATTCCTACTTCTTGCTAAATATTCCTAATTTACACTGCTAGGGATGTGGATGTTCTGTTTTAGGTCACTGGTAACTTAATTTAGATAATTAATTATAACTGATTATAACCGGTTTAGACTGGATTATTTTTTGTCTAAAAATTATGGAAAAATAATTGCTTCATTCTCTTGTTACTCCTTTTCCGAGGAAAACATAGCATAGGTTTGAGTAGGTCTCTGTAGCACTGACGTTTCTGCCATGCTGAATGTCAGTAAGAATCAGAAAGTCACCAAGTAAAATGTTCTAAAGGAAAGGGAAGTTGTCTCCCTTGAAGTGCAGCATTGATATTCTTTCTAGTCTGTATAAAGTGGGTGTACTTCTGTTTGTCATGCTACTTCAATGTTAAAAAATAAATATGCCTTAATATTTTGCAGTAGCATTAAAACTGTCCTTCCGAGATAGTTGATAAAAGACAGCTCTGAGATTAAAAGTACAATGAATTCTGCATTTAAAAAATGACATGAAGGATAGAGCATTTAATTACTTGTGATGCATATCAGATGTGAAAAATATGTATTAATCTTTGCAACTTTTTTTATGTGCTCTTGTTAAAAAGAAACAAAATTACTATTTTAAAAAGAAAGTAAACTCTCCTCTTTCCTATTTTTTAAACTGAATTTGTACATAAATGGCCTTTCAGCACCAAAGCTTTTATTTTAAGAATAAAGCCTAGTATGATTTTTTTTTTTTTTTTTTTACATTTTTATCTATCTTTTTCTTTCCCATGGACACATATGCTCACACACATTTGCACACAATTTCTGATTGGAAGTATGGGAATCAAACTTGTTGCTTAGCAGAAGAAACTTGTGGAAAAAAATAGCTCTCACACCGCCCTTGTTCCTTCCCAGTTTAAGTAACTGTGTCTTGTTTGGTCTTTGTCACTAGTGAAAAGCCTCTGCACTGTCCTCTGCCTGAAACCGGCACTGCTAAAGATCGGGTTCGAAGAGATGTGTTGTGCTTCCTTTCCCACACGCCGACATTGCACAAAGAGATAGGAGAGGAGAGACAGTTAAAGGGCTGCCTCTGCTCACTCAGAGTGATTTTTCTGTTTCAAATCCTGGGCTGCTCTGTGGCTGTTTAGCTGGTGGAAAGCAAAGTAGCTCCCGTTGACATTGATGATTCAATGAGTTCTGTTTTTCTCTGGGACGAACAGTTAACCATCTAGCACAAGGACTCTTCATATCTTACATAAAACTGTGGAACAGGAGTTTTTAGTGGACACTCCAGGCCCTACTGTAATACAAAAGAATAATAGTAATGAAGGTGGAAAATAAGGGAAGGAATTGAGCAGCGACGGGCAGCAGCCTAGAAAGAAGTCAGCTTAAAGGGCGTTTGCACTGAACAGCAATAATCTGTTATGGTAGACGAGAATATCAAGACTTACTCTGATGAAAGATTAGTGTGGGGAAAATTAGGAGTGAGAACACAAGAGATGCCATGCTGTAAGATGGTTATTTTTTTGATACTATTGATGGTACTGCCATATCTGTATTGCCATGGCAGTTCCTGCCCTCTTCATAAATACTCAAAGGATACTCAAAGGACAAACTATGGACAGTTTTGGGCCCCTTTTAGAAATTCTGAAGAGACTTCATTTCTGAAAAGGCAAATAAGTCTATTACTTCAATCCGGAGTCTGTCTTCTGGCTGCTCTGTTGGCTATCTATACCCACTATGTACTGCTGTATATACTATTTACTCTGCAAGACTGAAGTGCCAGCTCTCAAGGCCCATGCTTACCCCAACTTACATATGCCACTGAGAAGGTTTGGGAAGTGCAGGCTCTGCTTTACCCAGCAGCACGTTGTTGAGTGCCTGCTCCTGTGGCAGGTACGCTGGAGCAGTTGATACTTTACAGAGACAGTGCTGACCAAGCCAGTGTCGAAAGTATGTAGTAACTATTTAGTGTGAAGTAGGATGTCAGGACTGGTGGAACATTGGGCAAACGTGGAGATAAATCTGAAAGTAGGACAACATCTTTAAATAAAGGACTTGTGTTTTTCAGATGTATGTCCTATCTCAGCCGGGAGTTGCTGAGTGTTCTAGGAGCCCTTCTGTGATTCAATAGCCTGTGCTAAGCAGGCTGTCAGAACAGTGATCATAATTGCCCCCCCCCACAGCTAAAATGATCAGTTTAGGAATGCTTGAATCAATATTTGAGCATAAATTCAGTGCAGCTTTCTGGCATATCAGATACCAGAATATATTCCTTTCATTTTTTGTTCTTCATGCATCTATCCTTTGAATAAAATTTGTAGCAAAAGCAGAAAAACATGATCAGAGTTCTTTGCATTCCTCCCAAATAAATTAAAAAAGCAAGTTTTTTTTTTTTTTTTTTTTTTTTTTTTGTAGCATCTCTGTGTAGGATTTCAATTTTAGAAACATCTGTTAAATACTTCTGGGGAAGATACACACTCATTTTCCACCTGAAAATACTGTTTCCTTCTCATGCACTGTATCTAGGAAAGTGAGCTTTCCTTTATATATATGGCCTTCTCTTAGAATCTTTCAGATGGTTTTCAGCACAGATTTCTTTTTCTGCTCCCATGTATTGCCAGTAATCTGCTGCTCTCTCTTCTTTTTCCTTTACATGGAACTGCCATTGGAAATTTGGGTAAATTCCAGCTGCCTACGTCACTGTTGTTACTATTCACTCTCTTTGATTTCCTCTTGCTGAGCTGAGGAGGAGCTGAGTGCTTCTCTCTGTAGGCGTTCACCTTGTTTAGTGACTCTCTGTGACAAGAATCTTCCTTTAAGAAGTCCTACACATTTCTGCCTTTTTTGTGCTTTTGCCATCTCATTACTGCCTTTAATTTTTCAACCTATTTCTTCATGTGGGTAACAGATGTAGAGTCAGTGACTGTTGGCTCATTTCAGCGTTATATTTTTAAGAAAACAGGGGATCCACAAATTTAGCCTATTGTACACTTTAATTAGGTATTCCTGCAAATTCTGGCCACTGAAATTATTATCATAATTATGTATTCTTGTTAAAAGTTAAGTAGTGTCTAAAGACTTTTGCAGACAGTTTGGGGGATAACTTCCTTTCCCATAGCATAGACAAGTAAATGTGTGGAGCTGTGCAAAGCTGAAGTCTCTGTGCAGACTTTTTCTTTACTTAAGCACAAATTTGGACAAGAACTATTAAGTAGAGCAGAATTTGTGAGTTATATTTTTTTTTCACTTCTGTAAAAAGTGTGAAATGCGCACACAGGTAGCAAAATCTCTTTCACGGTCAACATGAAATGATTAAATCTTGGCATAAATTCTCGATTTCATTGTGAGATAATAAAACACATCATTTTATTGAAAGCTGCAAGAGGAAAATCTCACTGCTAAAGCTGCTGGTGTTCTTTTCAGTCCCTGCTCACACGGAAATTAATGGGAGCTTTGCCATTAATTTTAATTGGGGCAGGAAGTTGTGCCTTATTGGCAGAGATGGAACCAGGTTGTGTTCCTTTTGAGCTTTCTCTTGCTTGTCAACTCTTCTCTTGCTTAATCTCCAAGCCATTTTCATAGTACCTTTCTCTGAGCGTGTTTTAAACTCTGCTTACATCCCTGCTCTCTGTGTAGTTGTTGTTGCAACTAGTATCACAGCTTTGTTCTCATTAAGTCTAGGAGGTTTTATGTTTCTCACTTTCACCTCATGCACTGTAGGTAATGGTGTTATTGAAGGGTGGACATTTGCACTCTGGCCCCCTTGAGTGCTACGACTCTCCCTCATAAATTGTTAGGTGCACTGACGTGGTTCACTTGAGTATACCTGCTCCCTGCTGCTCTAAACAGCTTCCAAGTTTCACCTTGCCAGCAGCCATCTGTTTTGCAATTTAAAGAAAAATGGTATGGTGGTGAAATAAAAATCTTACTTTTTGATGAGTTGCTGGCTACCAAACTGAGGACCTTGCTGTGCAGATTGGTCTGATTTCATGTACCTTTTTGTCTTTTATTCCTCTTTGTGAAATGTACGTTTCCATTCAGGCAAGGTGACTGGTAACATTAACTTGGAAATGATTTCAGTATTATATTCCAAGAGAAGCTAATGAGGATTTCCTGAAGTTCTCACATACAGGTCACACATATGTGTTGGAGGGGGAGGGACCTGAAATACTGAAGCGCTCTTTGGGCACATGCCAAAACAGATATGTGCTTTATTGTTTTCACAGAGTGATTCAGCATATTCAGAATTTATCAAATTATATAATTTGTAAGTTCTTATCGCCTAAGAATAGTTAAACCAGGTCAGCTCAAAGATCCATCCAGCATGGTATCATTATTTCTCTTCAGATTGTATGATCTTCCACATTTTGATGAGGATTTCTGGGGAGGGGAACATTTATGAGTTTCTCATTGGTCTATGGTGAATGCAGAGGAGAGAGTAAGAGCAGGAGAAGGACAAAGCAGATTACTGAAAACTGGATTCCCGTTAGACACATAAATTCCAATCCTTCTTAAGCAGGTTATTCTATCACTTTATATGTTGTATCAGTTTCTATTATTTTAATTTATTTTAACTGGATATTCTATAGCCATTTATATAGACTATATGTAGTCTGATTTTGCTTTCATTTGTATATTGCCTGGATAATAATTTCTTTAATAGACAACCTAATAAAACTTCATTGTAAAACAGTGGATTTTTACACTAACAGAGATAACAATCTGGCACATCACCAATCATTATTCTACTCATAGACTCTGTAAATCACCTTTTTCAAGAAAGCTAGTATGCAATGCCTTTATATTCACAACAAACACAGTTGCAGAGCACGTTTTTGGTGGAATAAGTGTAAATACAGAAAAAAAATTACTATTTTAAGCATATATACAAAAGCTTATCTTGAGATCTCTGAGAGTATGAAAGCAATGCACTGTCCTTGAGAGGTGACTGTTTTGTATTTTGTGAGTTTTGTGGAGTCTTGATTTGCTGCTTTTGGATACATATGGTGTAAGCACAGCTGCCTTAGGTTATGTGTGTTTTAATAAACACTCCTCCCTTTGCCTACTAATAACACAGAAGTCATTGTCAGAGTAGATTCAAGGTTCACAGAATTTGTGTTGGTGCACAATTATTTTTAATCTGGCAAAAATAGTGCATAAAACAGGTATTCTAGTCAAGACATAAATTTTCATCCCTTCTATGGCAAAGTGGATAAATATCAACTCAAATAACAGTGATAGTCAAAAGAGAATGCAGTACAAGTTGCAGAGATAGTTTGGACTTCTGCTGTATGAGAGACCAAAAGAAACCTAAAGGAGAAAAGAAACTGAAGGTGATTCACTCAACAATTTTTTTACTAAAAAACATGGATTTTAGCTGACCTTCACCAATTCAGTTCGCTCTGTCTCTCTGTATTGTAGTCTGTGTAGTTTTATGCATGAAAACAGTACTAATAAATATTTGACAGATCTTAACACATCTATATGCAAGAAAATTTAATATTTGCTTTCTATTTTTGAAGTTTCTGACACTTTTTGCTGAAATTGTACAGACACAACAGAAAGAAGGATGAGGAGACACATATAAATTCTTAGCACTAAATATTTTTACATTGACTATAACAATGAATCAAGGGGCACATGCATACTTTGTGTCCTTCAGAAACTCATGCAGAAGATGAAGTAAATTGTTAGACCTTAGTACACTGATAATTTTTGCAGTTCTTGGGGAAGGATTGGAGGGGCAAAAAGAGAGAAAAAATCAGAGAGGGTATAAAAATAAGATCAATAGGGATATGAAGAAAGGGAAAGGGAAAGCAACAATGAGATACCGCTTGTTGAGTTTAATTAGAACAGAGAAAGAGACTAAAGAAAAATATAATAGCCGGCTAAGATAAAGACAGAGCTACAAGCAGGTCTTTCTGGTGTCTTGAAGTTTATCAATGTGATGTTCCCTCTTTTTCCTTTCCTACTCTGATTTTGTACTGTGTTGTCCATTCTGGAAGGGGATGTGCTGGGACTGGCAGGGCAGGAGGGTCTGGTTTTCTCAATGGGTCTTTTTTATGCTTGCCTCTCCTGCCGTTTATGCCTCTCTTATCATTCATTTTTCATCAACATAACTCAATCATGTTATGTGGCTAATTCATTACAATTCTGAAAAATAAGTGTGGAAACTCATCCCAGTTGCCGTTTTTATAGAAGGCAACCAAACAAAGCTTATGAACTAGATTTGCTTTGGCAGAGTCGCAAGAGGATCACAAATTAAGAAAGTGGTGAGCTGTCTTCTACCATTGGATTATTGCATCTTTCTCTGGTTTGCATAGTGAACAGACCCATCCTCCTAATGTAAGTTGTGATAGTGGAAGTATTCGTGGCTAGGATTTGCAATGAAAATGTTAATCATTTAAAAAAAATAATTTTCTTTTGTTTCCATTTGCAGGAAGTCACCAAATCTGTGCAGCCCCTTTTACTAGGAAGAATAATAGCTTCCTATGATCCGGACAACTCCCATGAAAGATCCATAGCCTACTACTTGGGCATTGGCTTGTGCCTTCTCTTCCTTGTGAGAACACTGCTCATACACCCTGCTATATTTGGTCTTCATCATATAGGGATGCAAATGAGAATAGCTATGTTTAGCTTGATTTATAAGAAGGTAACTCTTTCACTTACACTAAAAGCCGAACATATGTAGTCCGTAGTCTACATAGTTTTGGGGTCGTTTTTTTTTTAAAGGTCAGTAGTTTTGTTAATAAAGGTACAGAAATCAATAATATGGCTAGCATTAGTTTCCCGCAGTTCTTCATTTTCTAAGTTTAAATAATTAATTGCTCATGTACAGCAGAATTGACAGAAGTCAGCCTCTATGTGAGTTCAGACTTTCTGGGTATGTGAGAAGTCTTCATTATGCTACTGCTGTGCTCCTGTTATGTACTTATATTGAAAAAGAAAAGTAGTGTATGCTGGTGGCCAAAGAATGTTTTCAAAGAGGATTAAAGGCAAAGATCTAAACAAAAAAATAATATATAAGGGATCAAGTTTAAATGATAAAATGTGAGAACCTGATTACATGATATATCGACAGATACTAATGCTTTGCACATTCACAAATTCAAATATTTAAAACAGCATGTGGTTTTACCAAAAGCAGCAGCTAATTTAAGCAGATGTGTTAGTTATTCTAATATAAAGCTCTCTATGGAAACATCTTTCAGAAAATCTTTGTCAAGAGAGGCACAGTAGGGGATTTTTGAGGATCCACAGCACACACAGCATGCATGCTTAATTAAAACTTGCATTTGCATATATATGTGCATAAAATACGCAACAGAAAGCAAGGACTTTGTCAATAAATCAATATTTGTAAAGCAATTTAATGGCTATATTAAACTCAAGTGACATAAATAAGTTTAATGAGATTGTTTCTTTATAGCAGAAAGCTGATAAGTGAATTATTATTTATATTACTGTCCCATTGCCTAGTATTTTTATTTGTATTTATTTGATTTTATAGAGTTGAGTTACAAGGCTATCTCCCTTTGTTTTTTTTTTTCTTTTACAGACCTTAAAACTGTCAAGCAGAGTCTTAGATAAAATAAGTACTGGACAATTGGTCAGTCTTCTTTCCAACAATCTGAACAAATTTGATGAGGTATGTTTGTAATTGTTTAATCCATTTGTTAAGCTATCATAAACAAACAAAAAAAATCATACCACTCAAGACAAATATGTTGCCTACACAAATATTAAGGAAGGAAAATAATTTGTGGACTCCAGTGACTGTAGTCACTGCAATTATGAAATGAAAGTACATTCCTATCTTAAGAGCAGGCGTTGGCCTGTGGTAATGGAAATGCTCATTCTGATACTTGCATCATGGTTTATCTCCTATGCTGATTACTAAAGCAAACATAAAAACTAGGTATACCATTAAAAATGCGCTTGTTCTACAATCCAGTGTAAGTCAGCTGGGAAACGTCTCTGGGTTACACAGTCAGTTTCAAAGCAGGCAGAACTAAACTAATTCAGTCCCTCAATCTCTTATCCTCACTGGCATATCTTTTCATTAAGGTGAACCAGCCTGCTATTGAGCTGGATGACGTTCAGCGTTTTATTGTTAATATTACCCACTCTCATAAATGCCTGAGTTTATGCTAATGTAGGACCTGATTAGGAATCATTTCCAACACATCTCAGATGAAACTTTCAAAATCTCATATGAAATTTCGCTTTCATTAAAGTTGGGGTAAGTCCCTGCTAATGGCTTTGGGGGCTAGAGACTCCATTAAATTCTATTCAGAATGTATGTTTGATTGCCCTGTTAATAGAATGAAATACGCTTCTAGTGACATCAATCTTGATGTCAGAGAGACTGAAGGTACGTGGTTGGAGTTGTAGAGTATATTTAATTTAAAAACTGTATTGCTATATACAGTGATGTGAGCTAGCGCTGAGCAAGCTAGGCCAGGTGCTGGCAGGAGCATAGCTGCAGTAACGTGGAGTTCTCTGCAGGTGCAGTTTCTCAGTCTGATCTCAGGAGTCAGTCCAAAATCCATCTAGTGATAGAATAAAATGAAGGAATATGGCAGCAATCTGTTTTGAATTAATTACGTTCATATAACAGTCATCTCTTCACCATAATAATATTTGCTTTCTGTATAAAATTAAATCATTCTTATAAGATTTTTTGTGACTTTTTCTCAACTTGCAGTGATTGAAAATGCAAGAGTCGATAGCATATTCTGTTTACTTTTACACAGCTGTTTTTTCCTCATGTGTATACATAGTGAAGAGACGATTATAGATTGAACTTTGCCTTGCAAAAAATCAAAGCTTAGGTGTAGAATGTGTATGTGTTGCTGTGCTGTCATCATTATCAACACCCAGAATGAATGCTATGTGCTCAGAATAACAACTCCTCCTTTGTGAACTTGTTTTACTACTGGTAAAAATTTGTACAATTTTTCATTACATTTTTCAAAGTCACTTCAACGACTTCTTCTTTGTCATGTAGCTTTCAGAACACATCTTTAACTTATGTTGTTATTATTTGCTCTCATGGGCTTCTGCAGGGTCTCGCACTGGCTCATTTTGTATGGATTGCACCTCTACAAGTGGTACTGCTGATGGGACTGCTCTGGGAAATGTTACAAGCTTCTGCATTTTCCGGACTTGCTTTTCTAATAATCTTAGTCCTTTTCCAAGCGTGGCTGGGACGAAGGATGATGAAATACAGGTGAATATACTGTTTTAGAATATTTCAGTGTTTTTGCCTGAAACATTAGTTTAAGAAGATTATTCCACTTGAAGAAAGATTTGTAGTTATTACATTGTTACAGAAGATGACTCCAAAGAATGCTAAATGTGGCAGAGAAGTAGAGACAAGCCTTTACTTACTTAGCAGCAGCTGTCTAAATATAAAAACATAAAAGGTCTAATGAGAAAATAAATAGTGAGAAAATAAATAGTGATAGTAAATAGTGATAAAACTTCATAGAAGAATGAAAACTTGTTGTTAGTGACTTGATTTATTCTTATTAGAGGTTTTATCTTCTCCTTAGTTAAACTCACTGTGTTTCAGGTATTTCCTTTCATGTGTTTCACAATATTATCAGGATAAATATATTAAATATAGGAGTATAGGACAGGAGTTTTCTTAAGTTGTGGTATGATAGAAACTACATAATGAAATAGATGAAAATTGATCTACTGGCTTTTTACTTTGTAGGGATAAGAGAGCAGGAAAGATCAATGAGAGACTTGTCATCACCTCAGAAATAATTGAAAATATACAGTCAGTTAAAGTCTATTGTTGGGAAGATGCAATGGAAAAAATGATCGAAAGTCTCCGTGAGTAAGTGTTCTAATTTGTCAGTCAAATTTGTCTACATGATCAAAAAAAAAAAAAAAAGTGATTATGAACAGCATCTGTGGTCATCTTAGTTAAGAAGTAAAGCACACAAATATTAATCCTCCATAAACTAACCATGCATTCCCACACTGTAACCTGTTTTTTTTCCCAATTTGTCAACTATGGAGGATTCTTTTTTATTATTTGCTTCCTCATTTGTTATAATGATATTTGAGTGTTTAGCCTGCACAGGTAAAACAATTGTGGCATCTGTGTTTGTTTCTGGCCAACCCCATCCTCATCATACAATAAAAAGCCCTATTGTGTTGATTACCTAAGGCTTTACAAACTTGCCTATTCTCCAATGGAGGAAACAGTACGAGTCCTCTGCAGCCACTTTCTGAGAAACGCAATAAAGCTTTCTTTACATGTTACGCACAATCTGTTTAGGGATTAAAGTCGCACAGCCCCATGTATCCGTTCTGTACAAGTACATTAACATTTATTGTCTGTGGATAGCCTTGTATAATGCTTATCATTTCAGTTAACACTGAGATTGATCTGGAAGCTATCAGCAGTACCAGAGCTACAGAAGCATAAAGGAAGTAAAAGAGCTAACCTGTCTAGCTGAGAGCTATGAGAACCAGGCACTCATTGCAGATAGGAAGTCCTGGGGGAAGGGAGGAGAAGAGGCATTGATTAATAGGTGACGCTGCACTGAAGCTGTCCAATGTGCTTGTTTAGTCCTTTTGAAAGAATGAGAATTCTGTACCAGGTGTGTGATTGGGAAAACAACAGAAAAGAAAGAAATATAAGAATCTTATTATCATGTAAATAAAAGAAATATTATTATACAAACATCTTCTTGTTCAGCTGCTTCTATTAGGCTTTCTGAAAGACAATCCAGGAAAAGATAGCCATTATCATCAGAACAAGAAAATTCTTAAATTTTATAATGATTTACTATAAAAGCTCTGAGAAAACTCAGTGTGAATCCAGGTCTGAAATTCCAGTTCTAGGATGGATCCAGGTTAGAATTCATCTGGTAGCATTAGTCTTATGCATTGCTTTTAGGAGATTTTAGACCAAATCTTCTGAGTAGCTCCTGTAGAAATAAATTAAAGATTCGTACGTATATTCCACAAAATGCCTACAAAAAACATGAAAAAAGAACTATCACTTTATATGCTGTTTTTCTTTTTTAATTTTTTATAGTGAAAGCTATAATGCTATAGTTTATGATGCATAGATTTTTAAAAGACAAGGAAGAACGGTAGAAATATCACAAGATGAACTTGTCTCTTTTTTCTTCTCTTGCACCAAAATACTGTATTCTTTGGGGTGATCCAAAAGGTCATTTGTTGAAGACATCACCAGAGCAGGTCAAACCGGAAATGTTAGAGTTTCAATTGAATTTTGCTTGCTGAGCCGGCTCCGCAGGGCTCCCAATCAGTAGGTGCCTTAAGCTGGTAGGAAGTAAGACTGCATGAGTAAAATCATACCCTTATTTGAGCAACAGTGCATTATAACTCAGTTGTTACCATTTTCTAATGCAACCCAATTTAATCAGATTTAGTTTTATAAACTTGACTTACCTGTGCCTTTACACTTCTAGACTTGAGATGATTGCAGATAAACCCCCTTTGACAGGTGTAGCATTTTGAGCTGTTTGCTGTGTGCTGCCTTAAGTCTATACTAACTATGCTGTTTATAACAGGTGTCTGAATAAACATATCTTAATTTTTATAGGCTATGCAATATATTCAGATAATTAAAAAGCCATCATCTACAACAGTAGATGGTTCCTCTGTGCCCTAGCATAGCACTAGAAGAGAGAGCACAAGGCTGGAAGTGTCCTTACCTTGCCAGCAGAAGACCCATTCTTACTCTAAGCAAAGAAGTACAAGCTCATGTATTTGTACTGACACCTGTGGTGGTATCAGTGCAAAAGCAGACAGCGGTCTACAACATATATGCACTTTTTAAGAGCCTGTGTGATCTGAGAGACTGTACCTACATACTGATACCAAATGTATTATAATGTTTGTGATATTCTGACATCTTTGACATTCACTGGATAATCAAGGTACACTTCCCCAAAGGTGAATTGGGCCATAGTGTTTCAAACCTGGTCTCACTAATAACAACACATTAATGTTATTAGAAAGCTTTTTTTTTTTTTTTAGATTAACTCAATGAGAAACTAATTTGTTCTTTTCCAGTGTCTTGCTACAAAAATCAGGCCTGACTCTTCCTCCAAATGGTTTTTGTGTTTTTGCCTTTCCACCAGATTTTGCTTTATGCTTTTCACTTTAATTCCTGTTGTTTTGTTATCGACCTTTTCCTGCACTTCCTCTACTCCTTCCTTGTTTCCGTATTTGACAATCTTTTTAGAAACTGTATTAAAAAACATCTTCTAGAGGCACTTTTTAAAGGTGAACATCAGTTGTCCCAAGCTACAAGTTTTCCAAGATGCTGTGGCTGAGCTTATATTAGTTAATTAATTAATATGACTATTAAAAGCAAACGAACAAAAAAAGGTATCATTCTTGTCCGTGTTGTTGTTAAGTTCACATGAACATAGTGAGCCAAATCCTAGTCATTGAGAATTTGGTGTCAGTACCAGGACAAATTCATTTACTTCTTCAGGAGAAAAACATTAAGAAGCCTTGGAAATTCCTTAAATTTCCTCTAAATCATTTTGCTAGCTTTTCCCAAAGGACAAGAGTGGGAGACTCTGCTGACAAAAGTTCATCTGATGCAAGGAAACCTTACCGCCCCCTCCTATTGCATGATTTCTGAAGAAAATATCTTCACATTTACTTGATATCTGACATTATCTTCTGCTTTCCCTGCCAATATAACACAGTGCTTGCTTAGATTTTTTTTTTTCTATTGAAAATTGTAGTATGACTTAGATTGATGTTTTTTTCATGGGAAAAGATTTTTTTTTTTTTTTCCTTTGCAGAACTTACTCTCTCTTAGTTTTTTTTTGGGGGAAAGAAAAAATTCTAACTTGATCTTCAAATGATGTCCATGTGTTCATTTCTGTATTTGTAAACTCCAACTCTCAAGACTCCTTGCTCTATAAATTGCGTGTAGGACTAGTGTATTTTTTTTTTCCTTCTCCACCTGCTTTCTCATACTGATAGTGATTTCTTTCCTCAATTTCTCTTAATACTAAATTTCGCTTTTCATTTCTCTTCACACTTCTTTTCCAAGTCCTCACACAAGTATTTCAGATTGCTGCATTTTGGTACTCAACTCTTTCCTTTGGTGTGGGCTTTTACTTTCTTTTTTATAGTTGACATACTGAATTGAAAGGCAGGATGTCTCCAAAAACTTGGTTCATCTCTATACACATGACACCTGTAGTCTCTTACATCCTCACTCCAAGAGCCCGTACGGTCTCAGCTGGGTGAGTCCCAAATGAGCGCTCAGTTTGAAGAGCACTCAAGCCCAGATCACAAGCAGATCCACCTCCGGAACACTTTTGCTTGTGGTTCTTTCTTGGGGACACACTGAAAATGATTAGTACATTAGTTATTCCTCTTTGAAGTAATTTCTGTATTCTTCAGCAGTGGAAGGGTTTTTGGTAGCTTCTACACAGGAATTTTTGGTAGCTTCTACATTTTGCATGGAAGTGGCCGAGCAACAAACCCAAAAATCTTTGTTATCCCTATTCAGTACTGCCACCCACAGTCTCATATAAGCTCTGGAGGATTCATAAGGCCCTTTTTCCAGGGTAGTGGCTACAACAGTTGTGGTTACCTGCCTGCTTGGCTACTTTCTTTACACCTTTCCTGTGAAATGCAACCTTAGGAAGAAGTGCTGGGGATCCTTCTTCAAAACTGAGCTTGGCGTTTCTATCAGAGACTTTTAGAAATGCTTTGTTGACAAAAGTGATGACTGATGCAAGTGAAAGTCTTGTAAACATGCAGCATGGAATTGAAGAAAGGGCCTGAAAAAAGTTCTGAAGTCCTAATTTACTTTGCCTGCAGAGACTAGCTTAATAATGAGAGATGCTTAAAGATTGTGATGCTCATCCTTTACAATGCCAGGAATTGCCCTCACCAGTGTGATTGCTACCTCTTGTGCAATCTGGTACTCATCTGAGAACTCATGTAGCAAATGTGCGCCTTGGGTTCTAGCTCCATCTCTAGCCTCAGTTCAGTGGAAAACCCTTCTCTCATACTGCAGCAGAAGTGCCTGTGCTCAGGCAAAGCTGAGCTGCTGGGCTCAAGGAATGTGAAGTGAATGGGGCCAAAAGAAGAGCAATCAATTGCAAACTGTTTCTTTAGCACAATTCTTTAGAGTTAAGACCATCAACTCAGAAAAGGACTTATGCTCCTTGAGTTATTTCTCTTTTTATTTAATAGCTTGCTATGAGATGTGTAAACATTGCAGAAGTAGCTTGAGCGTAATCACTAGTTGCATTCCTAACTGCACAGTATCTAAGCTTTAGCAGGAAAGAGAGGACGATCTGCTGCCTTCTACCTCTTTAGGCTAAGCTAGACTGATAACTTCTTGAGTGAGGCTGTGAGTAGGAGTTAGTTCTGCAAAAGGAGATGACACTGTAATGATTACCATGCCGTGGGTTCCTAGCATTTGTATGATCATCTATAGTAAATTTGATCCTTCAGAGTATCTTACTTCCACAAAATTATCTTCCATAGGACTTGCTGTATCTAGATTATCAGTTCAGTAGGGGATCCTACTTCTGGGAGAGTTATTATCCAATGTGGCATTAGATGCATAAGTATGGTTTTGTTAGGAAGTGCAGAGGTGTGGGATTTTAGAGATATCCAAATTATGGTATAGATTGTGGATATTTTGTATGACATCCCTGAATATTGGTGCCTAAACTGGGCTGCACTTATTTTTTAGGACCAAAAAATTGTTTTAAATCTTGCCTTGTAACTGTAGTCTTAGAAAATAAATAAGCCTCTAACTTAATTATTTTGCCAGCATTTCCTTGCAAAAGGTTTGTAAAATATAAACTGTGGAATTGTACACTAATTGTTTGTATTTTTTTTTTAACAGAACTGAATTGAAGCTAACCCGAAAAGCTGCTTATGTGAGATATTTCAATAGCTCAGCTTTCTTCTTTTCGGGGTTTTTTGTGGTGTTTTTAGCTGTGCTTCCATATGCTGTGACTAAAGGAATTATTCTCCGAAAAATATTTACCACCATTTCCTTCTGCATTGTTCTTCGAATGACAGTGACCAGGCAGTTTCCCTGGGCTGTACAGACCTGGTATGACTCTATTGGAGCAATAAATAAAATACAGGTAGGGTACATGCATGAAAATCATCCCAAGTACGTAAGCTAATTCTTTATAGCATGTTATCTTGTCAGTTGATCAACAAAAGATCAGAGCATCTGTGCAGACTTTTTGAATATACTATATATTGCTTTGACTACACACCATGAAATGTCATTATAAATCTTGATGATGGTATATAGTTCCCCAGGCAGCATAACTGTAACAGTTTTATGGTACCTGCACACGGCTGATTTTGAAATGGGGACATTTAGTTAAACACTCTTAATGCAGAATAGAGAGCTTAATGAAAGAATTTCATAATTTGTGGTGCTTAAGAGATGTTTTTCATTCAGTAAAGGAAGTAGAAAATTGGTATATTCTTTATATGCCAAAGCTACCAGTTGTGGCAATCATAAATCTGACTCTGACTTGCCATTAGTGGCAAGAACAGAAGGACATGGTGCATCTTATGCAAATGTGCACCTCATTCATCATGAACAGTAGGCATAACTGCAGTACCAACTACTGATTATTATCTACCTTACCTACCAAGATCTCTTGCTCATATACCAGCATCAAAGGCTTGTATGCACAAAATGAATTAAGGATGAATCCTCATGAGCTCTGTCTGTTTTAACTACTGTTTTGAAGGCAGGACTCCGCAAGGCAGGAATTTTTATTCTGTTTTGGGTCTACATCTCAGGATTTCTTTTGATTCACAGAATCACAGAATCACAGAATGATTAAAGCTGGAAGGGACCTCTTCCAGCTTCCACAGGGTGGCATATTTAAAATGTTTTTAAAAACCTAATGCAATTATTATTTTTAAATTTTAAAATATTAAGATGTTATTCAATAAAATATATATTTTATTATTTCAATGTGATAAAAAAGCACAGTGTGATACTTAAAAGATCTGAATTAGAAAGCTAAACCTTAACATGGAATTAGAGTCATATATTGGATTTTTTGAATTTTTATTATTTTAATTGGTCAGGAATTTCCAGCAATATAGCCATGAACCTTTCTCTTGGACATTCAGAAGGGTTTCTTACTGGATCCCAACTCACTGAATCCTTATGCTCTCAAGATTCCCTAGGTGTCAGTAGACAGTGGTCTATCTGAAATACATCCTGAAAGAGCAGATCCAATACCTGATCACAGAACTGGCAGGTCCCGTTGTCAAGTCATTGTCCCCACTGTGTCTTGTCTTTGGGGATGTTAGTTACACTAGTGCTCTAGTGATCTCTTTGTGGTAGATTTAGTATAGACTCCATACACAGACAGCATGGAATCCTAGAACACCAATGGTTTACTTGTCCCAAGAAATACACAGACATGAACAAAAATAATAAACAATACATATATTTCTCTGTTCTAGTTTACTGACAAGTCTTAGAGAGTTCATTGGGCCAGATATATCCTCTAGGGTATTTTATTTGCCATGTAGCTAGACAATGTTTTCTAGATCATGAAGCTTTTTCCAATCTAATGATTATCCCAGAAAAGAACATAAGCATATGATTGCTGGCTGCTGGCATTTGAAATTAGACTACTTCAGGGGCTGCAATAACCAGAACTACTGTCTGTTATTTTGATTGGTGCTACTATCTGCCATTTTGTTTGGTGGATCCTAATTAATTTAAACTTCAGTAGTTTTGGAATAAACAAGATAAGAGTGCATAGCTCCTTTTTTTTTTTTTTTTTTTTTTTTACTAGAGTATAACTTTCCAGTTCCTATTCCCTAAACAAAGCTTTGTTTAGAATGGGTTACTTTTGGAGGAGTAATACTGCTCAGTACAAGACTTAAAAATAAAGGAAATGTTAAGTTTTGGTATACTTCTAAACCAGAAACAAATGTCAGGGCTATGTTTCCAATATCAACAAAAATATCAATAGCTTCAATGTTTCTGTTGCCTCCAAAAGATGTTGTGTAAGGTGTACGTGTGCCTCCCTCTAAGACACTACCCTGGAATAGCGCTACCAGAAATATTAACTGTCCTCAGTATAGGTAAATATGTACAGCTTTGTGGAGTGTATCCATCATCCTTTACTATTTTCTGTAATGTGTTCTGTTTACAGGATTTTTTGCTAAAAGAAGAATATAAAGCACTAGAATACAATTTAACAACAACTGAGGTTGAGCTGGACAGAGTAACAGCCTTCTGGGATGAGGTTAGTACTTTTAGACAAAATTCGGAGAACATAATTTTCAGTGGTTTTTTTTTTTGCATTGGTGTTCTCTAAAATGGGAATACTGTACTCTCTCATTTTAACTGGCTTCAGCCATAAGGAGGCAAGGAATGTGTGATAAGTAAAATATCAAACAATCCAGAATTGTGAGGCTCTGGAAAAGGCCCTATAATAAGTACTAAGCCCAAATATCCATCAAAATATATATTATTTTTAGAATGTAATAAATAGATTATGGATAGAAAAACTAACGTCAGAATAATAAGTTCATATGGTTTTTCAAGTCCACAGTATAATATACTTGCATATGCATGTCTTGTTTATTGTTTATGTATATACCAAGACTCATATATGTATGTTGCAGGGAATTGGAGAGATATTTGTAAAAGCAAAACAGGAACAGAACAACAGCAAAGGCCCGAGCATTGACAATAATCTCTTCTTCAGTAATTTTCCCCTGCATGGCTCTCCTGTTCTTCAGGATATAAATTTCAAGATTGATAAGGGACAGTTATTAGCTGTTTCTGGATCTACTGGAGCAGGCAAGGTATTTTCATTTCTGTTGTTTCAGTAAAAATAGTAATTATTTTAAGAAAAATATTGTGTTATCTGTATTGTTACTTTCCTATCTGTATTCTTTCTTTCCTATACTCTATGTGAAAATGGTGGCTGTAGGAGAATGTAAAATAGCAGTTTCAATAAAATGGCTAAAAGTTATTTAAGTATTAGGCTGTGGCCAGTATGAAAATGGTTTGCTGTTTTCTTTTATACATACAGAAACACAGATTTAATAAGGACTTACCAATTTCAGTGACAAAGCTATGTACACAATAAAAGGAGATTGGCAGGAATAATACAAACTCTTCTGGTTTTCTTGTAGAAATTTAGTTAGTGCTCATGGTGAGGATCTCCATACCTTTAAAAAAAATAAACCAGAGAACCTAGCATAGATATGTAGATTGCTAAGTGAAAGCAGAAATTTTTTCCTCTCTTGCAAACATTTTAAGGAAAATTTTGAAGACAAAGCTGTCTGTAATCTGAAAGCACCCAAACACTGGTTAGTTTGGTGACTAAAAACACATAGCCTGCATACCCTGGTCATTTGTTTTCTCCTGAATTCCCTGTGAAAGGCTGGAGGACAAGTCAGGCGGCCATGGGGGACATCTCAGCTGGGATGTGCTGAGAAAACTGCTGTTTTTCTGTGAAGAATTGTGATCGATTTATAATCCCCAAGATATTATCAATACATTTAGTTTGTAGATAACACATCTGATTAACTTCATTACCAGAAATTGAATTGTGGTACACTTATTCAAGTTGAATAGCAACTAATTAGATGAGTCTTTTGCCTTTTGTGGGTCCTCTGAGAGGATGTGAAAATCAAAACAACAAAATTTGCATTTCGGTAAAATCCCTGGTGGGCTGAAGTCAATGACAGAGGATCCATCAATTTCAATCAGTTACGATCTTATTATTTTTTTTTTTTTTTCAGTAACGATACCAATAAATATCTTTAGCTACCATTAGAAAGCATAGAGAACTGAGGACAGGAGTTTGCAAACAGGTAGATATGTTGATGTTTTGGGGTGCAGATTGGAGTGGTGATTCTCAATTAACAGAACAGTCATCTTCTGTAGTAATTATTAATCTCGGGGCTAAATGATAGTACTAAAACACCGATTCTTGTAATATGAAAATGACAAATAGAAAGCAAAAAAGGATGCATGTGTATCCTAATACTATGCTAATAACATTACCTGAAAGATTTATGAAATATAAAATTTTACACTAACTTTCCCCTCTCCCCCCGAGTCTTCCTCCTTCATTTCTTTCCCTTAATTTGAGGTTTTCTTTTTGTTACTTAAAGTTGCTACTGCATATTCCAGGAATTTCTTCAAATTAGATGGCACAGATACAGTAGTTTAACATTCAGTGTGCAAAGCATACTAATTGCTGTCCTTTACAAGATCAGAAAATTCTTACTCAGCATTTGAAAAGTGAAGATTCTGCCCTAACATAAAGAAATCTCCTGAAATTCCCCTTCATATTTTATAACTTGTCAAGGACTGTCTGAGCTTAACAGCATCAAACAGTGATTTAGAAAAAATTTTAGATCTTTGACTGCTACGTCGCTGCTTTGTTGACTGTTTATTAGTGATAAGAACACCACTGGAATGCCTCTGTAACATATTTTTCCTTGTATTTCTCAACTGTATTCTTTGATCTAGTAGCCAGTGATGTGTGACAAGGTTACTACAAGCTAATGATTAACTTTGAAATTATAACATGTCAGTATTGAAATTGCAATCAATTCTTTTTATGAAGGGAAACAGTATATATGCTTAGGTCATGTATTCACGTAAATAAATTAACAGTTATAGAGGAAAAAATGGATTATACTGAGGAGATTATGTGAGTAATTATATACACAGAAAAGAAATTGCACTTTTCAAGGCAATAGATAAAGGGCTTATTAACACTAGCAACATTGTAAATGTGGATCGTGTTGTACAAGGAACAAACAAAATAATCCCTGATAATGTTAAAAATTGAATAACATTCTCCATAAAATACTAATGCTTTATGTATGTGTGTCTTATTACTCACTAAAGTGAGTTTTGGTCACTTCAGAGGCCTTTTCAGTACATGTATATCATGAAAATCTCCATTAATTGCAGTTTTCACAAGATCAAGGGTTATAGGTACCCTCTTTGCAAGAGGTTTTACCATCCTTTTATTTTTCAAGTGTCTTAGCAGAGTGACTCACATTTTGTTTAGCACTTGTTGTATAATTGTACAATTCTCTGATATATTAACTGTTAATGATTTTCAGACTTCTCTTCTGATGTTGATAATGGGAGAATTGGAGCCATCACAAGGTAAAATTAAACACAGTGGAAGAATTTCCTTTTCACCTCAAGTCTCCTGGATCATGCCTGGAACAATAAAAGAAAACATAATTTTTGGTGTGTCCTATGATGAATACCGATACAAGAGTGTCATCAAAGCCTGTCAACTAGAAGAGGTCAGTCTTCTAAGACTCTTAAGATTTGTAATTCAACTCAAGTGAAAACTCCGAAGTAAGTCAGGGAGCAGAGTTTAAGTAAGCAAAATATTTTGCAGATGTAATGAGCCCAAACTGGCATCAAGATTTTGTAAAATCCCAAGTCAGTTCATTGCCAGCCACTTTAAAGATATATGCTGATGGTTCGTTTGAGTGCTAGTAACTTAGACAACTTGAGCTACATCAGCTGATTCAGATATTGTATGCCATCTGCCTTTTCAGTCTTTGTTGATGGTTAATAACTTGAGTAAACATGTTAATGTTAAAAAAGATGTAAACATATTTGTTTCTGCAAAATTTTTCACATTTTTTAAACTTTTTTTTCTCCATGAATAATGCTGCTTTTCAAGTTTCTGTACTTTCTTTTACCTCTCAAATTGAAAATTCTTCCAAGGAAAATTAAAACTCCTTGTGCCAGAGGCCTGATTTATTTAAAGGAAAATATTCATTGAGGTAAAGTTTTGTGTGCACAAAATTTTCACACTGAAAATTACTGCAGGGTAAATCTTCATACAATGTCTAGTCCGTAATAAGTACAATGAAGTGGAAATATCCATGTGTTTGCTTCATGCTGCTAGAGGGTGATGTAGGAAAAGATATCTTTTCACATTGCAAGATACAAAAGAACCCAGGATTTCAGATCCTTGTATTCCTATTGCTGTGCCATCAGGCATTTTATCTGTAAGGTGCAGATCAAAACAATAAATATTTAACTTTACTGAATAGGATCTTTCTTTAGGCCACACAGTGAAACATATTTTCTTTTAGTTCCAGTCAAGCAAGGAAACAATAGCTAGTCTGTTTAAAAATAAGACGAGGTTACTGTATTTTATCTCTGAGCAGGATATAGTTAAGCGATAAAGTAATGTTTTAAGTAACGTTTTTTTTATATCTTTATGGCTCTTTCAGATTGTGTTTGGATTGTGGTTTGCAGGAAATTTTCTTTGAAAGCTTCTGAAGATGAGAGAATACTGTGTTAAGCTCTCTGTAGAGGTGTTTTAAAAGCTGTAGCTAATGCCTAAGTTCCAACAACTAACCCAGTGCACCAGTTTGAAACTATCTTTGCCAGAAGAGGCTTCTCATTACAGGCTTCAGGCTTTCTGCCTAGAGCAGAAAGCGATTAATGATGGGGACTTCTCCATGCCAGTAGGCTCCTTTGTTCTCTATATACGCTCCATCACGCCAGCTTTGATCTCTGTTAATGATATGAATGATATGCTTCACCTCCTAGCTGGGGCCATTATTTCAGATTGAATATGTTTATAAGGATATTTTGCTTCTGGACTGAAGCTGAATAAATCAGACTGGCCTGAAGACAAGGTAGAATAATCTGGAATGAAGCCAAATGCATTTCTTTATTATTATTATTCTGTTTTCTAGTCTCCTAGTTTTCATATCTTGCTTACAAAATAGGACTTAGATTTAATTATGGGTATCAAATGGATATTATGGATATCAAATATGGATATCAAATATGGATATCAAATATATCAACCCTGCTTATTCCCTACTGTGTATTTTAGGAGTGTATTATAAGAGAAAGGGTTAGTGCTTTGTTGGGGTTTTCCTCTTGACCTTCATAAAGAGGAGGTGCCAGAGCATTTTTGTTTGACAGTGTGTACTCTGCCCTCTTCTCTTCAGTTTTCCTAAGTAGTTAGGAATAGTCCACCTGAAAGTAGGAACAGTCCTTGTCTGGTTCTTACGTGAGCTCTTCAAGATGAACAATGAATTGGTGATGAAAGAGAGTTTATTTCTTTACTGCACATATGCTGAAAGTCAGTTAAAATACGCTTCTAAGTATATATATGGCTAAATGCGATTTTCTTTCATGCTCTGTCATCTCAAACTCTTTCCTGGGAGGATGAAACCATCTACTTTATTTGACCCAGCGAGCAACTGGATATGTTGCTAGTCCTGTGCACACTTGAGCATGGCTGTGCGACTGTAATGTTCCTGATGCAGAGAATCACATCCTAGAGTAGACCTGTAGTGTCAGTCTGCATATAGGAAACGTGTTTTAATGGTGCTCCTTTGAGCATAGTCCCAGCTGAAGGCACACGTTGCAGCGGTACATTAATATAGGGGTTTTTTTTGGTCCTTGGCCCTCACAACTTGGTAGCCTTTTCTGGCATGTGAGGGTAGAGAGAACAAGGGACACCACAGTTCAGTGCTGTGAAAAAGTGAGGTCCAAGTTGTTGAAAGGATGAACTATGACAGTTGTGTCCTAGGTTCAGTGAAGGAAACTCACCAGATCTAAGCACTAAAATCTAAGTTGTTTTTTTCTTCTGCCTTACACAGCTTCTCTGTGTGGTAGCCAGCTTCGTATGTATAAAATGATTCAGAACTTGATTATAATAAGAGTAAGTGGCACATTGGGGAAGGTAAAATCATGTTTACAATGTGATTATCCTTTCTGGAATCTGGAAATGGATGAGATTAATCAAAAAAGCTGAGATGAGGGGACTAAAGGTAAGAGTTACCAACATGTTCCTGTCAGCCTCACTAACAGAAATAGTTCTGAAAGCCTAGCCCATAGGGAATGTGGCTGATGTGATGCACAAGTGGGATATAAACCTTGTTCTTACTTTTGAGAGATGCTGAACTCAAGGCAATGCTGATATATTTTAGTTACATAATACTTCCTATGAGACATCACAAAAAAAAAAAAAATCAGCAAAAAGGTATAAGATTGTTGCTTGTTTATTTTCCACTGCTTCTTTTTTTTTCCCTTTACTCAAGAAACAGTGAATTTTTTTAGCACGGAAGTAGTTTAAGTACCTAATTTAAGAACTCTTACAAAACAAAAATCCAAGTTTACAAATATAAAATCAGTGACTTTCAAATTCTCTAACTAGTTCAGCACAAATCAGTAGCCCTTACTGTTTGTCATTTATTCGGTAGCCTTTTTCAAATACATTATTCAGGTGAGTTTAGTTCTTAGTGAACACCTATTATCACAAATATGTTATCTTTGACATCACAGATTGCAATGCTAGCATTGAGAGAAGCCAAAGTGTAATTAATTGGCACAGATTCTGAACTCTATTCTTCTTAAAGGCAGCGGCTATAGACAAACTTAAAAGCACTCAAAAGTAAGATAGGATGAAACGGTGCTGTCTCAGCTTGTTCTACCTTTTTTTTTTGACAAGGTGTTCCATCCTTTTTGTTGGGCACTTTTCATCAGCTATAAAAATCACTCACAAGAGAAGGTGAACTTTTCCCTAGCACTTCAAATTAAGGCCTAGTTAAGCAAGAACAAACTTAACACTGAAAGACTGTCCTGCATACTTCACTGCTCTTTACCGACATTGCTGAATAGCCAAAGTGATTGGACATTCATATTCTACAAGTGGAACTTTCCCAGAGATTAGTTGCATAAATGTCAAAATGTGGTTAAAATGTAAAAAAAAAAAAAAAATAAAAAAAAGGTAAAAAAACTAAAGCCTTTGGAGAGTTGAAATAGGAATCACCAACTTAAATGTTAGCGTTGAACAAAATCAGTCTAAGAGAACGTGTTCCTCCAGTCGAGACTGCAGGAATAGGCCTATAATATTCCTGTTAATAAATAAACAAGAACTGTATTCCTTTCAAAGGGGTGTAATAATTCTTTAGTTTTGAAACATGCTGCTATGACTTCTGTTTCTACCTTTTTTAAAGATAAGGTAGATATTTGCCACCTAGTCAGTTCAGTCAATCTTTCCGTGGTTACCTAGGATGCCATAAACATAGAAAGGCAAACTACCTTTTTAGAACATAAGAGGCTACCACTCTTAAAGTAAACAGGTACTGATTTGAAAGCCATCAACTGCCCATGAAGATAATGTTTAACAGAAGAAGTATTTCCCTGCAAAGTTGAATCTTAAAATAGTGCAAAAGGAATCTGTGGACAGACCTGTCTTTTTTTTGAGCTTATTGCATAGCAAATGCAGGACATTCAATTTTGAACTTAGAGCGTAAGAGAATAACTAGAGAGACAACCAAACATGTCAAGCTCTGGTTCATTTTACTGTGTGTTTGGCATCTCCTCTCAAAGGTTGGCAATCATGCCCAGATGTCTAGTGGGTGTCAAGGATGTCCTAAGACTGAAGCCCCTATCCTTACTTAACAATGGACATCCTACTGTACTTCTCCAGCTCCTTTTTCTCCAGCTTTGTGCCAAAATACTTTTTTTTCAGCAGATATCTTATTAGTTTACACAGAGTGTCACATCTGGAGCTGATTACGAGCGGAGAAATGTAAGCTAAATAAATTAGAGCTGAGAGGCATCATGACATCTTTAGTCAGACTGTGAGCTGAAGACTCTGCACTGGTTTTGCGTGTATTGATTACAAGGGATGTTGACACTTCCAGAAGTGTTTGGAAGAGAGGAAGTAGAAGAAATAAAGTCTGAAACAGAGTGCTTTATAATAAGATATTAAACACAAATATCTTAACAAGATATTAAAAGGTTACCTTGAGTACCTAATCATGTAAATGTCCACATTGTAGATAGCAAGTTGCCTAGATTCCCCTTATAGCCAGAGAGTCATTTAAAGGTGGAGTTCATCACATCCTAACACAAGCATCTGAAATAGTTTAGATAAATTTCCTGGTTCATTCCACTGACGTTTTAGAGAGACCAGGTAAGATGCTCTAACATAGATGTCTTTACCGCAGATGTTATGTGAGCTAAGCTCCACTCTTTAGTCTGTGCATGATCTGGAAGTGGTCAAGCCCTTAACTAGTAGGAAAAATATTAATTGGTAGATATTTAGCCATAAAGGGGAAAAAAAAAAAAAAGGCATTCCTTTTTAAATGAATTAGTTATTTATGGGTAAAAACCTCCAAGAAAACTTGAATTTCAATAATTTCTTCTAATTTTAAGACACTTGGTATCTTTAAATTAAGATGATGAAATGTTGTAATATACCTGTTCTAGTTCAAAGAGAAGCTGTGGACTTGATACAAAATATTTTGGAGGAGCTTTTCTGATATGTCCAAAATCTAAAAAAAAATAATAAAAAAAGTATGTTCTTTCACTCTTAAGTGAGAAATATTTTTATTTCCCCCCCATTAGGTGCACTAGAAATTATTCCTAGATGGTTAGGCAGAAAGCATAAATTTCAATTTGTCCTAATTGGCAGAATAGAAATTATATTTAAATCGAAACAGATCTGAAATACAGTGCATATTTTGAAGTTATAAAGCTTTAAAATTACATCTTATGTTTCAGTTTCCTATCTACTAGTGAAATTCTCTGTTAAAATTTTTTTTTAAAATGAAGAATTTTCATAAATTTTACATGTCTTGGCTTATGGATAAGCAGCCTGAAGATATTAGAGATCTCATTTTCCTGGTTCGAAAGTCAGAAAAGCAGATCTATTTCAAGTATTTCAAAACCAGAAATTACTTTTAAAAGTTTTATCTTCCTGTTTAGGTAACTCTGCTCTGAAGCTGAGGCTTTTGTTAGATTCCAGCTGAATTATTTATAAAGAATTGAGCCTCATCTAAAACTCATGCAAATGCTGACAGATTTCTTTCTCTATGGCAAACTATTCCTGTGGAACAAATTTTTGAAACATGAAGTAGTTGGTATGCTGAATGTGGGTAGGTTAAACACAGGGTAAGAAAATTAAATATGATTCCAGAAGTGACAGTGAAGATAGGACAACATCCAAGATAATCAGTTCAGAACCCTGTACCTAACACAGGGAAGGGGGTGGGGAAAACTCTATTGAGTGCAACAACTCAGGAGTTTAGTTTTTTACTAAAAGATAGCAACAAAGAATATTACAGAGTGGTACTGCTAAACATATTTTTTTTTGATTGCAGATAAAATTTTTGGAGTCAGTATATTTGGCCCTTTGAGTCTTTTTTTCTTTTCTTTTTTTTTTTTTTTTTTCCCCTCAAATCGAGACACTCCCCTGCTTTAAGGAACCAGCACTCACCTGTTTACTTTCAACCCATCAGTTCCTTCCCCAGGGATTTCCCCCTATGGAAGCAGTTTCACAGTTGGACTGCCCATACTTTTGGACCATTGACAGGAATTTCAGTTAGAGGAGTTTGCTTGTGCCATTAGATTATACCAGTGCAAGATAGAAAATATGTAAAGTCAGCCAGCTTCTAGACCCACATATCTGTGATGCAGTGGTGCAGTGAAAAACTTGGTGTATTATGGGGACTTTTTGCCCAAAATAGGCACCGTCATTTCAAACTCATTGTCTAAAGATTTTTAACATTTTAAATCACTGAATTGAAAGCTGGAGGTATATTTCAGTTTCATTTCTATTTCTTTGAGACATTAGGGTTGAATATGGTTCCTGAGAAGTACAGAAATCATCATGTGAGTGAGAAAACAGATAAAAGAATAATTTGCTCCTGCTCGACGCCTTTGCTGCTCTTTCTGCTTAACTTACATTCAGCTTTACCTGACATTTTATACAAAAGCCCTTCAGTACTTTTCTTCTAATTTATTACAAATAGTCTACAGTACAGAAAGGGATTTGCAAAGTCTGTATTCAGAGTTTTTGTGAACATAAAGAGAAAAGGGAAGAGGGGAAGAAAGGGAGTATTTTTGTAAGTGAGATGGAAGAAGCAATGTGAATGGAGGTTTTCTGGGAGTTGTGGAAATCAATATGGGGAATATGAGTGACAAAAAAAAAAGAAATAGAAGGGGCTTGGATGGTAAAGGATAGTAAAAAAAGTGGGTATTTTAGGAAAACAAAAAAAAAAAGGAAGTGAAATAGGCCAGAGGAAAGGGTTAGTGAAGATTAAATGGAGAATTCCAAGATTGCTGCTCTGTTCCATTAGCTTCAAGACTGTTGTATCTTTTGTGGAAGGAAGGCAGAAGAAGTGAGATGGAATTCCAAGACATTAAGGACGTCTTTAGGGAAGAAAGAGGAGTCTTGTAAGTAAAATATCTATGCTCTGTCATTTGAACTGACAGCCTCTAGTAGAAGCAAGATATACAAAACTTGTAGAACAATAGTAACTGTTCTGCTGCAAGGCATATTTTTTAGGAACAATTTTCTGCCTAGTTTTATTCTTTTAATTGTTGCTAAAGTTTTTTCTTAGTGTGAAGACATGTAAATCTATCAAATAATATGATGACAAAGAATCTCTACAGTGAAGACCTGGAGTGTGAAGTCCATTCTTAGGTTTCCTTCTCTTTTTGTGAGAACATGTTTCTCATTTACTCTGAAAAGGGATAGCACCTGAAATCATCTCAGCCATATTCTTCTATATCTTTATACCAAGCCCAAAGATGCTGAAGGTCATCCCTTTGATGGTGGGGTAGATGAAGGTAACATTTACAAGGTTAAAAATGCAAGCTTTATTAAGAGAAGTGCTTTTTCCTTGGATGTGCAACATGAAATTTGTCGTCTTCTGATACTGGAAGCACTCACAAATGTGAATAATGTTGATGAGAACTGTAGAGGTTCTCATTATTGAATACTTAGCCATGAGTTTCTCAATTTATGCATTTAGAAACAGATATGTTAGAGAAAAGAAAAAAGAAAATCTAGCGGATACTTCATTTATATGCTGTTTTTATTCTGTTCAGCATCATTACATTAATTTTGTTCCTGGCTTGATTTCACTTCCTTCATAAAATGACAGCAAGGATGTATTTGGACCAGCCCTATGTACTTTTTTACAATAGGTAATGCTTGTTCCAGCAAATAGCATTGTGTCTATTGGACTTCTTCACTCTGTTTACGCCTTTGAAAAAAATTGCTAAATATTTTTCACTTATTATAATTACAGCCTGAAGTTCTTTGTCTGTTGCATGCCATATATTATCTTGAGGTGAAGGGTAGAGGAGACCAGAAGGGGAACTCATTAAAAATCTGATTAAAAATCCGTGTTGACACACCTGCAAAGAAATATATCTGATGATATCCCACCACCATTTAAAACAATGGAAGTTCTAGAATTACTTTCAGTAGGTCTAGATTTCGCCTTGTTTGCAAGAGAAGATACAGTAGGCCCAGTCATTCTTCACCCGGATTTTTTAGAAGAAATAGTAGAATCAGGAACCAAGAATGACACCACAGACAGCAGTACTATTAGAAATATGAAACAGCTGAAATCAACTCAGATTATGTGTAGATACATGCATATTATGTAGATACATACATAACAGCACAAATCCTAATGTCTAGGCGATGAGACTAGGTAAATGTCAAGGTACAGATGAGTAGTATTACTCCTCTATGCATGGCGAAACCACAAGTGGTCTGAGCAGGTCATCGCAAATGTTTCTTGTTCTCTCTAAATATTTCAGGACCTATAGGAAAACAATTTGGTTATGTTAGAGAAATCTTCTAAAAATGTTATTGGCACTGTTTTTCATATTCTGCTTTCTGCAAAAAAAAAGAGCTGTTTTGTTAGTAACGGGAGTTTGTATGTGCAACTCCTACAAGAGGAAAATAACTAGTTAACCCGAGAATTTAAAAGTCATCTGCAATGGCTTTTCCATACATAAGAGCGTCTTGATTTTAAGGTCAGAATCTTCTAAGTCAGGAAGGGCATGCTATTATCAAATTAAAGAGTTGGGAGAATCTCTCATTTCCTGATGCATCAGGCAGTCAATTTCTAGTCCTTGAGCTTCTGGACCTTTAATCTGTCACTGATCCAAGTCTGCACAGTATTGTTCATTCTGTTCCTGAGGTCAGGGCAATTTGCAAGGGAGGAAGAAGGAAATATTTTTCTGGCAAGATTTTTATTTATTTATTTATTCTGCAATACCTCAGAGGGCTGAAATGTCAAAGACTGCCCAACAGGGAATGACTAGCAATCAAAATTACAGCTGAGGTGATAAAAATCATATTATAGCTGACTGTCATATGAAATGTTAACTCCTAGAGAAGAGCTTAACATAGAATCCCTGGAAATATGGGGAACTTGACGTCCAAGTCTTGAGTCTCAGTAGTTCTCTGGGAATGATGTGGACTGCATATGCATGAGCTGGAAGTGATTATTCTCACGTTGATACCACTGCTGAAAACAAGAGTCCTGTGTTAGCTGTTTGAATCAGACAAGATAGATTTCCAGACAGTGCTGTAGTGAGACTTCATCTTTCTCCTTCAGATTTTCCTTTTTGTCTTTTACTCCACTTGCTCTCTACCTTTTTATTGATGCAAAGTCGAGATAGACAGACAAATAGTCTGATAGACTATAGACAGTCTATCAGTCAGACTATCAGACTATCAGACTATCAGACTATCAGACTATAGACAGACTATCAGTCTGATAGACTGATAGACTATAGTCTGATTGACTATAGACAAGATAGTTCAGACAAATCAAGATACCATTGATAAACTCCAGAAGAATTTAAACTTGCCTTTCCTGTGAAAGTGCAAGTGACAGGCTTTCACAGGAAAGCGAAACTTCCCTGTTTCAGGACAGGCACAAGCGATAGGCACAAGCTTTCTGATTTCAGACATAGTAAATACTTGCAGAATGTTTCACACCTTTCAGTCTTTTACTCAAGATAGCAAACTGCACACCTAGTGGGCTTTCTTTACTTTGCCTCAGTCATGCTTCTGACTCTGAATGGCAGAAATTCCTAGAGATGAAAACATTTCCAGCTGGACAATCACACGGCTTCTTCCAGTGGAAGTGGTAGGTCATTTGTGAGATGTCTATACCTATCATACAAACAGATCAGCTATCTGTAGGTAGATTAACTGTATGAAATGTGTTTACTATGCATGTGCAGAGTGATGCACATTACCATAGAGAGAGCATTACCATACCTGGGGCACAATACGTGTAGATAGCTAAGTTCCCTCCTAATGCTTCTTGGATGCCTGGGAGAACAGAGACCATCTCTTCTTCATGTGTCTGCTTCAATGAAATATTTTGCTTTTTAAGAACCCTCCTTTTCTGTCCTTAAATGCTCCTAGTCAAGAAAACTCATGACCTCCTCTGCCAGTGAAATCTGTTCTTCCTCTGTGCTAAGCCTCACACAAGACTGAAGTGATAGTTGCTCTTTTTACCACTGACTAAATACTAATTTCCAGCATATTCATAAGTTGTAACTAACAAAGTCCAAGCATAGGACTTGGATACTAAACAAGTTACAGACCATTAGCATTCCTTGCAAGGCTGACAAGGAAATTTATGCCAACCTTTTTTAATACAGATGCCGAAGTATGAGTTTCTCTGGGATTTGAGGTCTTCAGATCCAGAGTTTGCTTCCTGTTTTACCTAACTCTAGTGACAAGCACATTTGTCATTTTCACTTTGACACAAAATACATTTAAGGGTTAACACCTTGGATTGATACTATATGAAGGTATATTTTTTGCTTTTAGAGATCTAGCAATTAAGACAAATATTTATTCTTGTAATCTCGGGGCTATTTGTTGCTTCATGAGGTTGAAGAATTATGCACTTTCTTTAAACACCATTTCTGATTATGTAAACAGATGAAAGAAATATCCTGTGTGGGTGTTTCATTTCTTTTTCTACAACTGCCATCTAAGTTGCCTGTATACTATTGCTCCCATTCAATACGTAGCTTGTTTTTAAGATTCATGTCTAATTCTTAAAAAATTTATTAACAGGACATTTCAAAGTTCCCAGAAAAAGATTATACAGTGCTGGGGGAAGGTGGAATCACTTTGAGTGGAGGCCAGCGAGCACGAATCTCACTGGCAAGGTGAGTACTTTACCATCCAACTATTTTAGCATTGTCTATTTAAGGCAAGTACCATGACTAAACACATAAATGTGTGTGGAACAAATTGCGCTAAAATAATATGCCTTATGTTCATGAGGAAATTCATTTTACTATCAGAAATATGAATTTTGCTCTGCAATTTCATTTGTGATACATCTGTATTCTGTAAAATTCACCAAATTTTGAAAGTTTGATGTCAGAAGCATCATCTTTTGCTTATCTTAGATGAATCTTTCCCTTTTTAGTGCAAGATGGCATTTGGGGGATTAATGTTGCTACTAATTTTGGACATTATTTTGATGTACAAAGAATAATTGGAAATAATATTTAATCAGTACCTGTGAATAATGGACAGATAGCCTTCTCTATTTGGCCTTCCAAAGTTAGTGTCTAATTTTGAAGAAATATAAAAGTAGAGTGTTTTGCTTGATATTAGTCATGTATTTTAGCAGGATCCTTCAGCTTTCATCAGTAATGATTTTTCTGATGTGTAAATGGCCTCATTTATTTCTGTGCAAAGTGCAAATTGTGTTGGCTCCCATGGTCAGAAATGCTAGGTAGAATTATGTTAAGATGTATCTCATGAAAGACGTGAGAGTAAGATAAAAGCTGGATTCATTAAAATAAAGACCTTCAGTATAGATCCTTTTAGTAGATTTGTGAGAGGGAGAAGGCGTATGGCTCATTCTCTTTTATGGGCTAAGGCAGGAGAGGAGGAGAGAAGCAGATGTTATGAATACGCTTACCTATCACTTTTGAGGTAGTCACAACTGATTTAATATTGCATCATAGAATTGATATTATTTATTTATGATTAGCTGTTATTATTTTCAAAAGAACTAAATGTCTCAAAGGTGGTAGCTGCATGTTCTTTGCATTTTGTTTGGGTTCCAATCTAAGCTCACCTTTCATTGAGGTGTGCAGAAGCTCAGGTGTGGGTTGCAGAGGAGGCTTCGAGGAACGTAGAGAAGAAAACATGGGATTACAGCCCTGCGTTGTACCTACCTACAGTGGTGACAATCTGAACATTATTTGCCTGGTCCGAAATGTGTCTGGTCTACTTTGTGGCAAAGTTTTATGAAATTGGAATCCCTTATAGAAGTGCCTCAAACTATGCCTTGAAAAAAAAAGCAGATGCTGATTGCCTGAGTTCAGTCTTCTTACAGAACACTACCAATGCCTGCAGCTGCAACAGGTAGAAATTAGGGCTTGTGAGAAACAAAACAAAACCAAACAAAAGCAAAACAAACAAACAAACAAACAAACAAACAAAAAACAAAAACAAAAAAGACCCCCAGAAAACAGTCTGTGCCTGGGTTGGAGTTAGCTCACTGGCCCAGTACCCTAAGGTCAGTCATATATAGTTTAAGGTTCAATATCCCAATTACAGCAATAAGCTGAGTGCTACCATTATTCCAGGAAACAAGCTGCAAACTTCTTAACTGCTGAAAATGCCAAGAACAGTATGAACTTTTTGTTATTGTGCAGTCACTACATCATAATATATGGTCAGTGAAATCAGTCATGACAGACGATTTTTCAATAAGGTTGCTTAGTTTATTAACATAATAAACTGTTATTGAGAGTTTTTCTTCCATGGTTACATATTTTCACATTGTTCAACATAACAGTTTAAAAACTTAAAAATACCTTAAAAGGTACTGAAACATAGCTATCTAGGTTTTCTCTACTAGTTATACACACTGATTCGTATCATATCATGATTTTCATACTTACAGAGGAAAGCAAGGGACCTTTTGGAGCTTCTATTGAAATAGATAAAACAAACAAACAAAAAAAAACACCTCTTAATCACAGATTTGGGTGTTAGTGAGCCATGTCCAGGCACAAAGAGCTTAAGCTCCTAATGCTACAAATAGTTTTTCATGTCCTGAACTTGAAATATTGTATAGCGCCATTCAAGTTAATGTTTGCAAGGTTGTGGATTGCTAACACACCTGTCTTTGCCTAGAAGTTATTTCAAAGCACTTTTAAAACTAAGTCCTGCACCTGAGTCCTTTCAGGCATTCATGTATGAATCTGAAATGTCAATAGTCATTACAGCAAGTAACAAATTCACATTTAGGTAAGTAAGTGATCCCTGTACATCCAAAGGGACTGTCAGATTTGGGCCTTAAACAGAGCGTTAAAGTAGTATATAGGAAGGGGAGCTGTATAACTTCATTTGATTCCATAGAAAGCAATTAAAAATACCTTTCTTGAAAGGTATCTTACAGTCACTTTTAATGTTGAACCCCAGCTCCACATTATCACCGTAGAAAAAGCTATGAATTACAAATTTGTGAAACAAAATGGTAAAAGCGTGCATTTGCAAATATATATTTGTAAATTTAGAAAAGTACTGAAAGTTAATTTCACATCCATTTTCTCTTTTTAGAGCAGTGTATAAAGATGCTGATTTGTATCTCCTGGATTCTCCTTTTGGACATTTAGACATTTTTACAGAAAAAGAAATATTTGAAAGGTACTGTATGTTTTGAGAGCCTGTTTTTAGGAATTCCATCAAGTGGCCCAATGTAAAACGGGGACAAAATGAAAATCTGACTCTAATTATTGTAAAGATAATAATATTATGATGTAATGATTTTAATAATAGTACAAAAATACTGAAGTGATCCGAATGGTACCTTTATTGGATACCTTTTGGGTAGAATTATTTTGGGGAATTCTAGTGAGTGAGCATTTTGGTTAGCAGTAAGACAATATAGCTTATTAAAAAAACAGACCTGGACCAGATGTGACATTACTGCTCCCTCCTCAGTCACAATGTCACCATTTGTTATGATGTTAATCCCAGTGTGCAAGGCTTCATATGTGGTGTATCTGTTTACCAGAAAAACTTTCATTTAGAAGTTTTTATCTGCTTCATAAGTATAAATATTTACAAAAAAAAAAAATTTGTCTCATTTTTATATTCGCTAAGACTTGCCATCTAAAAGTGCCCACTGACCAGGAGATTGAGAGCAGGTTGGCCAGACACATAGACCTCCTGTTGGTGTAGCTCAAAACAGTAAGGACACAAAACATGAATTTCTTAGCCACAACGTACCTGAAGTTTTGAAACGGGGATAATACTTTTAGATATGGTAATAAAAGACCCAAGTAAGCCTAAAAGAAAAGAAATACTTCACTTTCATGTTGGACTGTGCTTTTTAGTTTGACCTGAAAATTATTCCTTTCTTTCCTTACTGTTTGGTTGACTCATGTGCTGAACTATTCGTTCTTCACACATCTCAGCTGTGCCACTTCCTTTGTATTTTGGGGGACCGCCTAAGAGCGCTCACATGGGAACATGTATAAGGAAATGGTTTCAAAGTGGAAGTGATAAAAGCAATGTCTGATTATATTTAACATGTAAATAACTTTCACTTTTTCTAGCTGTGTTTGCAAATTGATGGCAAATAAAACTAGGATCTTGGTTACTTCAAAGCTGGAACATCTAAAGATTGCTGACAAAATATTAATCTTACATGAGGGGAGCTGCTATTTCTATGGAACATTTGCTGAACTTCAGGATCAACGGCCAGATTTTAGCTCGAAGCTGATGGGATTTGATGCTTTTGATCAGTTCAGTGCAGAGAGAAGAAATTCAATTCTAACCGAAACTCTCCGACGATTTTCCATTGAAGGAGAAGGAGTGGGATCACGAAATGAAGCAAAGCAGCAGTCTTTTAAACAGGCATCAGATTTTAATGACAAAAGAAAGAACTCCATAATTATTAACCCACTTAACGCAGGCAGAAAATTCTCAATAGTGCAAAAAAATGGAACGCAAGTCAATGGAATAGAGGAGGGTCACAACGACCCACCGGAAAGGAGGCTCTCGCTGGTACCTGATTCAGAACAAGGAGATATGGTCCTACCTCGAAGTAATGTGCTGAACGCTGACCATATGCTGCAAGGGCGGAGGAGGCAATCTGTTTTAAACTTGATGACAGGTACCTCTGTGAACCAGGGGCAAAACTTTTACAAAAAGGGAAGCACAGCAGTTCGAAAAATGTCCGTGGTGCCTCAGACAAACCTGTCTTGCGAAATAGATATCTACGCCAGGCGCTTGTCTCAAGACAGCATCTTGGACATCACTGATGAGATTAATGAGGAGGACTTGAAGGTGTGTGCTGATTTAAAATGATCTGTCTTTTGATATCGGGATCATTTTGAGCAATATACTCCTTGTGTATTTTTCTGTCTGACCCTGTCATTCCTAATGCAGTATTTCTCTGTGGAACATTGTTTTGGAGTATCTGTGAAATACTCTTTTTTTAGCTCAAATAGCATCTTTAAATCATTGTATCAAATTATTCAAATTTTATTTTTCCTGATCTTTTATACTTTTTGAGTGCTCTCTATAGAGGTTTCAATACAGACTAATTTGATCTCCCACACTTTAATTTCCTTCTAAGATTACTTATGGTAAAATGAAATATGAAGCCATAACATGAAAGTATGTTATTTTCTAATAATTATATAAAATAGACATTTGAAATGTTAAAATTCACAGACTTAGAATCACTTAGAATTCACAACTTAGAATACATTTTAACATCTGGCACAGTTTCTAAATATTGCAATTGACTGGAATTTAATCAAATTTGCCAAATGTGTCAGATATTATGCAAAAAGGAAAGCACTACATAACTTGTATGTCCTGAATCAGACAATGCAGAGGAGTAAGCTAGTATTTTACTCTTCTTTATGTATAGTATAGAAATTACATAACTAAGGTTGAGTTTTATAACAAGAATTGAAGCAAACTTTCGCTTTCTTACAATTGGGATGAAGTACTTTCATTTTCAAAATTTCACTTGATTTTCACAGAATGGTAGTATTTTCTGACCTGTTTTTTTACTTGGAAAGGTGAAATGTAGAACAAATATTTAATCTCCAATTTGCTAAAGCATTCCCCATCTTTTCTTTTGCATTATTGATCTCATCAGAATAAAAATCCCCCAAAGTATTTATGAAGTAAATCTAACAACACTTTAATAATCTTCTTTGAAGAAAATAGCTCATAATTAAACTGCATTGGACACTAGTAATTTTGGACAAATCTTGATGGTTACTCTTTGAAAGACAGTAGAGCTCTCCAAAAATCTCAAATCATCCGTAAACAGTGCCGTATAATAAAGACAACTCAACTAATCATTATCTTCCCCTCCAGCTTTATCAACCAATTTGAATGCTGCAATTCTATAATTTGGAATGAGTTAACAGAAGAAATAACAGTGGTTAAGTGTCAAAAATTCTCATATATAGACGTTACTGTGATTCTAACTATGTTGGTATCAATTCTTTGGCAGGAATGTTTTACAGATGATACTGAAAGTATGGGTACTGTTACTACATGGAATACCTATTTCAGATACATTACCATCCACAAAAACTTGATTTTTGTACTAATTTTGTGTGTAGCTATCTTCCTAATTGAGGTAAGAAAACCTGCTGCCACTGTTATTTTACTACAAATTGATTTTGTGATAAAAGTATGATAAAAGTTTGTGATAAAAGTATAAAAGCATGTAGCATCAAGATATTTACTCATGCATGTATTGCTGATTGATCACTTTTTTTGCTAACTTTTAAATGATATCGGAATCTTTTATGTTGTCTAGTATTGTCTAAATGAACATTGCTTACCAAAGATAGTGATTAGTGTATGGCAACAGAAACCCTCTGTCTCACATTACTTTGGTTATTTTCTGCTGCATAGTAGAATAAATAAGATCAAGTCAAGATCAGAACAGAATCCTGTTGGGAGACATAGAAAGATCATTGTGAGGGAAAATTGAACCTGCTTAAAGTTAGGGTGTGACAATCAGTCTTGAGTTATTTACTGTAAGACTCAGTGGACAGACAAGAAGGGGTGATGTGGAAGCATTTGCTGGGCGGCATTGAGACATTTCCTGGAAAACAAATTAAAAATATCCACATTAAAAAATATGAAAATAGATTATGTGGAGACTTATACAAAGCAATGAGCCAAGTAAGATCAGAAATGTAGATGTCTCAAATGTAGCTATCAGTTAGCAAGAACAGCAAAGCAAGAATAATAAATGTTTGATATCCGTATCTGAATAGCTGCCTTTGAAGATACTGTGAAAGAGACTTGCTGTTTTAGAGCTATCAAGAAATATGAATATTTAAAACTTAAAGTATGTTAAAATATAGTGAATATGCCTTGTCATTGAGAATGCATTAGCAACCCTTTGTTAATAGTAGAGAAAAAAAAAAACACAATAAAAGAATATTTAGGCAGTTCAGAGCCTAATTGTGATGAAAGTCTAAATGTAGCTTTCCTGGTGGGATGCATTAAATGGTTTGTGTGGAAGGATTTTGCTTCAGGAAAGTTTGACTTCCATTTATAATGCTCTCTCTACAAACAATTACTAAGTCAGAGAAAGAAGAAAAGTGAGTAAAAGAAATGTGATAAGATGTGACATAATATGACAAGAAAAAAAATAACTCTTTGTTCTCTGGTCATAGGTAGCTGCTTCTCTTGTTGGGTTATTCTTTATTAAGAAGTAAGTATTGATGGTGATTAATTGTGGGATTGTGGATTCCTTTACACTGGTTTTTGCTATAAATGTTTAGATAAGTTCTGACAGAAGTGTATATGGATAGGCACTAGCTTTTATTCAGTGCAATAGCCATCACCCTCAAAGAGAATAATCTGAATACCTGATATAGGTGATCATCTTAAACTGGTATTTAAGTGCTAACAGTCAAACTGTAGTACCATAGCGTTGAGTACATAACAGTGCACACAAGGCACAGCCTGAGTTGGCTCAGTCTAGAGGTTTGTGGTCCTGATATTTCTGTACACACTGCAGTTCACCACTGTCTTTCATAGATGAAAGGTGAGACATTTGCTCAGGAACATTTTACGTCAACAGTTTCTGTAAGACCCCCCTGTGCTGTTCACCTATGGAAAATTCCCAGAAGTCACAGGATCAAGCAACTGAAGGTTAAACCGTACTGAGAATCAGTGTGACCTTTTCTTGTATAATGCCAGTGATCTTTGTTCTGCTCCTGCGACACTGAGTCTGTAGCTATGAACACAGGAAGCACATTGAAGCAAATCTGGGTGAAATTGTGTCACTGTCCCTTAGAATAGGTCTTACTGTATTTTGTTATATTACATCTGATGCATTTTGCTTGTTTAAAAATTCACCTTTGGTCAACAAAGTAGTTTGGGAAAAAATATCTAAGAGGGTTTTCAGCTATATATTGCTGTGACATCTGACCACACAGAGAATAACTTTGCCTTATTGGCATACGGGATAATTCATAATTTATATTTCATAAATGCAAGGCAATAATTAATAAATTATTGAAAAATATATTATTATCATAATCAGTATAGTTTTATGATGAGTAAATAATGCAGAACTATTTGTACTTCAGAGAGAAAATTACAGAAACAAAATCACAGATGCAGGTAACATTTATTTTTAATTTGCAATCACCAGTTCAACTTCAGAAGCAAATACAACCCAGTCAGAAAACAGTACCTCTGACAAACCTGCTGTGATCGTCACTGACACTAGCACCTACTACATCTTTTACATCTATGTGGGAGTTGCGGATACCCTGCTTGCCATGGGAATCTTCAGAGGTTTGCCTCTTGTGCATACTCTTATAACAGTGTCTAAAACTCTACATCAAAAGATGTTGCACGCAGTTCTTCATGCACCTATGTCAACATTCAACTCTTTGAAAGCAGGTAACTGAGAAGAGAACTGATTGATTTATGTATGGGGTTTATTTTAATTAAACAATTTTCATTCTGTTAAAGGATACCATTGTTTTCCATTTCATCTTTCAGTCAAGTTGAACGTTAAAAGTTTGCCACATAAAGTAATTTGTGAATCTTTTAATGAGCTCTGATTGCACTTTAAGTATGACATATTTCAGTTGTCAGCTTTGATTTTGAAATCTTACCTTCTACATCAGAGTAGATAGAGAAAATTGTTAATTATTTCAGGTAATAAAATCAGAGAAGATTTTAATGAATAGAATTTATCTAAAACTGTAATAGAAAAGATATATAGTCAGCTCCATGGTGAGTGACAAAGACGAATAATAAGCAGTGCTTTATTTCATAAGGAGTCCTATTAAGTGACATAAAATGTCAGTGTGAATAATAGTTCTCGCATTCATATTTGATTCTGAAATTGATGTAGAGTTCATTGTATAACTGGTGGTGCAAGCTGCATTTCCCACTGTGTATGAAATTTCTATCCCATACCCTATTTACCAGTGCATACTAGATTGCAGCAGACATTGGTAAATGAAAATACACCATAGAGGGTTTTCCTTGATTTCCCCGTTATATTCTTAATTCTGTTATTTGATTATTAAATAACTTAGAAGTTAAACTGGCATACAAACATACATATGCAGTTGTGCATATTAAGAGGGTATCAACACAGCCTGCTGCATAAAGCATACAGACCTTAGACCTCATTGCCTCTATTTCTCTGCTGCTTAATTACATCTCTCTGTTTTTATTATATTTTCCTAGAGAATTTGTGAGATTCCAATGCTGAAACAAAACTTACAGAACCAAATTTCTTCAGGATGAATGAAACTGTAGCCCCACTAAGCTGTAACAGAATTTCTTATACTATAACAAATGTTTTATTTATCCTTAATATTTTGTGCTCAGAAAAAAAAGGATGTATTTTTTGCTAAAGCTAACAAATGTGGGAGTTATTTGTGCTAAAATATTTGCTTTATCTTTGTTTGTTTGTTTGTTTCTTAATCTGCAGGTGGTATACTTAACAGATTCTCAAAAGATACAGCAATACTGGATGACTTACTTCCACTTACAATATTTGACTTTGTTCAGGTTTGTAAAATAGAAGTTTTAGATTTTGCTGTCTTACAGTATATAACCCTATAAAGTTTCAGTCACACATCATGGGAAAGAAATTGTGTTAATTAAAAGAATTAAGAATTGAAGTTACATTCCAATATCCTCTTTCTTTTTTAAATCTATGTATCTGTTTACATGCCTGTCTATCTTGTTAGTCAACTCCATTGCTTCGTCTTTTAAGTGCTTGTCCATATGTCTACCTCCAGTGTTTTGCAAAACCCTTCAAATACTCAGGCTCAGAAATATTTTTGCCCTGAAACCCTATACAACACAAGTACACCCCGCTGCTACCCACACTCAGCTTCAAAGATATAAAGGGCATTCCTTAGTTTCTTTCAGTTATCTTGGCTCAAGATGAGTATTTTTTCATGCTATCTATTGATTATATTCATCATACTCATGACTTTACTTCCTTGACCTCTTCCATTCCCATCTGCTGGCACTGCCCTTTTTTGTTATCTTGAATATATTCAAAATGTATGATAAGCTGCACAATCTTTCCAGGCTCTTCTGGAGAAGAGCATTGAACCTTCCCATTGTCCTGAACACTTTTTGCCAGTTATGGTCTCAGAAGTCATTTCTCTCAATTCACTGCACATGCAGATTTGTTTGGCAGCTTAAGACTTCCCTGGACACTGCCAATAAGCAAGTGTATCGTCATCTGAAAGATACGGAGGAGTTATACATACAGCTTTCTCCTCCTGTGCTGATGGGAAGGGACCTCTGGACTCAGAACCTGGGACATTTCCTACACCCTTGCTCAAATCAGGGTCAACTAAAGTAGGTTGCTCAGCACCATGTCAGTTGGGTTTTGAATATTTCCAAGAATGAAGACTTTACAACCTCTCCGGGCAGCTTAATGTGGTGTTTCACTTTCCTCACAGTAAAAATGTTTTTGGGCCCATTTTCTACTGTACTGTTACTTGGGACCACTGAGAAGAATCTGGCTCCAACTTCTTTAGCCATCCCATCCTCTCCCTAGTAATTTCTGAACATCGATAAGGGCTTCCTCAGTCTTTTCCAGACTGAACAGAGGCTCTCATTGCATCTCCATGCTGGTCCGATGCTTTAAGCCCTTAATCAGCTTCAGGGCCCTTCACTGGACTTGCTCCTGTATGTCCATGTCTCCCTTGTCCTGATGAGCCCAGGACTGGGCACCACATCCCCAATATGTTCTTGCTAGTGCTGATGAGAGAAGAAGGATTACCTCACTATTGATGACACTCTGGCCCAGGAAGCTGTTGGCCTTGTGCTCAACTTGTCTACAGGGACTGCCAGGTGCTTTCCAGGATTGCCCCCGGCTTGCACTGGTGCATGAGATGCACAAAAATGCTAACTTCTAAATTTACTGGATGTCCAAATCCAAACATACAAGGAAGACTTGCTAACTGCCAAACATCGCTGGGGAAGAAATAGCAAGCTTTGTCTTTGTGATATGCTAACAACATCTGACATTTCCCCAAGAATTTGACACAAGATTTGTGAGCTAGTTCTCCTTCACTCCTCTATGCAGATCAGCTGATAGATGATTCAGCTGACTACCTTGTGTATAGGGACACTGCCTCCTTCTCTACTGCAACTGTGGATATCGTGAAACATTTTTCCTTAGGGCTTACATGAGTAGTAGAGAAATCACAGGGCCTTCTCTTTTACAGTGCAGCGCTTTTCATGCAACATCAACAAGGTCCCAGAATGAAAGAAGCCAAAGTTACTTTCCAGTCACTGGACACATACCCAGTTGCCCATAAAAGAAGAAAAGGTATTAACCCCTACATGAGTAGCAAATACATAGCATCTGCAGTGTTTTCTGACAACCACTTGACCTGCTTCCAAACCTCTTGGATATGAATTGCAGCCTGCTAATGATTACGTAGCATTTCAACTAGTTTTTAAATCCCTCTGTCTTCTACCTGTGCAGACAGTGGGATTAACATTTTCTTTATTTCTCCTTTATGTGAGATACTGTTAGCATCTATTGCATCTACAGGTTAACCAGAGCATCTGCTGTAGTCATCACTACCCTAAATCCTTGTTGAAGTGTTGGAGCTACCATGAGCTGTCCTTTCCAAAAGAGAGGCACACAGGAAGCAGTGGAATTTGTCTCCCTGATCTGTTTTGATATTGCCTTTATTCCTGGTCTGACCTGGGGTCACTATGTTCCTAATTAGGCTGTGTTATGTCTCTTCCGTCATTCCCTCAATGTATATCAATCTAGCCTGCTTGTGTGTTGATTTTTGTTTCTGCCATTTTAAAGAGTCATCTTCCATTTTACTTTACACTTATTTTGTGTTTGCCAGAGAACATTACATTCTTACATTCAAATTTTATTGAAATAACTATGTTGGAGCAGTTGTGAAAACAATATGGCATCATGGTGGCCTTTGCAAAATTTTGGAAAATGATAAAAACAGGAATTAAACCAGACACTGTGTAACTGTATGAACTCAAGTAACCTGAGAGCTGTATAATTTGGATAAATATCATTTAAATAGCTCATTCTCTTCTTAAATATTACAGATAGAAGAGATACTAAATTCTGCAGTTTGAAATAAAGAGCAAACACAAATGCACACCTATGTTGCTACAAAACAGTGATATACAATCTGCACAATTATAGCCCATGTGTGTGGGCCTCTTTCTGAAAAGAATGGGAAAACAGTGAAAGATTTTTTTAAATGGCTCAATTGATACAGTAGATGTTTTTCATAAACTTTGGTGCTGCCATTGTGTTGATTAGACTTCTACTGAAAACAAAAGATAGGAACCTGGAATACAGTTATACATTTGTAAAAGAGATTGGGCTTGGAATATTGGATATAAATCTTTCCATGAAATCATGTAAAAGCAATACTAAAAGCACCAACCACAAGTTTCTTCCCATTTGTTCATGTACGGTTGCTTTCATCTGTTAAATTTTCATTTTGATGTATTGTATTTTTTTTAGTGTGAAAGATAACAACAATATGGTTCAAAGCAGAGTTTTGCTATTTTGCAAACACTTATCTATTTGATGTTCATCAGATGTAAGAATGAGACAGAAATAGCCCACATACTTAAGCCACTTCTGAAGTAAAGACCAAGACCTGATTTGTCTAAATTTGTCTTTAGCTACTGAGGATGAAGTCTTACGGCAATGGCTGTAGTCTCTGGCAAGTGCAAATAGATTAAACCTTGAATCGTTTTCATCTTCTGTGACTGTAAAACATCCGTCGTCTTCTAAAAGAATTTCATACTACAAGTTCTGCCAGGTCTTATCTCTGTCGTCTGATCTGTGAAATCCTACTAGGAGTTCCAGCCTCATTTGTAGGTTATAGACCCTGGAACAACTCATGATGTGCAATTTCCCCTTTTTTTTTCTAACCCTCAGCATGATCTACTGGTTGGCCTGGAACCTGCAGGACACTGGCACCTACTTTCAGGCTAGCTAGCTAGTGTACCTCAGTCCAGAAAGGCAAGGACAGCACCGCTAGGTTTGGGAGGTGGTTACAGAGATGGCGAGTATCTTTCACACAATTTTAACTGGAAAGTGAGTGCATAGCTGCCATCTTTTCCATAATGTAGATGTCTGTAATACTAGCTGTACTAGAGAAAACTTTTCTTCTTCCTAGTAGAGAAGATGGTAGCCATTCCTGTAAGTTACGCATCTGGTCTCAGTTATTCATGATCTTCCCATGGAGGTTTGTTCTCAGCTTCAAATCCTAGTTAGGATGGCATTTTATGTTCTTTTAAGCAATACATAGTTGCCACAGAAAGAGACTCATCACCAATCTCTAATCTATAAAATGACAAGTTCACTATATCAATAGTATTTTTCTTTCATTCTACAGTTAATACTCATTGTGATTGGCGCTATAACGGTAGTCTCAATATTACAACCCTACATCTTCCTGGCATCAGTGCCTGTGATAGGAGCCTTTATTTTGTTAAGGGCATACTTCCTCCACACTTCTCAGCAGCTGAAACAACTGGAATCTGAAGGTATGAGCAGCAAAGTTGGTAGACTTCTTAATCCACAACAAATCAATGGAGGAGTGATTCACCTTTTCACCTCTTCTTTCCCTTTTCTCTTGCAAAATGCCCATTGTCTCTGGGAGCAGAACATACATACCTCTTAAAAAAAACTGTGCTGTTACTAATCCAGCCAATATTGAGTGATCTGCTACCAAAGTGCAATGGAGAAGATTTATTTAAAGCTGGGCATTATCACCACTGCAGCTGAAAACAAATAAAGTTCCGACATTCAGTTCTCTTGAGAATAAATTGAAAAATTGTGGTTAGACTTGGTGTGTGTCTCAGAAGTTTGTTTCTTTATCTGAAAAATGTAGAACAGCTGTCAATTTCTGCTTTGAATGCGAAGAATTCTCTTTTCATAAAAAAATATTTCTCTCTAGCCTTTAAAACGTGAACATATTCCAAATAAAAGGGAAAATCCAATTGAATTTGAAATATTGTTTTGCAGATCAGTCACTGTGGTCTGCTCTGCTAGCAGATCTTCAACCAATCAGTCATGAATCTTAAACACTGATGATAGCATAATTCATGAATCTTAAACACTGATGATCATCTTCTGTTTTACATAGAGCATAATTCTGAAGTTCTTGAGATCTAAATCTAAATTCCCTTAATGTTCATGGGGATCCAGCATTGGCTTATCACATTTAATGTAATGCAAGATCTGCTTAAAATTACTCTTATCAGTACAGTGGAGTCCAGATCACCGAAGCACTCCCATCTGTGAAAAAAAAATATTGCGTAGTGGAGTTCTCAGAATTTTAGGAATTCATTCTGGGCGGGAGGAACGTTCTTTTTCTTGTCACATCTTAAACAAAGAGTTTCTGCAAGTAACATGCTAACTAGGGAGACCTGAAGTGATCACCTACTGTCATTATGCTAAGTGGAATTTCAGCCTATTCAAGGAAGCACTGTTATTATATAGCCTGTGCTAGGATTATTTCCATCGTGTGCTCCAACAGCGTGCATAAATTAAACCAATGACAATAATTATACTGCTATGAGTTGGAAGTTAGGGCTGTGTATTTGCATTACACTACAAATATTTGCTTATGAATGGTTATAATATTTTTGATTTAAATACAGCTCGGAGTCCAATATTCACACATCTTGTTACAAGCTTAAAAGGACTGTGGACACTGCGAGCTTTTGGGCGACAGCCATATTTTGAAACCTTATTTCACAAAGCCCTGAACCTACATACAGCAAACTGGTTCCTCTACTTGTCAACGCTACGCTGGTTCCAGATGAGGATAGAAATGATTTTTGTTGTGTTCTTTATTGCTGTGACATTCATCTCTATCATAACTACAGGTATATTAACTTTATCTTTACAAGAATACTAAAATATAAGTTTTGCTTCTGTTTAACAGCTCTGTTTAGAAACCTCTGAGGAGAATACAGTATTGCACAATTTAGCATACACTGGAGTCAGTGATTTAAGTATGTCATATAATAGTAAATTAATGTGAATTAATTAAAATTGAAATTATACCACAATTATATGTGATGTTGTAGAAGAATAATTGAAGGGATTGATTTGAAAAAAATATCAACATATCTGAGGGGCCAGAACTTTCCTCTTTTGGCAGTAATTGCTGCAAATGTAAGCTTATGGTAAGTAAACCATATTAATGCAACTGTGTTAGTCTACTGAAAAGTTTGGATAGGTGATTATCGTCTTTATAACTCAAACCTTTTAGTAAGTAGAAGTAAATGTTGTTCTCATTTTTCATTGTTTCTCTTTATTTTTTTCTCATATTTTTAAGACACAGTAAGTTTTTTTATCTTTTAAAGTTACATCACTGACAGAAATTCAGAGATGAATATTCCCAAACCTCTCTACTTCTTTTTCTTTGCAGGTGTTGAAATAAATAAACTCATGGAAAAACTCAACAGCTTAAAAAACTCAACATTTATAGCTAAAAAGCTATAAATAAATTTGAATACATTCAATAAGCTTTTGTTATGTGTATTTTTTGATTTTGATTCTTAAAGAACTTCTTTCCTGTGAGGGTGACAGAGCCCTGGAACAGGCTGCCCAGAGAGGTTGTGCAGTCTCCTTCTCTAGAGATCTTCAAACCCGCCTGGATGCCACCCTGTGCCCTGTGCTCTAGGTGTCCCTGCTGGATCAGGGGGGTTGGACTGGATGGTCTCTAGAGGTCCCTTCCAACCTTAACCATACTGTGATTCTGTGTGTGTGTGATTCTTCCTCTCCCAAGTTTTACACAGATTTTTGTATGCAGGACCTGAATGAAGTTTAAATACCGTAATAATTGATGGAAAAAAATGCTGATTTTTGAATGTTTTGGGTTCTGAGTCATTCAGATCTCATTTGATCATACTTTAGTATTAAAAAATAATCTAAAGGTATATATTTAATCAAATATTGTATGATATATGAAATATTATCTTCTATTTCCCTTATAAGGGGCTCTGTCTGCTTTTTTTTTAAAAAAAAAGAGAGAAAGGAAAACATACAAACACTTCTATCTGAAAATATTTACCTTCAGTACTTTTCTGCTATCCATGAAGCTTTTTGCATAAAACTCATAATAATTTTTTGTATAAAACAATATTTTTCCCTTTTCATTTTTTTACTTTGTATGCTTAGAAGGGTTCTTAATTGTTTGTTTGACTTTTTTTTTTTTAAGTAAAATCAGTTTCTCTTTTTTTGGTGTGTTTTATTTGTGAAAATGTGTAACCATTTTAAATTTTACTATCATGGGTAATTAGTATTTGAAGGAACACTAAATCAATTTTCTTAGCTTTCAGGAGGAAAGATTTGTTTTTATTATTTAGTTCTGTAATTACTCTGATAATGAGTCGTCTATTAGCAAAATAAGTGGAAGTTTGTTGAAGGAAACCATAGGAAAAAAAGAAAGAAATTGTAGAAGAGTATTTCGTTTAAATTCCCTCTCCCTTTTATAACTACTCATATTAAAAAATCAACTGTGCCACAGTTTATAATGCTTGCACATTTTCATGTGAATTCAAAAAGATGCAGGAGAATCCCATGCTTGTGTAAGAGAGAAATTTATGTCGACATTTTTGTGAAACAGTAAGAAGAATGTGATCTCTATTGGGTCAACAACTGCAAATGTAAAGTGGATCAATTAGTTTGAATTTTCAGGGTTTTTAGGTGTGGTGTTTTATTTGAAGATAACCCTTTCATTTTCTGAATATTAGATAGGCATATAGGAGTCATTTTATAGATTCACATGTGTTGACAGAGGAAATTGCAGTCACAGTTATGAAGCCTATATTGTGTTTGCAGCTTAGGTATCAAGATTTAATTTCTCCCTCCACCAAAGCACGATTGCTTTTTTTTAGCAAATCCAGTCCCAAAGCCAGGAGTTTAACTGATGATTAAACATTTATATAATCATGCAGTCGATGTTTCTCTCATGAAATTCTAGTGGAGAAAACCTTTTATTTGAATATATACTTTAAGATATACATTCTAATTTTCTGGAGTCTATTTGGATATAAATAGAATATGTTTTTCTTTCTGCAGGTGATGGACCAAGCAAGGCTGGCATTATTCTTACTTTAGCCATGAACATCATGGGAACCTTGCAATGGACAGTAAACTCAAGCATAGATGTGGACAGTTTGGTAAGCTTAAAATGTATTCTGTTTGTTTCAAAGAATTTTTGTTGATAATGGATGCTCTGTGAGTTATTTTCAGATGTGGATATCAAATAGATATGTCAGAAAATTTTCCCTTAAACATTTTGCAGCAAACAGATAGCTTTGCTGCTACACAGACTGAGTTTTTTTGTGATCAAAAATTCTCTTGGATTAGAACAAGGCAAATAACTGCATGTGAGGTTTCAGATTGCATGAGTACCAGTGATGGAAAAGCTTATAAAAGACTTGGGTTTATTTTGTTATAGTTATATATTTATCCAGACCTTTCTGGATCTATTTTGCGGCTTTGCACAGCAAATCATAACGGAGGTGTTTGAGCTCCTTCCTTGGAAAACAACAGTGATTTAAAAATCTTTCCTGCACTTTCATGGGGGTCTTTCTGGGGGATCTTTTGTGTAAAATAATCTCTGGATAGGGTTTTGAACTTGTACTAGCATTCCTTTTTAGTACATTTATTTAGTTATTTAGTTTATTTATTTATTTAGTTAGTTAGTTAGTTAGTTAGCTAGTTAGTTAGTTAGTTAGTTAGTTAGTTTGGCTGTAAACTTTAAGACAGAATATTGTACAAGGTTGTCTTACCATTACGTATTTGTTGAGCACACAAGAAACTTATGAAAGCATAGATTTCTTCTTGCCTTTTTTAAATCATATTTCAGCTGATATGTATAAAATAAAAGTTTGATTTTGAAATATAATAGTTACTTCTTGCTTACACTTCAAGCATTGTAGGTTTCATTTTGGACACCATTCTTACCACAAAATACAGGAGTCATAAAACCATGATTACATCTAAGAAAGTTTTTTTATGAGTAGATCTTCCACACCCAGCCATATAATCTCCGGATCCTAAGTTAACTTCTCCAGCCAACCATTTCAGCATGAACATTGGAAAACAAATAGCTCTTAGGGCAAATTTTATAGACTATTATATCCCAATGAGTTGTTGTCTAATGAGCTGTTGTTTAAAAAAAATATTGGGGAAGATAGTGATGGTGAGGGAATTTTTGCCAACTAAACATGTACTTACTTACTTAAGTGATTCAACTACCCTTATCCTGAAGGAAATCCTTTAGAGCCCCAAAACTGGGAATTAGCCACTTGCAATATGTAATCTCTTGTTTACATGTATGATTGGTGGTAGTCCAGAAAACTAACTACCATTCAGGGACACATTTTTTTCCCTATCCACCAATTGTTTTATGATGATTCTTTCTTTGCTTACTAGAACAGCATGTCTTGAAGGGCAAGCACTTTGTGAAAGGACTTGTTTGTCACAACTGCAAAGCATGGAGAATGGCAACTCCTTGACTGATAGGAAGTAAAGCATGTCATTGATGAGGCATAACATGACAGCAACATTCAATTAGTTCTCATTTGTGGACTATGAATTGGCCTTGCAAGCCATAATATGATCATTGTAAACATAAACATTTGCATGAAAGTCATATTCAGATATAATACCACTTCATAAAAACTGAAGGTGTTTCACAAAGGCAACTGAAAATCCAAATATGATATGCAGAGGATGTGTGACACACTATAGTTTTAGTAAAGAGCTTCCACTTCCTTAAAATACATTTATGTTAAAATGTCATCTATCAGTTACAATTAGGAAGTAACACCCATTCCCCTGGGGGGAAAAGGTTTTAAATTACTTTATAAGTTCGTGAACACTTTTATTTAAAAACAAAATAATGTACCGGAGCAATGGTTCTGTAAATGACAGTCTTATGAAGCCCATCAGTTTATGGATGGATAGTCTGGACTTCTTTAGGCAGTGGTTTGCTGTGCACCTTTGTATTTTTTGGTATCCCAGATGACCAGCTAATAGATGTTCCTGGCAAGATTGTTTTCCTGACATTCAAAAGCTTTTTCTGTGCGCAAGCAAATAATAATTACGTCATAGCTTCAGGATAATGAACCTACTTCACTGGGTGATGCAGATGTATTACTTCCTACTCTTTGTATTGTCTACATTTAGCACTTCCCTCTTTAAAGACTTTTGCAGTCCTTTGGTTTAAGATATCCTGCAAAGGTCTGCATGTGTGCTTGACTTCGTGCTCTGAAAATGCTTTATTTGATTATACTCACTTTTTCTCTCAAGGGCTCCTTTAAGGCTCCCCATAAGAACAGACTGTCTAGAACTGGTACAAGGAAAGTCACAGATAGGCACACATGACTCTAAATGACATCACCCTTGCCCTCCCTTAAGCAGGTGTAACATCCATGTGTATAGGCGTGCCTGAGTATGTAATGTATTTGTGGCAGGTTTTCGATTGCCAGATAAACTGGTGTCTTCTGCAAGTGGAAGAAGCCCACTGCTAGGGACACATCTGTTGAAAGTGGCACATAACATCAAGGTCACACTTAGCTGTTTTATAAGATATGCAAGGTAGGGGTATTAAGAGGAAATAAATAAAAGACAGGAAGGGAGGAAAATATGGAAACAGAATCATGTGAAGAAGGAAAGTATGTACCAGAAAAAATACTGACCAAATTGTCAGGTGTCAAATTTGATTTATTCCTATCTCTTCATGAATGTTCTGTGATACTCACTGAAGCAAGCTGAGGATTTCCAGGTAGGATTTTAGTTTCTACATAACATGAATATTTTTTCCTCTGAAGCAAATTCTGTAGAACTTTATTTGACTTTAACTGAAAAGTTCTCATTGTCTTTTTAAATACCCCATAATGGTTCTGGCATTTCGTTCTCTACAGTGTTGATACTTTTTCTGCTTTGCTATTTTTTTTTAACAAATGTGGTCACTCTGACAGCTATCCATTGTTTTATTTAAAGCTACCAGTTAGACTAGATTTATCTTCTTACTTTGATCATTTATGCTATTACTCCTTCAGCTAGTTTTCCATCTTTTTCTTATTCCATCAGGCAGTCTTGCAATATTTTTAATTTTTACTTCCATAAGGAAGGAGAAAATCAGTTTTCCAGTAAATGCTGCCTTCACAGATAAGCATTGCACTAGTCCCAGTGGACTGTTTTAATGCTTTATAATCTCCTCCTTCATTGATGTGCATCCTGCAGCAGCAGTGCTTAAACTGGGAAGGACAATTCCTTTTATCAGGGAACAAGAAATTGCCACGCTTTCACAGCGTTGCCAAGATTAATTATGTAAGGAGATATAAAAAGAATTCCCATAAGAGAGATTAAAAATATACTTGAAAAACCTCACAGTGTCCCACCCAGTACATCAGTGATGCTGAAGGATTAAAGTAATATATGTGGTGAGAGGACCAAAGAAAAATAATGGTGCTGTTACAGTTGGTCTTCATGATTTTCCTTTTCCTCGCTATTTATTTCTTCTTTAACCTATTCAACTAATATTTTTGACTAGGAAATGATCTTAATATATTTTTACTACTGTCAGCAGAAAACCTGAGAATACTTAATTTCCAGATTTTAACTACCTAAAATAGTTGAGAAGAAAATCTGCATCAGAATAACAATTTTTGTAAAGAGGAGTTGGTCACCTGGAAGGGAATGGAATCGATAAAAATCTGGAAGAACACTCCCTTTTTGCTTGCAAAACACCATGGGGAAGAGCAGATATTTCTGTATAAGTTTCACGTGAACTAAATTTTACATTTCTGCAGTTTGATAGAAGAGTATCTATACCATAAGTGCTTCCAAAACGTAACAGTAGAAGATTTAAAATTTCAATATAGAGTTTTCCTGAATTTCCTGTTTTCACAGTGACTATCTGCAAAGGTGTTTTTTTTTTTTTTTTTTTTTTTTTTTTTTTTTTTTTTTTCAACATAAGCCGTAGGACCAATTTCTTGTAGCATTTCTCAGTTACAGTGTGTTTTTGAAGAAATGTTTTCTTGCAGTATTGCCACTGAATACTATGTGAGGCTGGTCTGGAGAAGGTCGCTGCTCTCTTTCCACCGGAAAAGCCTTGTGGGACCTTGTGAGATTAATTGTATTAGATTAGTTGTAAAAGAATTAGTTCTTCAACTTCTGGAATATATATTACATAATTATATTACGATTCTTATCCAACATTAAGAAGAGTTATGGGGATATTAAATGAGGAAGTAAAATAAAGAATTGGTAATGTTATTAAAATCTTAGTAAAATATAATTAGGCAAGGCTAAAATTAGTGTATTATGATCTAGCCACTTTTAGCTGAAAGTAGTAAATATATGTCTTTTTTTCTAGAATGTGAATATAGCAGGTAAATTGATGTGAATAATAGGCAAAGAACTTGCTGTCACTTACACTAAACTTCTCATTATGAGTGACAGAAGATTTCTTCCTGCAAAAGGAAGAACGGATATCTTTGTAAAGTGTTACTGACATTTATGCGGCATTCTGCCCAGATCAAAATCATAATGCAAATCACAGAGCCAGGAAAACATCATTCTGAATTGATTTAAAGTATTAAGCTGTCTAAAAAGTCTGCATATGTGACATGATCGATCAATCTGTGTGGGGTGCCTGGGAAATAGAGATGAAATTACCCATTATTAAGCAAGACCCTTTGGCCAGATGGCTCTCTAGAAGATTTTAGCCAGTATGTAAAGGTCGGATCTCCCAGGCAATTGCAGGGGCTCCCTTCTGTGCAAACATTCACTGTTCTTGACAAAGCTTAGAAAGACCTTCATTTCTGAAGCTGTGGTACTTTCAAAAAGGTAAGATTTCTGAAAATGAAATGTAGCATCAAACAAACAAACCAATTAAAATAAATGCATGGTGTTCACTGTGGGGGTTTATTAAAAAGCAGTCAGACAGGAAGGAAGTTGTCAGTCTCGTCCAAGGTCTTCCTGTTTGTATCACCAAAAAGAGATGACATTCATATATCAACATGGTGATCATGCCTTTCTACCATGCACAGTGTTGAGATGGAAGCTGCAACCCATAGGCTTGGGTGCTAACATGCTCTTCTGCCACAGTTCTCTATCAAGATGCTCAGAGATGTAAACAAGTATCTCAGTATTCCTTTGTATTATATGCATTTATTTCCACATGGAACATCCATTTAAGACTATTTCAATCTGAATTAAGGAGCTGGAGGGAATGATTATATATCAGATAGAATTATGTTGTTAGGGGTATACAAAAGCAGTTTAACGAGGCTAAAGATGTACAAAGGGATTTCCATAATGTCATTACAGAGAGATACAATATTGGGAACATAAACTGTAGAACTGTCAATAAGACCTAGATATTCCCGGAAGAAATACATAGGCATTTGTTTGTTTGTTTGTTTTGCTAAATAATCAGTGACCAATAAGAACTTACATTATCTTGTAATTTGTTGTTTCAAAAGGCCAACTTTAGTAAAATAAAGAATCTAGTTAAGTTAGATTAACTAAGACACTTGGGAACATGTAGAGGAAAGACACATCTTTCAGACAGTTGTTGAAATTTGTTTCCTGAATAGCAGTGAAAAAGTAGCATTCACAGAGTGGATTAGGCTAGCCAAAACTAACTATGTTTTGTAGGTCAAAATGCATGGAGAGAAGTGAGAATTGCCAAAATCAGAGCTAGACTTGCAAAGACAGGAATACAAAGGTCTTCGATTATAAACTAATATGAGAAACAGAGGAGGCACAGCACTTTTACATTGAGGATGGAATGGAAAGATAGTGAATTATGGCCCAAATTCTTGATAAATGTATGATCTCTGTTTTCAGTAAAAAGATAGTGTTTAACCTGGGGATTTGAAAGGAAGAGAGGAATGATATTTATAATGTTTGAGGTGGAAATTAAATGCAAAAACCAGCCTGACTGTAGGCATGTACCTGAAATGCCTCAGTTAGAAATCCAGTCTCCATGAATGTCCTGTATAGTCAGTGGAGAGATATGTGTATTACCAGTGACTCAATCCATCTAAAATCCCAGAATAACAGAATCACAGAACAGTTGAGGTTGGAAAGGACCTCTAGAGATCGGGTCCAACCACCCAGATCAAGAAGTTTTACCTACAGAAGGTTGCCTGGGACTCTGTCCTTAAAACTTCTAAATATCTCTAAGGATGGAGACTTCTCAACCTCTCTGAGCAACCTGTTCCAATACTCAGCCACTCTCATAGTAAAAATATTTATCCTTACATTCAGAGAGAAACTTCCTGTGTTTCAGTTTGTGCCTGTTGCCTCTAATTCTACTGCTAGGCACCACTAAAAAGAGTCTAGCCCCACTGGCCTTCTTGACCACACGGGCTCATTGCTGACTTATGGTCAACATGTTCCCTAGGACTCCGAGGTCCTTCTCTGCAGAGCTTCTTTCCAACTGGTCAACCTCCAGACTTCTAGTACTAGACTGTACTAGTGCATGGGTTACTCCCCAATAGGTGCAGGACTCTGCACTTCCCTTTGTTAGACTTCCTGAGGTTTCTCTCCGCTCACCTTTCCAGCCTATCAAAGTCACTCGAATGACAGGACAGTCCTCTGGTGTATCAGCCCCTTCTGACATCAGCAAACTTGCTGAGGGTGCACTCTGTGCCCTCACTCAGGTCATGGATGAATAAGTTGAGCAGGATTTGACCCAGTATTGACCCCTGGGGAAAACAGGCCAGGCCTACAGCTAGACTGAGAGCCACTGATCACAACCCCCTGAGGTCTGTCATTCAGCCAGTTTTCAATCCACCTCACTGTCTGTTCATCTGACACTTTCAGAGTCTTCACCTAATTTGGTTTTGCAATTGGGCATCTCAGATAAAGATGTAAAACTGGGTTGGAATAATCCAGACTAATGCACTCAAACTGGGTGGAACAAGAACCCTCCTGCAACTGAATGAGAAATTTGAAATCTGGTAATAGCAATTTTAATTAAACACATCAGGCTTGCAATGGTGGCACACAAAATTATTACAAGAAATATAAACTAGTTAATGAGCTGGATAAAAAGCAATGACATTAAGCTGTAAGTATTAAGCTGTAGGGGTGCTACTCAACAAAGGTTAGATTTGTGACTGAGCTCATTTAAATCTTTCTTTTTTTTTTTTTTAATGCTCTCAACAAAAAAAAATGTGTTGAAGAAATCTGCCAAAGACACAAAGCTGAAGGGCAATGTCAGCCTAAAGGCCACTGGGAGATGAAAAGCATTAGGTGATCTCAAATAATAAATATGAAGTAGAATTCAATAATCAAGTTTAGGAATCACTAAGAATCACTTCTGGTGTAAGTTAGGATCCCCTCAATTAGAAAGGGCCACACTGAAGTGAAACTTTGGTGATCACTGCTTGGTCACAGGATAACTACAAGGTGGGACTGTGAAGAAAAAGAAGTATGAACCTAGGACTGTTAATCAAGATACTCTTAAAAGAGATAGGAAAATATCACTGTGTTTGTGCAACATCCCTGCAAAACTTCATCCACAATTCTGTATATATTCTTACCAAATAACATAGATTAATTCCCTCAGGCATGTTTGGAGGAGTGAGAACTTACATTAAGACTTAAACTTGGATTTTTTCTAGTCCTGAGGAACACAGGCTGATTAAAACTAAGATGACCCTCTATGAGCGAATGGGGAAAGTAGCAAGGAAAAGAACTGCTTAAATTTTTAAATTAATAAAAGAACAAGAACAAACTTGTACATAGAATAATAATAAAAAAAAATGTTTCCTAACCACCTGAACAGCGAATTCCTGGTGAAGGAGATTAATTCATTAATTCAGGTGCTATTTACTAATTTATGTTTAATCCAATAATGAAAAAAAGATTATATGATATGACTGACCCAGAAGATCATGGTCTATCCTGTCCCATGCTGTTTTGATAATTCATTGAGATTACCACTAGCGCATTTCAGCTTCTGTCTAAACTCTCTGAATGACAATATTTGATTACTTCAAATAATACATATAATTACAGATATAAAATTAATTGTGATGAAGCTTCTTGGTACAGAGCAATGAAGAACTTTTCATAAATACTCAAATGTTAATGTCCAATGATTTTTCCTCCTATTGTGTCTCTTTAAGAAGAGAAGCAAGTGGAATCATTTAAAAACATTTGGTCAAGGTTAGTACTAGAAAAGAAAGAATTAAGAGTTTTACACTCACACAAAAAAATCCTAGCTTTGAAAATCATATCACAGTATAACTTAGAGAGAAAAGAGACTTTCTGTTCCTGGATAATACTTAGGAATAACTTGATATTGTTTGCTTTGATAGCTAAGTATAAGGTACAATTAGAACACTGTTTGTTTTATTCTTAGATGCGGTCTGTCAGCCGAATATTTAAATTCATTGACATGCCAACAGAAGAGATGAAAAACATGAAGCCACGGAAGAATGACCAGGTTTCAGATGCCCTTGTAATTGAAAACAAACACGCGAAAGACAAGAAGAGCTGGCCGTCTGGAGGCCAAATGACTGTGAGAGACCTTACAGCCAAATATGTTGAAGGAGGAGCTGCTATATTAGAAAATGTTTCCTTTTCAATAAGTTCAGGGCAGAGGGTGAGACACTGTTTTGTTGTGTTTGACCTAACTTCCATTAAGTTTGTCTAGAAATCTCATTATAAACCTATTCATTGACTAAAGAGTAGGCTTCATTGACTAAAGAGTAGTGATAAAGAGTTTGTTAAGCTTTCTGTAAATGGAAATATGAAATTGCCACAAAACAAAGCAATTATCATCTAAATCTCCCAAGGAACAAAAATGTTTTATGTCTCATTTTAATAAGAAATCATATGTAAGACTACTAACTACTACAGCTGCTAACAAAAAGAGATGGTTGTAGTTAGTCTCAGGATTTCTCAGATAACTAAGCACGCTGAGGACTTTTTCTAGTTGTTAGTAGCAGAATATACAGATAAAATATATATGTGCAGCAGTTCTCCAAGTCCTATCGCTGTGCATGCAGTTGGCTGCCTTCCTCTCCTGTGGAGAGGGAAGTTTGCTAGTGAACCCAGATCCTAGGGGCAGACTGACCCAAGTGCAACAGGGCACAGAAGAATACAGAGCAGCGTGCCAAGGGTAATGCATCAGTAGCTCCCGCGGTCAGAGGAATAGAGGTTCTGTATCAACTGTTTGATGAGTGCTGTACACTATACCAAATTATTATATAATTCATAATAAAAAGTTCTATTCTTTGAAAGATTTACAAACCTTTAATTAATACTTATACATGTTTAGGGTCACATTCAGGAAAGAGCTTATTTTCAGGATAGTAATTTGACGTGGCTTTAGGTACATGCTGAAGTATCATCCTCAGTGGGTGGAATGAAAGACCTGCATGATCTCCTGAGCTTAAGCCTTGTGGATGAAGAGGAAGGCAATTTTTACTTTCTCGCATAGATAAGAATACAGGTTCAGTATTCAATTCCCTTCCCTTGCCATGAGACATTTCTTACTTTGCATAGCACTAGTCTCTATCAGATTTAATGGATCTGTATTTGCTTATGTGACCTGACTGCTTCATCTACTAAGTTTGAGGGCAGCAAAATTGGAAAGCAGGGGTACTATATCCTGTAGCACCTTCCTGAAATTGCTCTGCCTTTGGAAGAGAGCTACCTGTGATTCCTGAACTGTAGAGGTATGGAGCTGTTGCGATCTGATTCAGGTACTTCCTGGAAAATCTGCCGAAACCATGGGGTAATTCAAATGAAAGATACTTTTGTGCTGTACAGAGAGAGTGGCAATTAGAACAAAGATTCTCTTTACAGTGATTATAATTTAGAAATTTGATCCAATTTCACTAATGAACCCTGCACTCATGGGAAAGGTTTGCAGAATTAAAGCTGTTTAAGTGAAGAGAATTTGTCTCTTCCCCATAACAAGGCAAGTGTTAAACAAGGCAGTGTTACAGAGGGTGACAGGAAGAAACACTCATGTTACTTTCATGTTTATACTGTCACCCTGACACAAACAGCTGATGGAACAGGAAGGGAACAGCATACCTGTGTAAAACTGCGCTGCTGAAAAAGAAAAGCATTAGTGTAACTCAGCATTTGTCAGTGGTTACTGCAGGTGTGGCCTGCTCGAATGATAGATAGGTACAGTCCCATAAGGGAAACACAACATTTCTAAAAAGGCAAATTATGGTTCTTTTCTCCTTTCAGGTAAAGAAGAGCAGAATTTGCAATTCAACAGTGCTAGCTGACTGGGTTGTGGATTTGCACTGCTGGCCACTGTCCCAGGCCCAAGTTATCCAGTAAAAGTTCACAGTCTGATCAGAGTTAGGCCCCTCTATCTTCAGTCATAGGAAAACTAAGTGTTCAGTAGTCTGATTAAAGTACTTTTCTTTCAGGGAACTAGGCTAATCATTACAAAATAATATATGAGCAAATTTCTGGGTTTTTTTTTCACAAGACATAGAGTAAAAGTTTTTTTTTTTTTTTTTAATTAGCGAATTCTTAGAATTTACACTAACAAAACAGAGAAGAGTCTGACTGAACGTTTCATTCAGCCCCTGCCGTGGGCCTTTGTCATTCCTTGGTCTATGGTTAATATGTGATCAGTAGTAAGTGTTTGCTTTTATTAACTTGTATTGCAGGTGGGCCTTTTAGGAAGAACTGGTTCAGGCAAAAGCACTTTACTCTCTGCGCTTTTAAGACTGCTGAATACAGAAGGGGATATCCAGATTGATGGAGTCTCATGGAACACAGTCAGTGTGCAGCAATGGAGAAAGGCATTTGGAGTAATCCCTCAGGTAACAAGAATATTTCATGGGCAGCAAAAGAGTAACTGTGTGCTATATTTTACTTCATTTAATATACATATCCATAGAGATAATGATAAGCTTAAAGTTAGTTGTTTAAAGCTGATAAGCAAAACTAAAAGGCAAGGATTTGGTGAAAAAGGAGTGGGATGGATAGATGTGATGGTTTGCCCTGAACTCTGAGACTTTATCTGCCACTTTCATATAAAAGAACTTTTCCAGAAATGGAAATGTACAGCACATTCAACAGAAAGTATTTGTAGGCTTCTATATAAGCATTCAGCGGTGTTCTAACCTACTGTTTCCTCAAGCCTTAAATTGCATCTTATGGTTAGCAGCTAATTTCTATATACTGCTGATTCTTGGTAGGCCAGTAACTGAACTGCTGTTCTTCTCGTATTTTACTGCATTATTAGCTGATCAGCAACCTGAAAGCCTCACTTTTTTATTTGTCCCTCTCATTATCCTCTCTCATTATGGTGCATGTCTAAGGGAGCAGTTCATGTTTATGCTTGCAGCACTCCTGATAAACAGGGAATAAGACCATTTAGAGATGGAAAATGAGAGACAGAGGAAAAAAAAAAAAAAAAAAAGGCAGATACTCACATGTGTGTAAGCACCCTGATGGCCAGGGCAAGAAATACAATCTGGGGAGGAGCAAATAATTGAACCTGGGGCTTCCCGAGTCCCCTGCTAAAGCCGCAACCAATGAAAGAATCTCCTACATCAGTTATAGCAGTAGATTGTCTGTTCCAAAAATTAACATTATAAGCTGCATGCAATAACACTTAAAAGTGATTGCTAATTCTAACAGTAGGAATGAAAACTGATGTAATGAACTGCATAATTTTTAATGACTCCTGGGCAGTCAGCTAATTTAACCAAAAAAAAAGTGCTGTCAGGTTTTCCATTTTTAAGATAGTGGTTTTCTTCTCCATAACCATCATAGTAGAATTCGGGAATTTCTTCATTTTCACTCTCCACTCTGTACGTAGGCAAAACTCGCCTGTGTATCAGCAGAATTTACAACAAACCAGAGTAATCTAGTGAAGACACTGAAATAAAGGTTCCAGATCTATTTCAACGTAATGGAGGTGGAACTGACTGCGCTGTTTCTAATGGCATTTTAGTGTGTTTTATAGATGTTAAAATTGATGCTGAAATGATCTTGCTGGAAGAACAATGACTTTGATTTTGCAAAAGCAAATAGGACTCAAAATTTGGTTTTTCTTCTTATGATCTGATGATAAAGTTTTGTGATAGGGTTCATTTCTAAGATAGCACCTCTCAGTTGCCTGAGTAACGTTTATTTAAAGTATCAGAGGCTACAACTTTCTTCTTTCTCTGCAACTCTGCAACTGTGCTCTGAAATTCCTTCAAAGGCAGGAATTTTTAAGTATGTTGTCCTTGCTAGAGTAGCCCCTTTCTTTACCGCCAAGTTACAACCCCAAGAAAAGGGAGCTAAGACTGCACTAGTGACTTCACTGGATTAATTCCCTGTCTGAGCACTGCTGACAGGCTAGTTGATTTGATCATCCTCTGTCTACTGATCTAAGGCTTGCTGGGCAAGCTGCCCTTTGGTAACTGATCTGTCACCTTTTCTCTCTTTTCTACAACTCCCATATTTGTCTATTCCTGTAGAATTTCATTTGTTTATTATTTCTGGATCATTCTGTCAACACAACTCTGAAAAAAGTCATTCCTTCAGATCAAGGTACCTGTGCACCAAATTGCAAATACAGCTGCATCTATATTGGCAAAGATTTTTGAAGAACAGGTATGTGATACCGTTTGTTGAAGGATGCTTTTGCCAATATAAGCTATGTCTCCATTAGGATTTTTTCCAGGTATGCAGCCAAGCCCTTTCTAATAGAGAAGGGGCTTCCTTGCCTCTTAAATCCCCCTTAAATCTCTGTCCAGTTTGTTTTAGGACTTGCTGCCTTATGTCTCCAACTCCTTTGCTGTCAGCCCTCTCTTCCTCTGTGATGGGTTTGCATAGGAGCATTTCTGCTTTCTACCTCTTTGGGCATGGCCTGAGGAGAGAACTTAATTTTCACCAGAAGAAATCTGCTTTTGTGCTGCTGGAGGATCAAGCTATTGGTCCAATAGCCTGAAAATGGGCAGCTTAAAGGTTGTATTTCCACACTGGCAAGAGGTGAAGGAAGAAGCCAAGGAACCAAAGTGCTGGGGTAAAATTGAATAGATGGTAGTTTATTCCAATCATTCCTCTACCCTGTGATCCCTATTGTAATTTGCTTCATTAGTTTCAGTAGCTGTTAGAAGCTTCAGTAGAGTGTCAGCTATATACTGTACTATATAAGTAAAAACAGGAGGCATCCTCAAGGAGGCATCTTCTAGGCTCACGCAAGTATCTACCACATGGATAAGACAAGATGATAGCAAAAACATACATGCTTTACAAGAAGCAGCCTCCATGTCGCAGTGGAAAAAATACGATTAATAATCCTACCAGCTGAATACTTGCTATAGAATCACTAAGGGTATATAGAAACTTTGCCCTACACCCAACAGCAAAATGTGAGAGAGATTTATTACCTGAACGTGGTAACTTGCCTCTCTGCTGATGAGATGCCTTGGCTACCTGTTGTTGAAATTACACCTTTAGTTCATTTTGAAAGCCCATGATATGTGGATCAATGCCAAAAAAAAAATATATATATATATATCCCAGCCCTCTATTCTCTTAAAGTCACTGGAGTTGCCAGGCTGTTTGCATACGTCAGTTTGCATTTGCAGCTTCTGTCCTAAACCCTTGCCAAAGAACTGCACATTATGCCTCAAAAGTTCCCACATTCAGAATGAAGTGGAGTTTTCACCAGCACTTTCCCCTCAGGGAAGAGAAATTACATATACCACCCAGCCTTTCCTGGCAGAACAAAGAGAGCCTTTTGTTCTCTGCTGCTCACCTACAGCTTCAGAATGGGGGGAAAAAAAGGTTGCTTTTGCTTTCCTGGGAGGCTGGCCTATAAAAACACATAGATCTTCACAATCTTGAGAGTGCTCGAGTTAACCAAAAGAAAATGGAGGTAGTTCTTTTTGAGACCGACCTGCTTCCTCATGAAAACTTTCCAATCCTTCTCTCCTTTATCCTTAAATATTTCAAATTAAAAGAAAAAAAAAGTGTTTTTTCTAGGTGGGAACCTCAGTGCTATTTGCCTGTGTACAAATGCCAGCACATACTGTAATCCACTTTACGCAGACAATACTGGGATCACACTGAGCCAGAGCCATGGCTAAATTCTGTTTCATTCAGCATATCAAATCCAGCTGTCAGTGTATTACAGTAGCATTACAGGAACTGGTAAATTATACAAAACAAGTTTCCTGCAGCACCCACAGGAAGTTCCTTCCTATACCTCATCAAACACTGGTTAAACACTACCCTGGCCATAGAATTGGAGTGTTTGTAATTCTAACATAAAGCCAAACAATTATCAGGGTTTCTGAAGAATAATCACAGCCCATCACTCTTCTTTTTTTTGATACTGGTTCAGCAAGCAGTACATTTCCTGGGTGCTCATACTGAAGCTCTTTTGCTTACTGGTCACATAGATCATGTCCTGCAATATTTAATGGAGTTAAGCTTTCAGAAATTTGGCTTTGAGAGGAAAATAAATGTTGGGCCAATTTCCCATTAAAATAAATGGGGAGGAAAGAGAGACCTGTAAGGTGTAGTGGCATTACTGCAATAGCAGAATAAAGGAAGGGGGTGACTTTAGATGTTTTCTTGAGGATATCAAGCATGGTAGTGTTATTCCACTGCAGACACTTAATTAGCCTGACATATCTCACAACATTTTCTACATGTAAATGCTCCATAGATTTGAAAAGCAAGCTTACCACAGAGCATAAGATATATAGCTTGTGGAAATGCGACAATAAAGTGGAATTTCTCAACTTTACAGTTTTAATTTTTCAGTAGCCACTTCATTTTGTTCATTATGCCTATCTATCTGTCTGTCTATCTATAGCTAGCATGATTTTCTTCAGGGCTGTTTACTTTCGGAGGTCACAGGAATGTCTGTTATGCAGCATTCCAAGGCGCTTCTGTAAAATGCAGCCTGCTGGAAAGCTCAGCAACTCAGAGAGTGCACAGAGAGGCTCCTGCGGAGGCTGAATCCCTGCAGGGGATCGAGCTGAGTCAGTGTCACCACACCTGGGACCATTTGCTGTCCCCAGACCCTGTGCAGAGCACCTGTGGAGATCAATAAAATCTCCACATGCTCATTTAGGGCAGTATATAGTTTCTTGCATAATGGATTAAGATTTGCCAGGCGCATAGCACTTGTAATTCCCAGAGAGCTCTTTGAAAGATAGTGGGTTTTTTTGGTACCTTCAGAAAAATTTGAACCTTACAGAACGGGTCCCAAAGGACTAGCAAAAAGTCCTCATTGCTTCTATGCTCATATTCTTAATAGTAAATAACATTAATATCAATGTAGTGCCACTGATAATGTCCAGTGAAGACTCTCATTAAAACAAAACCTATAACTTGTCAGCTAATAATAAAGCATGCAGGTAGCTATTCAATTTTCATTCTTGTTGATGCGTTGCTATAGCATCTATGAAGAGAAGGCAACACAGAGGTCATATTGCTGTTACTCTAACCTCCCTTTGTGTGCAGCTAGTGTCATAGTCCTGCTGACGCTGCATTTTCTCTCCAGCCCTATCTGAACAAGGAAGGGTTTGGCAGAAAGAGCAGAGCAAGCTGACCTGCCCCACAGGTCTGTCTGAGGAACTGCAGGGGTTGTCTTTAAAGGCAACAGTGACTGCTGCCAGCCAGGGTCTTCTCACTCCTCCGCAGCCTCTGTAAACTAGTCCTTTACCCTTCTGTCTGTACGTGCCTAGGTCCATCTGGGTGCCTCCTCTTATCACTTCAATTACATCCAGAGCTGATCTCTGTATGTGGGGGGCAGTCAACATGGTAGCTGATATGTACAGGCTCCAGCCACAGAAGGGGATTAGTACCCTTTGTAGGGGCTGATTTACAATATCTGGGGTGAGAAGAAGATAATCATGACGTATAGTAGGGAGAACTTGCTCTTAAAGAATGAAAGTACCTTATTGAGAAATATTACCATTTGCATGGTCTTTCCTTGTACATACAGAACAAATACTGAGTTGCTTATATACATTTGTAGTTGGAGTAGTTGCCAGATCTGAGAAACTCCTTGTTATATGATCGCCTCTGTTACCCATCCTAGGCAAATTTGAACAAGAGACCAAGAAGGAAATGGTTCCACATTTACAGACAGTCTCCACAGGCATCCAGCTCCCCTTCCACCTTGTTCTTCGTTTCTACTTCTTCCATAAGTAACACAAAAAATCCATAAGCTTCACTATTTTTTTTTTCATTCTAAACTTATAACCTTACAGAAATTTCTGTTTTTTCCTGTTCCTTTGTAAGTGGGTTCTAAAATGCCTATGTGACTAACACGATATTTACTCAAGTAAGTCCTCTGTGGTTTCTAAAGGGCCGGAGGTGTTCAGATGGGTAGAAAAGCACCACAAGTCAGGACAATGAAGTATTCACCTTATTTAAAAAAGCATACTTTGGGGAATGCCCTGCTTTTAGTGCCCCACTTCTTGAAAGCACAATTATTAGCAAAAACAGCAGTTTCTGAAGAATGTAGTTCCCTTTATTTCGCTCCTGCATCAGGAATGTTATTCAACCCTATCTTCTTTAAAACTGGTTTGTTCAGTTAACTGTTCTTTACCAATGAGAAATGAAAGTACTTATTCCATTAGTTAAATGTATGGGGCACCAAGTGTGAACAAAACCAGGGCTGACACTTTCTGCAGCAGTATTATTTTCTACCGCACCCACAGCTTGTAAGAATTTAATCCCGTTGCAAATGTTGTCACACTCATTTAAACTAACCAAAGTAAGGCATGGGGATATGCTGTACTTCACTAAAGCATTTGTTATTACAATAAAAATTATTATTAAAGGAAAAAATCTGCTTTTCTTCCTTCTATCTACTAGAAGTACTTCAACCACTCCTGCCTGTGTGTGCTGCAGCCTCCGCTGTAGCTTAATTGCTCTGTTGCTTGTAGTGCAGTGAAAGTATCTATCTCGTTTAAGTGGCTCTGGAGACTGCACAGTAGCATACGGCTTGTTTTTTTTCCTCCTCTTACCTTTTCTGTTAGATCAAATGAGATATTGGCAGTGGTTTACTTCTCTTAATTAGGTAAATTAATTAAATATAATGTAGTCTGCCATATTTAAACTTAGAATTCATCATAATCATGTAAATGTGTGTATAAATTGCTTTGGAATCTGATGAAAGAATGCCAAGTTCCCAGGTTTGGTCAGATGGAAGTTGTATAGACTGACCAAACTATGGGAAAGTATTATTAAGTGTATTCTCTTAACTCTTAACTTAGAAGATACTTCTTCTAAGTATCTTCTCTTAACTCCGAGCTGTACTCTGCTAATACAGCTAGTTCCTTGGTGTTTTCATTAACATCTAACTACAGAGACTTCAGTTTAATATGTGCAAGATACTAAGTGCCTCTAAATCACTGATTTCAGGCTGTGTTTTCTCTAAGTACATATGTTCTTTAGGGAGACAAAAGAGAAGAAAATAATTGTCTCAGATATTTCCTCACAACTTAGTATTTGTTCTGCATGTACAAGGAAAGACCATGCAAATGGTAATATTTCTCAATAAGGCACTTACTTACATTCTTTAAGAGCAAGTTCTCCCTGCTATAATTAGCAGGTGTACTTAGCAGCATGGAAGACAACATATTAGTTTCTTTTCATACAAAATGTTGTGCAATCCCAGTGTCACTTTTAGAACCTTATTTCCACCATAATCTGACACACCCACCCCCCCTGTAAAAAGAGATTAAACAAATATTTAATTTTGTCTGAGTCACTGCTTTGCATGCTGTGAAATGTGTTTCTAATCGATGTTTCTTTAAATCTGTCTTGCCTAGATAGGTGGAAAAAGCACATCTCAATGGCAAATTTTAGTAGGAGAAAAGTGCACTTTCCATGTGGAAAAATGTGCATCCTTTTCATCTTATTTGGCAGAAATTTCATTTTTCATTTGAATGTATTTCACTTAGTAAAGAATCAAAAACAATTTTTAAAATCTCACTGCAGAAAATCTTTCTATTCTACAGACTGCTGAAATCGGATTTTTTTTATGTTTTTCAGGTAAATTTGGCCAAGGTTTTATTTCCAAAAGCTGAACATCTTTACATCTTTTTTTTTTTTTTCATCATTTTTTTGGAACAAGGTTTTCCAGATTTTTTTTTTTTTTTTTTTTTTTAATCTGCATTAAGTTCTGTCTGGTATTGCAGAGAGGTGTTCTTTTCCCTGTATGCTTTACAATTTGCAGCATTTTCAGGATGCTTAATGAGTAGCAGTCCATCTATCTGTATGTTTTGCTTTCTTTTTTCTCACAGAAAGTGTTCATATTTTCTGGGTCTTTTCGGAAGAACTTGGATCCTTATGGGCAATGGAATGATGAAGAAATATGGAAAGTTGCAGAGGAGGTAAAAATGTTCCGTGTTATTTGTATCTCTCTAGTCAAGTACTTGAGCAGAGCACAGTGTAGGTCAAATGGCTGTCTTACGTTAAATTTATATAGAGCCTTAGAAATAAAATGCTGAGAAAGGATAATGCTATACTATAAACCACATTTCCTTATTACCAAATAAAAAGTTCCCATGTCAAAGTTAGCAGAGAAAGCTGATAAACTTTCATATGGCACTGCTGGAGTTCTTTATGCAGTGATTTAGCAAAGGTGAGGTTTTATATATTTGGCTCTTCTGGATGACTCTGTAAAAAAAAGACGTGGAGGAAGTTGATAAAAAAAAAAAAAAAAACTCCTGTAATCTTTTGTCATTCTAATGCTTTGTCAAATGTATGAAATCACTGTAAGGCATTTTTCAATCAGAATGTTAAAGATGGCCAGTAAACATTTTGGATGCCAGAAAAAAAAAAGAAAAATGTGCGTCTGTGTTAGAAAGAAGGCTGATGTTGTTGCAATAGGAAATAGACATATTCTGATTAGAAAAATCTTTCATCAAAGTATTTTACAGCGATTGTAGTGTATTTCAGGCCCAGCTATAGCCAGCTGAGAAGGAGCTCCCTGACACTGCATTCAGGCTTAGAAGCTCCCTGACACTGCATTCAGTGTCAGAAGCAGACGTCTCTTTGATGGAACAATAAGCACTATGGCACATTAAATCTTATAAACCAGACAGGGTCTTTTTACTCTAATTTTACATAGGGTTTTTAGCAACATTTTGTTTTCAAATTCCCCAGGATTTGGAGCAGGCCAGCAGACTAGATTTCTACAGTCTGTTCTGGTGTGAGATAAAATCTTTGCATTATGGTTGTAAGGTGCCACCTATTGGCTCTGGTAGTGTTTAATAGATTGCATAGGTGTAAACAATATCCAAAGAAAAGGCAAAGAGATTTAAGGGAAGGAAAATGCTATACCCTACAAAGCAGATGTTTCCTTCCAAAATACAGAAGACCTAATTAATACAGGCTTGACAGTGAATTTGTGTCATTTTCCTTGTTCATAGCAAGTCTCAAGTATCATAAAATGCTCCTAAATACAGAACTTATTGTTTCACATCCAGGAGGTTAACTCTGTCTCTGCCCTTTCTCCAAGGCTTGTACAGTCTCTTCCCTGTGTTTGGAAAAGAGGAAAGTAGACGATCTCTGCGAGTAATTTACTGTAAAATAAAAGCACTATGACATTTTAGTTAAATACCATGATAGCAGCTTTTCAGCAGGCTCTGGCAGCGACTGCAGAGCGCTGCTCAGTGATGTGCTTCTCTGACTTGCAGAGGCCTGGCGAAAAAAATGAATGTGGATTAGCCTTCCCATTCTGAAAAAGAGACAACTTTTATTTTTCATTTTGGTTGACTGTTGTCCCTTGGGGTGTGAATCAAACCTGGGATGTTAAAGAGCTCAACCTTGTTCATAACAGTGAGGAAAAACACATTGAAGTGTTTATTACTAAGGAGTTGGGCAAATCTCCTAGAAAACTGCAATGCATAGTCGCTCATTTAAAAAGAAAGTGCAAAACAAATAGGAAAGAGAAAGAACTGTAATACTTTATAGTAGCAGTGATTTGATTGTTTACAAAGTTAATGCGCTTGAAATCTGGCTCATTAGAGACAATAAGTCAGTGTAAGACTGGGAGCTGGCGCAGAGAGAAGGTTGCTTTCACCTTACCCCTGGTTCACACTTAGCTGCTGAGGACTTAGGGATGAGCATCACTTTTTAACTTTCCTTGAAACCAACCACAGATTGCAAGGTGTGAACAAGTGTCAGACATTCCACTTCTGCATCACCCCAGTATTTCAGCATCTTCAGACTTGTACCTGCTTTGAGGATAAATTTAACTCCTACACTCAGCCATGGGGGCTGAGTGTCCCATAGAGGTTCACAGATAGACCATGCATAGTTTTAAAAAGAAAGCACTTTTACCAGCTATAGTTTGCAAAATTTTACGAAAGGGCACAAGGTTGTTTAAAAGAGTAGTAAGGAACACAACAGTGACTTTAATTTGCTTACAAATGGGAGCCTGAACTCTTCAGAAATGCAAAATCTGTCCCCAGACAGCACAGTTCAATATGGTTTCCATGTAAAAAGGAAACACAAGGAGGCATTTGGCATTTTTTTTGCCCTGGGATGAAAATGAGTTGCAGATAACATGTAGGAATTCAGAAATCCAAGGAAGGCTTTTCATAAACCATTCAGATTGTATTGCTTTTTTAGAATGTATTTTAGAGCAAGGCAAGTCACATTTTCTAGTTCTCGTGTTTTACAAACACTTCTCTGTAAACAGAGCCGCTAAGGCCAAGGAACATAGTTTAGACATGCAGAAGATGCAAGATGCAAGATATGCAGAAGATGCAAGAAGATGCAAGGCCTTGCTTTGAGGTGTGCAAACTTCACCTCCAAATGACAGCAAAAGGAGCGCAGCGAGAAACAGGAAACCTCCCCTGTGCTGGATTCCAGCTCCTGGAACTGAGCGAAGCAGATTCCTCTCACAGGCACCTCTCAGAGCACTCGGACAGCAGTGCTAGAGAGAGGCCTGTGGCGGCACTAGTGTGAACAAAGCTCAGAGAATTTTTGAAGCAACCAAAAGAGTAGGTGGAAATGGTCTTGGAGCCACAGGGACAGCTGCTGCGGTGACGTGGGCCATTTTCTCTGTTGTTCCAGTGTAGCATGTGAATTCTGGATGATTCTTTTTACCCGCCTGGTAACCAAAGAGGCTCGGCTTCCTTTCAGAACCTCTTTCCTTAATGTTACCAATGACTCACATCACTTACAGATTCACTCCTGGATTAAGAGTTTCAGATATATTATTTTCTTTAGACTGCTAACTCAGAATGTTTTGGTCAAAATGCCAAAATTCATTGTAAGTGACAAACAGATGAAGTATTAACTCTTAACTTCCCAACATAAATGCCAGCCTGTTGGATTATCCAAACATCTTGGTGCTTTTCCAGCTACTGGCTTGTGTTAAGTTTATAGGAGAAATTTTCACTTTTATCCATTTTTATTTTCTATTCATTGTCAGAAACAACTGGCAAAGAAGTTGAAGGCAAATGGTTGTCATACCTGCTGCCAGCAGTAACTGTATCTCACAGATTGTCCTTTGCTTCTTTCCCGCAGGTTGGGCTGAAGTCTGTAATTGAGCAATTTCCGGGACAGCTTGATTTTGTTCTGGTGGATGGAGGTTGCGTCCTCAGCCACGGGCACAAACAACTCATGTGCCTTGCCCGATCAGTTCTCAGTAAAGCTAAAATTTTGCTGCTTGATGAACCGAGTGCTCACCTGGACCCTGTGTACGTTTTCTTCATTCATTTATTCTATCCTTCAATAAGAAGTAAGGAAATCAGCGCAGCAGCACCACCTAAAGAGGCTTTTTGTCATTTTTCTGGTCATTTGACTGATTTCAGTGTTAGGAACAGGCTTTGATGAAAGGGTGTGCATAAAATGCCCCTCCTTAGGACATCCTTAGGGAGAAGTCGGGTGTTAGAGCCTGTTTCCAGGAGAGCAGCAATTCCTTACTGAGCTGTGAGCAATAAGCTGTCTGCAGTGGTCCAGCTCCTCTGGCAGGATGATGTGAGAGGAAGAGGGTGATGTGGAGAGAAACAGAGATGCACAACGAGGTGCTGTTACCCAGGCTGAGCCGTTCCAGGGAAAAGACTGCGCAGGTTGTGTTTAGTCTTGTGTTCATGCACAGGCAAACTCGAGGCCTGGGTAGGCCACAGGGTCCCGTGTTTCTGAGTGAGTGCATGCTCCGTGTCACAAGACAGTTAGTCGCAAACAAAACGCTAACAGAGAGTCAAACCTGCTGCTGGATACAAGTCGGTAAGTTCTGAGTTGCACTCTGGTAAGGCCATGACACAAGCCCAAACCCAATAGGATTTCAGATGGGATCTCCACTGGGTGCCTGTCTATAACACGTAATTGCTTTCTGTTTCATTGCCATTAAAATGTAACATAATGGTTATTACCCCAGGATGATGGGCACTGTATAGCTTTAGAGAGAGAGGTGAGGAGAGACTCTATCCCCCAAAGCTTATGTTTACAATGATCACAGCAAGTGAATCCAATAGTCGTTGCCAAAGGGTGCAAGAAAGTGATACGGTAGCATCAAAATGGGCCTTTGTAAGTGAGCTGTAAAAACAGACTTCATGTCTACTGTAAAAAACACTTCATGTCATTGAAACTTCTGGACAACTAGAATGAAACTATGGTGCTTGCTGAGTCAGATAGATGGGATTTAAAAAGAAAGCCTTTGTGAATTTATTCAATTTATATCACCTATACATACATTCATGTGTATATATATGTGTATATATATATATTTATACACATATGCAGAGTGCAAATGAGTGCGATACAATGCTTCACTGTGTTGAAATAATCTCAAGCAATTGGCAATAGCAGCTGCATGTTAGAGGTGGAAGAAACACGTGAGACTTTAGTAGCAGGTTTACTTCTGTGGAGATGATTACTCACTGCAAGGTGCTTCTCCTCAGAAATATTCCATTTGTCTTCAGGTATGCAACAAACATGGGAGATTAGAGAGATGGAATTTCACAAAAAGATTTGTATTTTAATCTGATTTTTTAAAAAGATATTTATTTTTTGAAGAAGAAATGAAAGCTGCAGACTATTTTCTAAACATTTTCTTTATTCTTACAGCTTGCTAAACAAATGATCAGAGCTGTATGTAAGTCAGAAGAGATACTGTGAGATAACGATAAGTCAGAGAGTGATCTATCTACTAGTGCTTTACCACTGGTAAAGCAGAATCTTCAACAGTATCTGTGACTAAAACTGTTTAATAATTTGGATAACCTAGGCAGTCACAATTTGTGTGGATTGCTGAAGATGTATTCTGCAAATGGGAAATTACAAAGATATTTGCTGGTATTTTACCATCAGGCCTTCAGTCACAATTATCAAGGGGGAAAAAAAAAAGTTTAAAAAAAAATCATGAAGGGAAGTATTTACCAAAGGTCTTCACAGGTCATTTTGCTCACAAAAGCCTGACGGGAACAGGTTACCATCAGTGCCCAGAATGTATTCTTTTTTTGGTGAGAAAAAAATTACTGTGGCAAGGATTAGGCACAGGAAGGACCAGTTAAGAAGCCAGTATGTTTGTCTCATGTTGCCTTTTAGGGCATTTTGTTTAGGTTATTGTATTCCAATTCTGATTTTCCACTATGTCAAATATGTCCCGAGCTCTTACATTTATTGGATGTGGGGAAACATCAAGATATTTCCAAAGACAACCAGACCCTTCTCATTGGTTCAAATCATGATGAAGTAGAGTTTATTAAACACAGATCCACACTTAGACAAATAGTTCTTGTATCAGTGATATCAATCACAGAGTTACTCATCCAAACTTTTTACTGTGAAACCTGTACTATTTATTTAGTTTCCTCAGGGATCTGACTCTTGGAGCAATGAAATTACATGAGATTCTCAACAGGGAGCAGCTCAGATCCGAATTCTAACTCTTCTATTTGGCAGTATCTGAGTGATCTTATCACCAGCTAGAAACTAAGAATGTAAATTATGTCAAAAGAATGACAATGTTGTGTAGTCTATTTATTAAAAGAGATGCATTTTAGAAATTCTGCATGGAGGATCAGATTAGGTACAGCCTTATTTATTAAAAGTACCCTCACAGAAGAAATTGCAGCATGACGAGACACTGCAGAGCCATGTTATGATGTTATCATGTGTGGGTATGTACGCACGTAAGCTTCACAACGTGCAGTCAGAGTATTAAGTACCCTAATTAACTTTATGAGCTCTATCAGCATGTACATTGCAGACAAAATGCCAACAATTATTTGCCTTTCAGAACTTCCCAGGTGATTAGGAAGACGCTGAAGCACGCGTTCGCGGACTGCACAGTGATACTGTCAGAACACAGGCTAGAGGCGATGCTGGACTGCCAGCGATTTTTGGTGAGTGGTGCTTGCAAGCTAATGCAATGTTATTTCACTGCGTTTGATGAGCGCGCAGACACAGCATCCAAAGGCTGCGTCGATGAAGTTCGCTCCTCCTAGATCACACTGGGGTGATATATTCAGCTGCGAAGCCCAGTCACCTGCACTCCCTGACTGCACAGGAGCAACAGGCTCTGATGTGCTCTTTCATGTGAGCGGTCATAGACATCTCCCTTTAGATGCACCAGACCACATTCTTGGAGAGCAAGAGTTGCTCTTTTAACCAGAGAGACAGTTTAGATGACTAGATCAGCTAACTTCTGATAGGGTTGACTTCTTTGTGCTGATTGGCTCAAGAACTCCAGAAAAAAATCCCAGGACATCACAATATTTATCCTGCTTGGACGCAGTCCTGAGCCACATGCTGTAGGTGACCCTGCGTGTGCAGGGGGGTTGGACTAGATGATCGCTAGAGGTCCCTTCCAACCTTAAGCATTCTGTGATTCTATGATTCTATGATATTTACTATTGCAAGGGCAGAAGTGTCCGTACTTGTTCTTGATCAGCAAGAGGCTATCTGGGGAACAGGGGATCCCTGAGGAAATGGCTGATGGGCAGAAGCTTTGATCTTTTGTATGATGCCACTTGAATATTCTGTTCCAGTTCAATCAAAGCAACAAGACACTGAGGGCCTGGGGTATTTCTTCTGCGATATAAGAATTGTTAATAAAGGAAAACTGCAAAGTCATGTAATTGTTCTTAAAACTGCGGTTTCTACCTCTGCATTTTCCTGACTCTGGTAGAGAGGAGTTTCATTTTGTTAGCATAGTGAAAAGTTTTCCTCCATGTATTTTTTGGGTGTGCATCTGCGCAACGGGAGGAACACAGCCTGAAGCTGAAGCGGGCTAGATCCCGTTCCGTGTCCTTTGGAATGCACTGCCCCCGTGAGTGCAGCGAGCGCCAGCCCCTGCCTGCGCAGCAGATCCTGGCAGAGCTGGACGCAGCATATGTGCGCGCGAGGATTTCCACCCTGCAGCCAGCCAGCAGGAGCAGAGCTGCTAACAGCTCTCTCCTGTGAGCCCTGTGCCCCCAGCTGAGAGGCGCTGGCACTGCAGTGCCACCTGCGGAATACGATTTGTCACCTCTTTAAACAGGAGCCGCAGCTCTTCCTTGTTGGGCAAGAAAGCCGCAGAGGTGCCTGGCATCTTGCTGGCAGCTTTCTGTCTCTTCCTACTATAGATTCCTATTCTAATAACCCCGTAGTTAACACTTCCTTAGCCTGCCCTAAGAGAGCTGGTCTGTTATTAAGGCAGTCTTAGCAATGCCAGGGAAACACTCCCCATCTGTCTGGAGACTTCAGCCAAATCATGTGAGAGCTAAGAAAACAAGCCGCAAAGTAAAACCAATAAACACAACAGCATTTTGTAACTTGAGCCATAGGCACCTTCTCCCCATCTTGCTGTTTTGACACCTGCTGTTCTAGTTGTATTTAGAAGTTTCTAACTGTAAAATGTCCTTTTCCTATTATAAGACTTTGAAGATCTCTGCGCTCTCTCCTCCTCTATTTGCCGAGTTTATTAGCTGAATTCTGTCAGCGTTACCCTTTCCCACCTAATGGAGTGAATGTTTGTTCAGGTAATCGAAGACAATAAAGTGAGGCAGTACGAATCGATTCAGAAGCTGCTGAACGAGAAGAGCTCCTTCAGACAAGCCATCAGCCACGCTGATCGCCTGAAGCTATTCCCGCTACACCGCAGAAACTCCAGCAAACGCAAGCCCAGACCCAAAATCACTGCCTTGCAGGAGGAGACAGAGGAAGAAGTGCAGGAAACAAGGCTGTGAGACATGGACTTTCTTTTTTTGGACTGAATTGCCCGCAGTGCCCCATGATGTGACCACCACTTGTGACCTTGGTGGAGCCACGTACAGATTTAACCTTGCAAAAGGTATTCGCTGCAGCTCACGACATGTGCGCCTCGGAATTAATTCCCTTCTATGGTTATTTATGTGCAAGTTATTATGTATCTTTGAAGATTTACCACTTTTAATGGTAAAACCAGGCTTCCTTTTAAAAGCTGCTTTAATTTGGTACAAACCAGATGGCAAGCAGAAGTAGTAACCTGCTTAGCCCAACATGATCGTTTCAGGTCAGATCTTTTGGTAAGGTGTTTACAGGGGTGAGAAGTCCAGACAGTGGGAGAAATGTTAGCAATATAATCAAACTGGGTGGAAGATACTAAAATCAAAATGTAAAATGCTTCTTTAGTTTCTCTTCCTGCAAACAAATTAAGGGAAAACATCGCAGCACGCACAGAGTACTTCCTCCTATTTGATTTTTTTAATGGAGCAACTGTAATTTCAACTTAGCCAAAAAGGCCAAGTGCCCTTTCTTAATAGCTGCTCCATGTGTTCAGGTGATAACGAAGGAAGAGAGGATATGGGCTTGCAAGCCCCTCGGTATCCGTCACGTCTCCACAGCTAAGGGAGAAACAGCGTTTCCTCTTGGAGCCTAGGAGACCCCGCAGACGCTCGTGGTGAGAGACCTCAGCACTTAGTAAAGGAGAGGACTCCGAGCAGGGGAACCCTAATATTCTGCATCTGTAGGTCTGGCACCTTTACCTGCTTTTAACTCTGGCCT
>VZSV01000004.1:14961414-14989037 GCA_013398735.1 Nothocercus julius
GGTGCTGCGGGACGCCCCCAGGCCCGGGTAGCGGCGCTGCCCCGGCGCGCAGCATCGCGCGGTTGTCACTCAGCTCGCTGTCCACGCTGGGAGCGCACGTCTGAGTCGTGAAAATAAACTCGCGATGTGGAATACAGAGATAGCAATGACACCAGTCGGCCCTGCTGGCATGCGGGCTCAGCCTCTCCCGTAGGAGGTGTCTCTTGCTCACAGGGAGCCCTGGGCCCCCTCGGTTCTGCTTCCTCCCTCTGCCCTCAGCTTTGTTTCCATTGTAAGGAGCAGGAGCCAAGTGCACACTCAGTGTCACTGTCCTGTCCTGCCTTCCTCCCACCCCTAACCTGTTCACCTCGCATCCCCCTTTCCTCCCACGCAGCCCTGAGCTACTATGGGGAGCGAGGGCAGGCGAGCTGGGGTCGGGGCCCAGGGAGGACCCCAGGTAGCGGCCGCTTCTGCCTCAGGGTGCTGCGCAGCAGGGTGGGCAAAGGCTGCTGGAGAGAAGTTAGAGCTAAAGGAGCAGAAAGCAGGGAACGAGCAGAACCACCGCAGCACCATCAAGAGCAGGGGGAACTTCAGAGCATCTCCAAATAGTGGCATTATTATTGTTGGTTATTCCTAAGTGGAGTTAGTTTGGAGGGGACAGAGACAACAAAGAGACAGCTTAAGATAGGAAAAAGGTAGGAACAACAGGTGCATGGAGGGTTGATAGTGGGAGCCAGGAGTTGCTGGTATAGTTGCTGATACCCCCTAGTAACACTTGGGGCCCAGCACTCCCTTCTGAGCAGCTTTAGGCCACTGCCCGCCTGTGAGCTTCCAGTTGCTGGCTACCACCACCTCCTCTTTCCCAAAGACCCTAAGCGAGATGCTGTTGAATTTCACCTTTCTTTGAAAATAATAAAGGAGGAGGATGTGCTATTTTTTTTTTTTCAATCTAGAAATACTGCTTAAACTACTTTGAGCTCAGATGGGAACAGTAGGTACCTTGGTACCAGCCTCCATAACGAGGAGGAGGAGACCATCTGCTTCCCAGCAAAGGTCAAGAGGAGCTCGGCACGTTTTTGAGCAATCATTCTTGTACTCGTTATCAGCTGGGCAACAGCTCCCAGGGTGATTTGCTTGAAGCTAAGTTGGGAAGTTGCACACACTGTTCTGGTGGAAAATGGAGCACTGGAGGGGAAAAAAAAGGAGCACAAAGCTCAAGTATATTGGAAGAAAAGAACAAACACCAATGACCTTCATAAAAACAGGCTGAGCATTATTTAAAGCAGATGTTTTAAAACGTGCTAGACCTACATTTGATAAACCAATCAGATGCAATAAAAAACAAGCCCTTAACAAGCATTTTCTTATTAAAAACATACACCTGTACTGCTCTAAGTTGAGCAGGAGGGCGATCCAAGAAACGAGCACATCCACTCCAGGTCCAGTACTACATATGATGATTTACAGCCAACTGGGAAGAAGCCAAAAAATAAAAAAAAATAAAAAGAGTGAAATTATCTTGCATAGAATCTGCAGCTCTCCTTAAGAACAGAGGGAAAAGAAAAGGGGGCACAACTGCTGACACAGCACCTCTTGGGACAGAAATGGCCAAGCAGGATTAGCCTAAACAAAATAGAATTGAGCACAATGGAGCTTGATAATCATCATTAGCAAGCAACTAATGCAAACACTGCAGGAATTATTGAGTATCTAACTGGACTTAAACAAGCCTCATATTACAAAAAACAATTTTGCTTAACTAGTTCATGAAATCTCTCTTTGCAGAGTCTCTAGCTTTCACCGCTCCCGTTTGCCCAGGGCACGGCCTGTTGCGCCATGTCCGGGCTGCCCACCACGAGCGCGCGCCCTGCGTTGGCACCCTCCTCCCTGGGGCCTCGCCACCTCCGTTGCTGTGCTGCCAAAGGAACGGGTTTAGCTGTTGCGTTTAAATGCAGCAGTTCTCGGAAAGGGTACCTTCTAAAACACTTCTTCATTAGGATTAATTCTGAATTAGCTTTTATTTTTAGAGGTCCATTAGACTGTATTACGAGTGTGTTTCCCCACAGACAGCACATTTCTTAAAGCCTCTATCCCCTAAAAGATAAGGAACAGGGAAAAAATGCCCTTTACAACCCCCAAATGAGCGCAGTTAATGCTGCAACACGTAACATATGAGTAGTGCTGTTTACAGTGTCACAGGAAGGGCCAGGAGATTCAGCCAAGCTTTCAATTCATGAGTAGAGCCTTGCCCTGCTTCTGCACGGTCACTATCAAAACAACACAGCAGCGGAGAGGCCGGTACGTTCACGTCCAAACTATTTTATGGTTACGCGGTTCTCGCCCTTTGTGGACAGGAGACGTTATGGCCTAACGAGAGCGCTTGGCAGGCACTGCAGGAGATAGATTCAATTAGGAGACCTGCCAAATACTGAGATTAAAGATGTACGAAGTTCACAGATTGTGCTGAACTGAAAGAACGACAAAACAAATGACAGCAGAGAGAAGCGAGAAGTCACCCAGGTAAAGGATGCAGGTGGAGAGAGATTAGGACAGCAGGCTGAGACAAGGGGATAATGGGAAGATTGGCAAATGTAAATGGCAAAGGTAAATTTAGCAACAGACTTTTCTTTCAAACAATGAACAGATGAGTTAGTTTTTCAGTCTTCTGTAGATTTTTCACTCAAAGTACAGCACAGAAGATTTTTGATTCCCACAGACAATATACTGAGTCTTAAAATATATCTAAAACATGCTTTAAGACACTGCCCAAGATCTTCCCACACAGAAGCACACTGCTAATTCTTGATCTAAATGAGGTCTGACATTCCTATGGTATATCCTCAATGCCGACCAAATTTAGCTGAGGACCTCATCAGGATTTTTGTTTTCTTACAGACCCTTTTAAAAAAACTGATTTACAACAGATCACAAATCCTGATGTTGCATCTTGTGTGATCAGTACAAGAAACTTTTTCCATTTCACATCCCTCACCAGGAAATAACATGAGAGCTTCTCACGCAAGCTGCTTCAGCATGGAAGGTGCTAACTTTTGAGACCCATTTCTCTGACCTACCTCATTTCACACTGCTAAGAAGCTATACACCCCTTTTCAGCACCAAAGTTAAGCATGAGATCAGGCAATAAAGAGAAAATACACCACCATCCAAATTCAGTTATATTGAACCACTGTCACCAAAAAAGAAACTGAAGTTTTAAACAGTAACTATGGAAAGACATGCTACTTTCTAAATACACCATAAGGGGGGTGACTATATAAAAAAAAAACAAACAAACAAACAAAAAAAAAAACCTTCTAATATGTTAAATCTAAACAGATGACACAAACAAACTGAAAGGAGACAGACAATATGCAGGTACAAAAATTTTATTGACATGAGTTTGGAATGACTGCATTACACAGAAGGAAAGTGTTAGGATACACTTACATAAACCTTTCCTTTCCGTAAGTGAGAAAAATACAACTTTGGAGAGTGTAGGCATGGCCATGTTAGTGTCTGTGCTGTCCACACCTCTCAGAGTCATCTCCTGATAACTCATCAGAGAACATCCAAGTCTGATCTTAGGAAAACTATCCATTTTTCTCTGTCAGATGAAGTATCTAGACAGTGAGTGCACTCACACCATTAGAATTCACCAACATGTAACTGGCAACATGTGTTAGGAGACACTGGGGAAATATTCCCTTCATATATAGTCTTCGTCAGGGGAAAATGATCTACCTTTGTAGAGCGTGTGAGGGGGTGGGAAAAAAGCCTGCAACCCAAATATAATTTCACAGCAATTACATCTTAAATCCACAATAAAAAAAATGGTAATTACGTAGTAACTCCTGTTATTGCTACTACATTATCTCTGAATAATAATGTAGTTAGGCTTGTGCTGTAATTCCTTTTCAGTAAAATATCTTCCTGTAAAACGCTATTATTTCCTGGATACTTTAAAAACATTAATGAAGACATCTAAAAGTTTTATGATGTACATGAAAAACTTAGTTATTAAATGACCACATTTTCTTCAATTATATCAAAGAGTATGAGTCTGAGAAAAAAAATAACTATTTTATTGCATTTTAATTCCTCAATCTCTTTCCTTTTCTAAAAGGTAAGCAGTATAATGCAAATTCATAACATTTTAGATGAAGAGAAGCTTGGGAGAAACAGAATCACAATTCAGCAGGCAGATGATGGGGAAATCAAAGTACTTAATATGGCTTGTAGCTGAAAGTAATTGATCTGCATTTCCAATCATTTTAGTTATTGCCACATTCCATTAATTTTTCATTAAGTGAAGATAAAAACATGTCTTTAAAATGCATGTACATTAGCTTTAAGCCATTACTGTACATATTGTGCAACTCATCTGAATGCTGTTTCACACATGAACTTAATAGAATATATTTATGTACAGTATATACACAAACAAAATTCTGTGGTGATACTCCAGAATATCACTATTTAAACAAGAATCATTTTTATAATAAAAAAACTATGAAGATGGCAAAACTGCCCATTTCTGCACTTCAAATCAAAATAATTTCCAGCTGATATATATATATATATATATATATACACACACAAATAAAGCTGTGGTCCTGTACACACTTTACATTACAGGGAAACAGTTTATTTTTAAAAAGTATTTACATATTTGAGTACTTGATTCTTTGCAATAGTGATTATGTGAACACTGAGAAAATTGAATGGCTGGCAGATTTATTTATTAGATTTTTCAACTTGTTCTTTTTTGTGCAAATTCCAAATCTCTCTTTTTGTGTTATCTGCCTCTATTTGCCTTGTATTACTGCTGCTGCTTTTTTTAGTATTCTGAGAAGGCTGGGTGACTTTACTTCTAGGTACAGGAAGAAAAGATTTAACCCTTGGAACACCCAACTCTGTCTTTGATTTACTGTTGCTGCTTTCCACAGTTCGACTGCTGCTGAGAGGACGGATTCCATCCTATGAATAAAATAAAGAATTTTATCTAAATAAACAGTTACTGCAGTTAGACCTGAAAAAAACAAACGCCTTCCTTCCCCCCACAGAATGCTTATTTACAGCTTCCTACAGTTTAATGTGACACCTTCATATATATTACAGATTTTCTTTGTTACGATTTCAGCCTCTCAAGTTACATACGCTCATGATCTACACTATGAAAAACTGGACCATATTTACCCCACCCAAATTCAGATACCCTGGAATTTGGCACCTGATGTGTCAAAGTAAGATATGTTTCTTTACAGTTAAGGAGAAAGAGGTGAGCTAAACCATTTTATAATGGTCACTGATATATATCTTTCACAAGAGATGCCTCTATTCACATGCAGCAAAGTGAGTCTGGGAGAATCAGGACCCCAGCTTTTAGTATCAGCTGAATCTAGATCACTCTCTGGAAAGCTCTACTAAAAAAAAAAAAAAAATGCTCATTTTCATCATCAGCTACTGCTTTTAATTTAAAGATTGGTGGCATGAAACCCAACTATCATTGTCTATTTGTTGTTATCATTCTTAATTGCATCTATTCCTTTGGGTCGCATGTCACAGCTTTTCACAGCTTTTTTTTTTTTTTTTTTTTTTTTAAATCTCATACCATTCTCCTTTTCTCCTTTCTCCTTCACATGCTTGAAAACCTTTCCCCCCCCCCATCCCCAACCAGTCAAATTATTTCTCACATTACTCAAGATAAGATCTCTTCTCTGGTCATGTATTAAGTCTGTTACCTATTTAATTCTATTTACTTCTGGAGAGAGGCTTTTCTAATTTCAGACTAGAGAGAAGAGCCACACAGACTTACCACACATCATTGCCTCAAAATCTTGAGTTGTATGCCTAAACTCGGAGTCCCTTCTTCTACATTTTTGATAAACTTTTTGTGTTTTTTTTCTATCTGTGCATAAACTTTCTTTGCCATACCTTGGTCACAGTAAGTAATGACTAAATCTGGTAACAAAGTTTGTCAGTCTGTTAGACCTCTCCCCTCTAGCAGAACCTTGGGTTGCAGTTCTGTTATTTTAGCCAATATTTCTGACTACGTGAAAAGAAATTTAAAGGAGGAAAATAAATCCTTAAGAAAAATTTACAGTAGGAAAAGAAAAGTCAGCAGACTTACCAAATTATACAGGCATTGCTACTATGTGAAACTCTGATTTACAATGTTTGAAATTGATGGGTTTAGAGGGACACTCAAAAATGTTTCTCTAGTAATCAAGTTTTGAGCAAGGTAAGCAAGCCTTACTCAAGGTTTAAAGGTTAAAATTGTTCCCATTCAGTGTAGATTGCTTTCTGGACTTTTGGTAAAATCACAGATTACAGAAAATAATCTAATGTTTTAAATACCTGAATATGAAAAGATATGGTAAGGACAATAAGTCATCTGATCCAACATCAGCTCTTCAGTGCTTATGTGCTCAATAAAACTATTGTCTATGTGTCTTCTTAGTTAAGGAAAGAGACTACAGAAAACAATTTATCACAATCAGATAAAAGCATCTGGATTGTCCTTCAGAGATACTAATGCTCTGAAGGCCTCCTGAGAGAACCTGCATGACAGGCTCCGAGCTGGCTAAGGGTAGATGAGCTGTGCGCTTGCAAGCCCTCTCCTGGTTCAAAACTCCAGACGAGCAAGACAGAAAAGGGAAAATGAAAAAAGGAGAGAGAAAGCAATTTTTATATTAGTTAAGAAGGAAAGTGGACATAACCTCCTTTTTAAAAAAGGAAATCTTTCCCTTCACAAATTCTAGTAATATCGTATCTTCTCAAAATTTCTCCTGGTTGAGAGAGAGTTTTGTAGTCAGAGCAGCTCAATTCTACTTCTATAAAAACCTTTATGAAAACTGTGGCTTGAAATTATATATATGTGAGTATATAATGACAAAATCATGACAAAAGATGGTAAAAAAAATCCATAAGCAATTTCACATTAAGAATTTTCAAAAAAAATGCTTTGAACTGTTACAAACTTTAAATAGTTTTAATTGTTAAAAAAGAAACTGAAAATGGGCATTTTAAAGCTTTCATCTCTGTAAAAATATGATGCAAATAACTTTTATTGTTGAAGGAGTGTTAACAATAGCTAGCACGGGGAGATACTTTTCTGGAAACAAAAACTGTGAAGCAAATGTATCCGTTGTTTACTGCATCTTTAGTTTCCACTGAGGCACATGGAACAAAACTTGGCACGGTGTGTCCAGTAAGTTTCCTAAGAATCATACCCTTCGTAATAATGATTTATTCTTGCAATAAATGAGGCACTGCGGCACTCATTCTTTTGAATCCATTCAGGAGCTCGAATTTTAGAGAAACTTTAGATGCATTCTCTGTCCCTACCTTGACAACTGTTCACCTACCTTTTGTGATGATGTTTTAATTGAGTTGGTATCACCTGCTGAATATACAGGATTGTTCTGGGAACTATTGAACATCAATAGCTCATCCTTAGAATCTGCAATCTAAAATGAGAAAATAGTGGGGGGGGGGGTTTTTTTTTTTTTTTTTTTTTAAAATCACTCACAGCAGAAATTATATTCAACTTGCCAAGTTTTGGAGGCTTGGCTTGACTGACATAAAATTTCTGCTCCATGCAACGTACAAATACCTGAACAATGATCAATATATCTTTACTCTTGAGGAAGTAGGAGAGAAAGAGCTGGACTTAACTTTGATTACTGTCATTTCCAGGGCAGTAACAGAGTTTAAGGACAGTTTCACATTGAATATTATCTACCTCAAGGGATGTCACCAAAAGGAATGATCCTGTTCTCCTCCTACCATATGTTTCTTTCCTCCTATTTTCCATCAACCCTAGTGACCAGGCAACAGCAGATCTTGTCTGGTCAGCTTTTTGATGCCTCTGAAAACTACATGTTTTACACTGGGGAAAGCTGATCCAATTTACTGTAAAATTGCAAAACTGTTCAATCCCAACATACTAGAGGGAATAGGAACATAGAGAGAAGGGACAAAATAGAGAGATTGGAAGTGCTCATTTTGATGCCAGCCTGAAATTAGGTCACAAAAAGCATAACGTGCAACAGCACCTTAGAGAAGCCTCTGCTAGGCAGCTAGGGAATTAGCAGCAGAAATTCCTACATGGATGGTTCCACCCATGATGAGGAAACTGAACAGTTACATCTATTCTCTTCCGTATCTAACCCACATTTCCTTGAATTGTCAGCAACTCAGCATTGCATTTTACAGGTTATTAAAACAAATTTAAGTTTGTTACCAGTCCTTTAAGCACATCCCATTCTCTCAAGGAGAGATATGGTAAATCCCTGCTAACTGACTAGGGGTTAGCTGGACAGCTTTTGTGCATGTGACTCATGGTCGGCAAGGACTGAAAGAAAACACACTTAACAAAGGATTTAGGTGGAAGGCTTTTTTTTTCTATGATGCATAAATTTGAGCCTCCTCTGCAAGATCTAAATACAACAAGACACTGAAGGCGCAATTTGAAATAACATAATGAACCAGGACACCCACTCTCAAATCCATAATTTATTACTTACTGACTTTGGCTTATTTCCAAATAACTTAATATTTCTTCCTGCAGCATTTAAAAATTAAAAATTTATTTAAAATATGTACCAAACAGCTGTTTATTCTAATGATGTAAATTATTAAACACCTTGTGTTTACCTTGCTTATATCAGGCTCAGATTTGCTGGAACACATACTTTGAAGTTCTTGCACTAGATCTACTTCATCATCAGAACCTAGGGACAGCCTTTGCTCTAGATTTAATGTTTTTAATTGATCATTGTCTGAAGATCTAGGAAAACAAAACCAAACCAAGAGAGCAAACAATTAAAATTAGGCTATGATAGAGAATAAAAAAATAAATATTATATGCTTCTGAAAAACAGCTAATTCTTTCAAAATGACTTTTTCCACCTCAAGCAGAGAAAGAAACATCTAATTTATTGTCAGCAATACTTGTTGTATCATAAGATATTTTCTATCCTATTTAGTCTCTCTGCTCTAAAATTCTAATACAGGATCCCTTGCTATATATTCAAAGGCAGCTCTCATTTTTTAAATGGAGAAGTTAATTTACCTCCCCTCTCCTTTCTGGACTTCATCCCAACCACTTCAGTTTAAAAAGAAAAAGAAAAAAAAAAAAAAGGCATGCTGTAAGCAAAAAGGTTTTTATGTTTTTATGTATGCTGGTGAATATGGTGGAATCCAAGTTTCAGATTGGAAGTCTCAAATATACTTCCCTCTGGCTAATTCACAAACTTCTTAGAGAAACTCAGTATCATTTAGACTAAAGTGCATATACTATAGAATTCTGAATTACTATTCAGTAAGCTAACAGAACCAGAAGAGGATTTTTAAATATAACTCCAGGAAAAAAAATGCATAAGATTGGCTTTTCACAGTGAAAGAGAAGTTTTATATAATACTCTGAAGTCACAGGCTATTCTGATACATAAAGACCATGCATTGCTGCAAGGTTAGAACTACAAAAATGTATTCTAAAATTATATTAAAGGACTCAAATAGAAAGGTGAATTAAAAAGCATAATTTGTCTGAAGAGATATGGAGCCAAAGCACTAGCAAATACAAAACCTTCAATCTATTCAAGATAATGTTCTGATTTACAGTACAATCAGTACAATTTGCTAAATGTTAAAGATAGAAGAGATTAAAACTTACTTTGAGGAGACAGTTCTTTTTTTACAGTTTGGTGGTAACATGGTCTTAGCTTTTACACCTGCACAAAAGAAACACTGACTGTTTAGTGTATTACTGTGTGTGCTAAATTTTTCATTCTAAAATCTGTGATGAAAATGGAAAACATTCACATTTGCAGGATTACTGCATCAATAGGCTCTGCCAAAGATCAAAATACATCCCTTGAAACGGTTCGGATTAGCTTTAGGGCCAAATGGAAACAGCACATGAGCTTCTGTGGAAGCACATGAGCTCTTCTGTGGAAAACAGCCCATGAGCTTCAGAGCGTGGCACAAATCACACCTGCTGTTTCTCTCAAACAGAATTTATTGTCAATAAGACAGGAAAAATCAGGTAACTTACTCATACTTGTTATGAGAAAAAACACTTGATTCTGCTAGGCAGAAGTGAAATGGTCTTAAAGGCTCTTAAAATCAAATTCATCATCCAGTTTTTCACTATTTTATCCCCAAATAACTTTGGGAGTAGAGTATCTGGGTACCCCCTGATACTATCTCTGAGCATCTCTTAGTACAAGATACAGTATCAATCATGCTACTTCAGGTTGTGTTCCTCTTTAGTTCTCAAGGATCTCAAGCAGGATTTAGATTTGTTCAGAATTCAAATGGACAACTAGCAAGCAAAACAGGGACATTAGTGCTGCAAGCCAGAAAAATCACTCTTCACCCCCAGAGAGAGCTGAGGAAATGAATAGCTCTAACATTAGAAAGTACCAGGCATCAGTCTTTTCTTTGTATGAGGTAACTGAAGCTGGAATCATATTGTCCTTAAAACATTGAAAACAAACAAACAAAATCTCTTTATAACCCTTCCTAACTCTCCTGTCTTCCGAACCATTTTATGAAAGCAAAATAAGCCATTTGAGATTCTGTCTCCTAGAAGCCTGTTGGCTGGATGCGGTATGTGGGTATGGCATTCTTAAGTTTTATAACTAGACATAGGTATATGCTGAAGAATGTTCATTCCTGCTGCAGATATCCAAGTATTACTATATCCTACTGCACATATGTAGTACTAAACTGCTGATGGCTTATGATGCTGAGATGAAAAGATATTTCAAGTGTCAGTTACTAATACTACTACCACATTCATGTACATGCACAGTCCCAATCATATTGACTTTTCTCATCAAGCAACACACTTAAAATCACATGGCAGCCTACTGAAAACTTTGCAGCATCTTCGGATACACAGAATTTTTTACATGTATCTTTTGCAAAATGAAAACCAAACAAAAATCTTCAATTTAAAACTCAAAGATCTTCCTTCCACTCCAGGAGTTCTAAATTGCTGTCTTCAACTAACCTAAAATGACAGAACAAAGGGTGTATAACGTGTGAAGATGCACAGATGCATTTATTTTAGCCAGTATCCATTTCACAGTATAACTGTGAAATGAAGACATGTAAAAAGAATACTTTTCTGTGTGTCCTGTAAATAAAGTGCAGAACTGAGGGATGGAGGCGGGAAACTCTACAAAAATTAAGCTTCCTTTCCTCCAGGAGTGGAAAGGAGGATGACAGAGCACTTTTCCAGGTCATACAAGGTAAAACCACTGTTCAGTTTCTCATCACCTCAGCCACAGCCCACTCCATTATGAAACAGGAAAGGCATTAGTACAAACAAGGAAAGAATTAATTAACTGCCTCAGTCACAAAGAAATAATTATAACAAATGTGAACAATTTAACCAGCAAACATAAAAACAAATGCTGTTTTATTTAGAATTTTTAATTCACGACATGAAAATAATTTAGATTCATATCTACCCAGCTTAACCCTCCTCCCTCCTTTTCTTTTTTGGAATGAGACCACTCCTTTTCTCAGACTTCTAACAGAAAGCTGTACCTTCAGTATTTGTCTCCTGCTTATTCCATGACTGGGAGGATAAGTGGCCTGACTTTTTGCGAGGACTTGTGCTCACTTTTCTCCAAGAAGCATTCTCACCTCTTTTCTTACCACAATTTTTGTAGTTTGAAACCATGGATAAAGGGAAATTTCCTCCCTTGAAATCTGCCATATAATTATCTAGTTCTGAAACAAGAATAGAACGATGTTAAAAAGATCTCACTGTTACAAATGCTGCTTATTTGAATGCTCATACAACCATTTAGATTAGCAAGAGCAAACAGTTTTAACCATATACCTTATTATCATAACTAAAATTATGTTTCCCAGAAGTTTTTTGTTTGCTTCTTTTTTTGTTGTTGTTGTTTTGTTTTTTAAGGCATTTAACTGTTTAAGTATTACTTGAATTACAATGTACAATCACTTGCCTTTAGCCTGTTCACTGTTACCTGTTCTGGGAAGAGGACAGCCATGTAGAACAGCTTTGTTTAACAAGATACTGAGAGCAGCTTTAACAACAGCTTGTTGACCTTGGCTAGGACCTTTTTTGGTTATTGTTTGTCCTGGTACAGATGGTCTTTTCACAGAGGCTCTGGAGAGTATTGCTTCTTGAACTCTGGGAGCTATCACAGCATTCCACAACTTGGACATCCACCTAGAGGCAAAATAAGTAGCTAAATAAATCCTTTGGCTTCAGGACAAACTATTGAACCCACGGTTTTTATATTTAGGGTAACAGATTTTGTGCTTTCAAGAAGCATAAATACTTTGGACTACTTACTGTACCCTATTTGAGAGCGTATGTGATTTTATTAAAGCAGTTTTTTTTTTTAATATTCATTATTTAACCTTTTTTTTTTCAGATTAATTTGAAAAGCTACTTATCAAATGATGCTTTTCTTCCTTTATATAAGGTCTATCAAGCATCTTTTCTATTTTAAGGATAAAAGCAAGAATATCCCAGAAAGACGTGTATTCATGAAGAAAACATTCACCTTTGCCAATGTACAGAGAAGTTTCCATGATAGCACAGAGAAGTGTCCACGGCAGCAGATGTTCACTCATAGCCCATTTGTTGCCATGGTGGGAAAAAAACAGCCATTCAGTTATGATCATAGCTTCCCAGTATTCTTCCATTTCTAAACTTGTCCAGCTTAAAAGAGCTTTCTATTCGTACAGCTGCCTTACTTTCCTTTTGTTTATTTGATCTATGGTGAACTGTACTTCCAGGATGCTGAGGATTTTCCAGATTGTCTGGTTTAGAGACTGGGTCTGATTACAAAAATTTGATTCAATGAGACAAGGCTCTTGAGGGATTTTTGCTTTTCTCACAGATTATAAGTATTAGACTCCTTTAGCGTAGGAGTGAAAAAAAGAATCTTAGGAAATAAATAAATGCTATTTGTTGCAGCTTATGGTTCTCAAAGGATAAAGGTTAGGAGTTTCAGGAGCGAAGCTGAGCTCGCAGCTATAAAAGATAGCATAACAGACAGTGAGATCATCTGTTTTGGACCAAATTCTGTCCTCCTTATACCCCTTGCGAGATAATAAGACTGAGAGACAGGGCTTATATCAAAAAAGATCTATTATAAATTGCAGGCTATACTGCTATGTATATATACTGCTTTGCAGAAATCCATCAAAAAAAAAAGGGGGGGGGGAAGGCAAAAATGCCCGTTTGACTTAACTGAACTATTTTGTTGGTTTGTTGATACACAGAAGCTGAAACGTATACATCTGCATTATTTATGAAGCTAACTTATCTGTGAAACTGTATGTGTGTTTAAAAATGATGGGTGAAAAAGCATTCCAATTCTCCAGATTTCTCTCATGTGTGACTTTAAAAGGAAACTTTACCAACTCTTCCAGCTCAGAATTCTCAATCTTAGTTCAGTCTGTGCCCTCGTACACAGAACAAAATCCTTAAGGGGCTGCGCAAAACTGTAGTACAAGTGCCATTTTTGTACAAGTAATACCTTGGAGCTCCCGTGTCAGAAAATAATACTGGGGACAAATGGATGGGTTTGAGGGGAAATATAGTTGATGCATTCATAATAGGTATCTATTTGTCACTTAGAGGTGTCAAATAGGAAACAGAAATCTTACTTCACTGTCACTTGGCTATGACCAGGCACCACTGGACATGAGAAGAAGTGTTTTGGCCCCATAAGTGCTTCAGGTGCTCCCAGACGTGATAAGCAAGAGTTCAGCTGGTGCCAAACGGCAAGAATCCAGTCTATGACCTTACATACAGGATCGCACGGAGGAGGTACTTTGCCTCTGAACTACAGAGAAAGAAAAGGTCACTGAAAAGATCTGAGACATCTACCAAGAACGCTTGAAACACCAAGAAGCGTTGCTACCCCCGACCACCAGCCTATTAATATTATGAAAATCAGGAACAAACAATAACTAAATCAAGCCTTTTTGTCTAGCATACAGAACTCTTGTTGTAGTAAATGGTATTTCCCTAGCTACACATAAAAGATACCTCCTTATCAATAAATATTTCAAGTATTTTGTGCAGTGACCTATAATATCCTATATCATATGCAATATAATATACACCAGACATGGGAAATAAAAACACGCAACTTCCTAATGTTTGTAAAAAGAAACATGTATTCCTGAAGAATAATTTCTGGAAGTCTAAAAGAGACTATTTGAAATAAAGTTTGCTTTTATAATGAAAAGTAAAAGCCTCACTGCACAAATAGAAATAAAGGAAAAGTGAAAAGCAGTGAAGAGGGGGAAAAAAAAAAAAAAGCTTTAATTTGAAAGTTAGCACTTAGGGCATTAGATTTGGAAAAGGCAAACTACATTATTTTTAAAAATAAATGTTTTCAAAGCAATAGCACACGGAAGACATCTATTAAAACTGTCTATATGACAACTCTGTGGACCAAACCTCTACCTGCAGCAGTGAAATACAGGCAGTGCTTTTGCTTAATGCCATCCTGCATACAGTACTTCATTCAGGGATTTTTTTAAGCTTAACTCTTTTTCCATGTTAGGAGATGCAGGTTTGTTTCTCTACAGCCTAGACAAAACCACTATGGAACAAGCTTTCTGTGTACAAACTACAGTTGACAACAGTTCAAATAACCTAACTGAATTTCCAACTGAAATGCTTCTATTTGCTTGTGAGGAACTGAAACACATTTGGCAGTGCTGTTTTTTTCTGTGCCATTTAAGACTAGAATTGCAAAGACATCTCCCATATCCTATGCAATATATATAATATAAATAGGATATATAAAAGAACACACAAGCACACTGAACAGGAATACTCAATCTAGGCACATTCTCAGAAGATTGCAGTATTCATTTTATATTTGGTAGCAATAACAGAAAGATGTTCTTCTCTGAGGCTTACATTTTTTGGTATGCTTTGTTAACAGAAAATTATTTGACCAAAAAGATCTTCTATCTCATCCAAATCTAAATCAAGTCTTCAATCTAATCCTAGGATTATCCCCTGGAACAGTCTGAATTAAAGGAGGCATTAAAGTATGTACTAGCGACAGTATTTGCCAGCACTGAAGTCCGAGTTTCTTGAACTGCTAACACAAAGTCTACAAGCGAACAGTTTAATTTTACTGTAGAAAATGATTTAAGCTCTCTTCCTAAACATAAGAATTCTAAATAAATTTCTAAAATAAGGAAAGAGTGTTTTTAATATGAAAACAAAAACACGGTAAGGACAAACAAGGTATTAGACTACACAAGCAGGGATCTTTGAAATTGCTGATTGTTCAAATGATAAATGTAGTTTTACTTTGCCTGAGATTAACCTTCTATTTTTAGCATTAGAATCTACTATTTTCAGACCCACACCAACTGGCATTGGAGATTACATATGGCACATGCATATATAAAAAAAAAAAACATGTAAAATGTACTAACACCCTAGACACTTGTATTCATTACTTAACTAGGAAAGATAAAGGAAGAGACACATGCCATTTTTCTCCAAATAGCCACTATGAGCTTTACAGAGAAAAAAAAAACACAATGAGATGATTACCAAAACTGTACTTGCTTCAGTCTGAGGTAGAAGCCTATTTAATTCTCAAGCTCTAATCTATGAGACTGAGGACTGTTTTTAGCCTAAACTAAATAACCTGAAAATAACAACTGTTAACACAGTCCTGCAAGTTGAGGTAGCCACAGTAGTTTGGCAAAATAATTTTGATCCAACCTTGTTCTTTGATCAAGTCAAGTTGCCACTGCTTCTCCAACTGTCTGCACATTGCCCTGCGTTCAGCTGAAGAAAGTCCTCTCTGATGTTGTATGATCTAGGATCGAAGTGTTCCTGTCCTTTTATAAACAAGCTTAGATTGCACTTTAGATATTCTGCAATTGAGGCTGGAGAATGCAACCTTTCTCCTCAAGAGGATCAAAGAGAATTCTGCTGCAGGCTTTTGTTGCACTGTCCTCTGGCCTGTATCTCCTTCCAGTACTATGGCGTAGCTGCAAGAATCTGGACCCTGAACTACTGTCCCCTCTCCTGGCCTATCCACAATTGCTACTCCCATCCTTTGCCAGGCTTCTGGAAGTCATTCATACTCTAAACCATACAAACACTCATTATGATTTCTGCTTATTAAATATTTATAGCTCATGAAGAAAAGTAAACAGCATTTCAGAGAGGGAAAAAAACATTGAAAGACAAATAGCTACGCACCTGAAAAAAAGTAACCTGAGAAATGACGTTGCTTTTCTTTTTTTGAGAGTGCTCTATTACTGTTCTACTGATGAGATTTTTCATTTATTCTTCCACAGCAATAAGGAATAAGCAATATTCCACAGCAATAAGGAATAAGCAAATAAGGAATGCCAAATATAAATACAAATTATCTAGGAATATTTTTCCTCATAATAATAAGTGAAATGTTCAGGTACCACAGATTTCATCTTTAAAATCTCTTTGGGTCTGTACCTTTTTACGGGGAAGAAATACAGGGACACAAGAGGTGACATCCTCAAGGGCAACCAAGACACATGTACAGCTCTACACTTAGAACTGACAATAGGTCTGTTGTTCCTGACAAACCCTCTTTACTCCCAACAGTTCTTCCTTCTCCTAAAGCAATTTCCTTTTTTTAAGTCTGTCCAAAACACTGTTGCCAAGATTATCTTCCTTTGCAGCTGTTCTGATTAAACTCCCTTCCCCAATGTCCAACACTGCCTGTCTGCAATAGCTGCTATCACAATGGAATTGCCTTCTTCCAAATAACTTTAAAAATTCTACAATGCTGTTTTTGCTCACTTTTTACTAAGTTAGTATTCTCACTTTTTTTTCAGCAAAAAAATGAACAACTGAACAACTGAATCATCTGTTCAACTTTTGACATTATCACTGTACCTATTTCGCAGACCTTGTGATGGACAAAATACTGAAGCCAATTCTAGTTGTTCTTACCTTGTTTATAACTTTTCTTCTTAAAAACCTTTGCAGTAAGCCACGCATTGGTTCCCCATCCCACCGAAGCTGGACCCAACGGAAATGTTGTTGAACAAGCAGGTCAGAGCCATGAAGATGACACTTTGCAATTGTCCCCAATAAAAAGCAGTTCTCATGAAAGTAAAAGGCATCAGAAACTCCATTTGCTAAAAATGAAACATAAAAGACTTTGCTTAAATACTCAGAGCTTATAAGTGATCTTACATAAAGGCAAGAACTATTGACATAGTTAGAAAGAAAAAAATATAAATAAATAACACTTAAATTATGCTATATTTGGCTGAAAACAACTAGGTTAGCAATAATGCATAGAAATTTAATTAATGACATTTTTCTCCTTTAAGTTTTCCATTTGGTATGTATTATAATGCAGTTCATATGTCGTAAAACATTTCTTTATCCCAAGTTCTTTAAATACCTCTTTGAATAGTGCAAGGATTTTCTGTACTACGATTCTCAAGAGGTGCCAGAAAATCTCCTAGTAATTCAGATAAAGAAGCTCTCTCCAGATTTTCTAAAATCACAATGGTTGTCTTGTTTACTGGAGGCTGTTTAGCAGGGACCAGACAGGCTGAAATATATTGAAAAAAAAAACCAACACATTAATGTCTCTTTAGGAAAATGCATTTTTAGTCAAGTAAATAGATTTTTCCATTGCTTGAGAATGAAACACCCTTTTTTGCCTTTTTAACATTTTCACAGAAGCAGACTGACCACAAAATACATCTAAAACTAGAAACATAAAATCAAATAATTGAAAGAATATTATTTTGTACAGTAAGAAAACAAGAAGTGAAAGCTATTATTAATAAACAAAACCAAAAACTGAAATGCCTATTGGTCTTCGCATATACAAAGGATGAAAATATATGCTGAAAATAAACACAGCAGAAAAGCCAGCAGATTAAAAGTATCTCTGTTCACATTTCTTATCATTTTTGTAATACTCTTAAACTATTAATACTCTTAAATGTTTAACATGAACTTTTTACACCACTCAATGATAAATGGAATATTCCATTTTCATAAAAAATTTCCATTCATTTTGTGAGACTGACAACTGTTTTCTACTGCCTTCTCTTCTGATCTTCCTTGAGAATGACCCAAATAATCACAGCTAGTTTGACACATTACAAACACTTATCTCCTAAACCTAATACGTATTAAAATCATATATATTTTATTTTATCACATTCCAAAATTTTTGATTTCCCTTTTCAGACTTAATGATCTTATGGCTACAATTATGCTGCCTTTGCATACACAAAGCTTCAAAAGAAGGTTTTTGCAATATTAATATTAAACAAAAGGATTACCTTGAATATATTGCACCTTGCTCTGTTTCAGAGCCTTTTGAAGGTCATATTAAAGACTGTCATTAAGGATAAAGTTGAGTAACAGGGCAAAATCAGAATAGTTAACATATGTTAAACATATTCTAACACAGAACAGCTAACATAACACATGAATCACGGTTACTTTGTGGGCAATTAAAACACACACACACACACACAAACCTCAAATAACTGAACGGGCTAAAACCAGAACAGACCACAATCTTCATCACAGAATACACAAAGCACAGCACATAAGGATTCTCGAAGAAATAGGTTTGCATCCAAAACAAATGCATCCTGGAACAGACTTTCAGCAGGAGTCATTTGAAAAAGAAGGGAAGAGAGGCAGAGAAGGAGAGAGAGATCTATCTAATTTTTAAAAATGTCTTACATGTTAAGGCACTGTAAGCTAGTTGCCCCATGCAGTATCTAGACAGTGGACTTCATGACTCACTGTTCTTCATCTTTTTTACTTCTGCCTAAACTAATAAACAAGACCTAAGGTCAAAACTGTCACCTAAGTTTCTGAAGATTAATAATTATATTTAAACCCAATCTAATACAATCTGTGGAATATTCTAGTCTTGTTTACTTTGTATCACTTACCTCTGAACTTGCTTACAGTAAGGGTAACAGTCTTTGCAAATTTGGTATCTGCCAGAAGAAAGCAAATGATTGATCCCTAGCAGAAAATAGAAGTTTCTTCACACTTTAAAGCTTGGCAATAGCACAGTAGACAGTTGTGCTAGAAGGTGAGAGGGGTGGAGATCAGTCTTTGAACATTTTTAGGTTTTGACTGAACTGGAGACACTCTCAGTGATAAGTAAAAGGCTTCAGATCTCTCAATTCTACTGAGGAAGAAGGCAAAGCCAAGAGAGGCTTTTCTGGAAGCTAAGAGGAGACGGAGAGCTTAGTAGGTGCTTTGGGAGAAACATGAGATTGCATGCAAGTCTCAGAAGACAAAAAGAAAAAATAATATGAAGCCTTTTCTGAAGCTATGTGCTAAGGATTTTTCCAACTGAAAATTCTCTAGAGTTCTGGCTCAATGAATTGCTCTAGTTCACTGAAGACCACCTGGGATGGGAGGTTTTCCCATTTTTGCAGCAACTGTATCTACAACAACAGTAGCTGAGGAATGTTATTTATTTATGTGCAGTTACATAAGTATTGCTGTTGTGTTTTACTAAGTAAATACAGCTGAGTAACAGAAAGGATGAGTATTTGTTTGCCAAGTCCTAAATAGTATTCTCTTGGTCTGATGGAGCCATTTAGAGAGGGAGAGAACACTCTCCTGGGGCAGAAAATGCAGCCAAACAATGGGGAAAAGAGTAGGCAGAAAAATGAGACACTCAACCAGCAACACACTGCTGTAACACAAGCAAAAACTTTTAACAGTAGTATGTTGCTGATAGATTCAAGCCTTGAAAAGAAGCAGCGTTCCTGGAGGCATGGAAGCTAGTAAATAAAACAGATCATGAATGGTTTTCTGGCCGGCAGGTCAGAAGTCAAAGCCTAGCTAAATTTTGACTAATGATTTCTTCTTTCTCAGTAATGTGGTGACACTCAAATGCCAAATAAAAATAATCACTGATATATGCTATCCTTCAAACTGTGATCAGGATTTTCTGGAAAAAAAAATTATCATGGAATAAAATAACACCAGGGAGTAAGCTAACAGACAGAATTGAACACTGCACGACATTTTGCTTGTTCAAATAAAATCCACTTGCTTTAGGACATTCAAAGAACTCTTGGTATTTCTAATCTGTCAATACTGAGGAAGAAAAAATGGGAGAGGTAGATCATCTGAAAGCTCTGCCTCACTCAAAGTTTTGACACTGCAGCACAGGGGCCTGCGTCAACAGATTTACCAGTTTCAAAAGCCTGAAGCCCAGTCTCAATATCAGAAGCATAATGACAACTCCTGAAAAATAATTGTTAATAATGTTATTGTTAAGATGACTGACTGTATTGCATGAAAAGAAAGGTTTAAAACCTAAATCTGAAAGAGAAATCTGAAAGAGGTCAAAATAATAAGAGAAAGGTCCATCATTTTTTCAGATAAAGGTTGAATGCTACCAACATTATATTGAAATTATAGTGTTTGATTTTGTTGCTCCTCGATCTCGCTTCCAACCTTCCTCAAGCCCCCCAAAATTAACCCTTATAAAATAGGGATGGAAAAAATAAAATAAATCTGCAAAGGGGCAAAATGAGCTATACAGCTGAGAAATGCTTTCAAACTGCAAAACTGCATTTAAGCCTAAATCAATCTAAAAAGTACTAAGAAGAAAGAAGTATCTCTCTTCAAGCTTCTATATTATCACTGTATGTGTACAATAGGGTTCCTACTATGGCTAAAAATAATAATAAAAGAAAGAGCTCAAATACATGAGGTACAGGCAAGAATATGATACAATCTGCATATGAAAAAGCCCTCCAGATAAAATTTTGTTTCACCTCTCACTCGTAGCATTATTCTACTCCTTATTATTGCTCTTCTTCCTATTTTTGCCTGACCTATTTCTCCTCATTCTGCTGATTCCTAACTTACTCTGCCTGTTCTTCTTGTCATTCATCTTTGGCTACTCTGTCTTCTCTCATTTTTTCATTGTTACCTAATATTCACCCTGACCTTTCAAAGGTACAGCCTCCTGACCACTCTCAGAGTATTTAATTGTGGAGCACCCACATCATGGGACTTCAGCCCACATGTGACTATTCATATCTGTGAGGAGAAAACTATTCACTTTACAGTAACAGAAATCCAACTCTGCCTTTTCACTGCTGTGTCAGAATACACACATACTAACGTTCGCCCAACAAATTTGTCTGCTGTGCCAACAACTGGGTTCAGAGCAATACATAAGTATTTATTAAATAAATACTAAAAGCAAGCGGTCCACCTCTCATATGCTTTTTCACTGCTCCTTAAATTCCCAAAGAAATCATAATTATAACTTACCTTTCAAAAGTTTTTTTTTTCATTAGAACAGTTACCATAAAGTAACAATAGACTTTCATTTCTGAATCAGCATATCTGAACTTCTGCAACCAGTTAAAGGCTCACAAACAAAGGGAATGAGACAGAAGAAAATGTATTATGAACTATTTGCTTTACATAAATGGCATCAACTATACAAAGAACTCCCTAATGAATTATCACGTTTAGTTCTATTTCAGCTTAGACTCTTACCATTATTCCTCAAGTACCTGAAAAACGACAGGTTCTGTTAAAACATGTCACACACTGTGTAAAATTTTTTAACATATTTCTTTTGTTTTTACCATTACAAATAGGCCTACAAGTTACCAAAATTAGTCCTGCTGAAATAATCTTACCACTACTGATGAACAATTCTGCAAGCTGCTCCTTGGAGAAACTAGCATCCACTTCAACTTTAACTATTTCACATGAGGATCCTGCAGCCACTTGTTTTTGCTGTGTTGAAAATTAGCAGATTTACTGAAAAGGTACATACTCCAATTTTCAAGCTACTGTACTTGTACATTACATTTACATTGTACATTATATTTACATGCACAACACATTTACATTATGTTAATACCTTCATGCAGACTGCTATCTGATGTGCTATATAGTCTTGCAAACTTCCTTCTGGACCATGGAAGATAACATTACGGTATTGTTCAACCTATGGACAGACAATGAATTATGCTTGAAAGTTCATAGACTTGGATATTTTTTATCCAGATGTGACAAAGAGCACCTGATGGAGGTCAAAGTTGATAAGCCTTCCTACTAATAATCTGATGTAACAAAATCAAAATAGGCAGTTTTTGTATACTACAGCTTTGAAATATTTTCATTAAGATCCTAATTTATAAAACTACAAAATAAATTCTTTCATTATACCAGTCATTAAAACTTGAAAAAATCAGACATCAAGGATGTGTTTAAGAGTCACAGACATGTATTTTCTGAATTTGGAATTAGAGTGTATAAATCCGAATGACCTTAAAAACAATGAAGAGAATAGTGTAAGTCACTGCTCAGGGCTTAACATTATTTTAACCCTAGCTTTCAACTTGAGTATAGTGTAGAATAAAAATGGATTGCACTATCTTAACTGTAAAATTACTTCAGCTATAAAAATTCAATGCATATGAATAAGCCTTCACAGAATACGGTCAGCACAATTTTGAATATACCAGAAACCTACAGCACACAGCTATTATTCTAATAGCATAAAATACTATCAAAAGACAGAGCATAATTTATGCAGATTTTAAAGGAGTTCTCATTTGACTACCTATGTTAAAACAAATAAGCTATGAAAGCTTAATTAAATCACGTTACCCAATTTTATTTCCATTTTCAGATATTAAATAACTTCTAAGAGTCACAGATTTATATATAAAGCTGACCACAAAAATCAGGCCTCAACTGCTTATATTAAGGACTTATTAGCTTACTTTTCCATCAAAAACTGAAATAACTTTGGAAAGAAATAAGGTATCAGAGAGCTTCTAATATATTTTGCTAAGCAGTTCAGTTCATCAGATGGCAACTATTTAAAGAAGAAATGCCTTGTGTGACTAAATTTACTGGGGAAAGGGCGAGAGAGATGTTTATGTTAAAATAGTATCTTTCATCCCTTTATTTTTTAATCTTGACATTCTTTCATAGAGCAGATGATCAATATTTTTAATCATCTCTATTAAAAAAATGTTTTCACATATGAATAGCACGTGGAGAGAAGCTAGCTAAGTACTTACAAGGCGGAGGTAGTTCTGAAGTGTCTGAAGATGGATCATAGATGCATATGTCACACTATTTAGACAGCCTTCTTGAGGTCCTTTTTAAAGAGATAATCAAATATCTTCCTAAAAATCTTCATGTTTATATGCATTTATTATACGCACATGCTTTTCATGCAGTATCTAGAGTAACCTCCTAAAACTAAAGGTTATGCAAATCCAAATGGAGAAGAAATTAAAGGCTTTCATCTAGCAACCTAGATTTATGGCTGTAACCATAGATCCGTGATCTAGCTCTAATCATATGGCTGTATCCCAGATCTATGACATAAGTAAAATGGATATTATTATATAATTAAAAAGAGTATTAGGTTTTTATATGCCAACATATTTTCTAATTTTTGTAGGGCCTTTTAAATTTAAATAATTTTATTAACCATATATGTATATGAAGCCCAAACAACACTCAGGAACAAAGAGAATAGCAAATAATTCTCAAATTATATATTTCATGAAATGTTTTATTGTTCAAAACTGAAAATTAAAAATTGAAAATTACCCAACAAAAACACTGTGATATGCTCAGCTCTGTTCCTCTTCAAAAAGTCCCATGGTGGTTGGGAAAAAATCTGGCCTGTTGACCATGAAATATTTCCTGTTTAAAATAAGATATTCATTGTGTCTATATATAAAGCGTTCCATACTCAAAGTGTATTTAGTTGCCTGCAAAGATTGCATGCATATGCCAATTTGACAAATAAATCAATCCTGCGTACTAAATCCTAAGACTGATAATACTGATATTTTCTTCTACATAAAGACTGAAGTTCAATAAGCTGGCTTGTAAAGAGTATTTAAGTGTAAGATATTCATATTACACCTTAGGTAAAACAAGAAAATATGCCCAGTCAAACAAGAACAGCATTTTGTTTTTTTGTTTGAAGGTGAGCATACAAACTTGTATTGTGTACAACTGCTAGCAGCTCCCAATTTCAGGCAACTTTCTCATTATTTAGATTCTTTTTAAAGAACGTCTGCTTTGCCTTAGTAAGTGAAGCTACACAAACCCAGAGTTGTTCTGCTCAACCTGTGCACAGGAAATTCAGTCAAGATTGACTGTACAGATTTAATTTTCTGTTTTACTGGTCTTGTTCCACAAGTAATATAGATCTCTTCTCTGGAATGCTAAATTGAGTAAAGGACTAATTAACTAGGACCTCCAGCCCGGAGATGAAATTAAAATGCATAATCCATTAAATCGCCTACACGGCTGAAACTGAACAATACTGTCATGCAGGCAATGTTGTAAGTATCATAGGTAGATCTTTCTTCCTGTAAGGTTTAAAAGATCCAGAAGCCTCAAGTCTTTTTTTCTTTACTTATTATTTTTGTAAAGGAATACCTTTACAATAAGTAGTTCTTAAAGAATAAGTAACTTTGAGTGTAAAAATGATTTATTAAATGAATGTAGTCATGACATAACAGATCAAGCAACCGTCACAAGTAGCTTAAAATATACTTAAAACTGTGGAAGAAGTTTTCACAAACTCATGACAACCCTGATGAGTTTTGCCTTTCTTTAGTAAACTAATATAGATACCTAGTTTGACAGATAATATACTGCTTGCACTCAGGCCAAGGCTGGATTCTGCAGCACCATTAAATGACACGTCTTCCAGGCTCCTCCATCCATCAGAAGTGATTGCTTGAAAATGGTTCGTCACTGCCTGACACACTGCTTTTGAAAAATCATCCCATGATGTCTGCTTGCGTATATTTAAAGCACATATTGTGTTTTCTATATCGAATTCCTCTGTACCACAATGGGGTGGTTCAGTGCCACTGACTGAAATCCTTACAGGTAAGTTAAGGGCATCTGTTAAAAAATACAAAAGTGAAAATAAGAAAAACTGCAAAGTCAAAAGAAACCCTATTAAAGGCCAATAAGCCTTAAGATTGTGAAGGAAAGCTATTACAAAATTCCTAGTATAGAAGAGTCAACATAAAAGCATAGCATAGTCAACACTTTACAACCAAGTACCAACTATTACATTTAAAAATGTTCTACTTAATAAATAGTAAGAAGCAAGACAAAAATTAAAATAATTCATTTCCTCCTTAAAAACTCTTTTCTTATAAATTAAGATAGATAATGGTAAGATGTTTTCTGAGCATTCAGTTTATTTAGTTATGCATATATTTAAACATCAATACGGAAAGGAAGCTTTTAGTTTCAGTAAGCAAGTGGAGAAGGCAGTAAGCCTAAAGAAATATTTTTAAATAATAAGCTAAATCACAAAATTCATTTGGAAGTGTACATTCAATTTGCTGTAGAATAAACTGAGAACACGTTAAAGGAAATAGGAAACCTACATAGACGTACTAGAAAACTGATTTAATTAAATTATTTTACAGCTTACACTTTGAAAAATGGAATACAATTCCACAGAAGCATATTGAAATCTGTACGGATCATTTATATGACTGATTGAAAAATGAAAATGGCTAACTATACTCCGAGGACAATACATTTCAAATATGATTTATGAAATACAAGATAAGTACACTATCAGCTTATTCTAGAAGATTCCAACATTATCTTAGTTTTGCTTTTTGAACTTAGAAGCCAAATTTTCATCTGATACAAGGCAATGAAGCTTTTCTGATATCATTCATATTCCTACAAAGACAATAGTTCTGCCTATGCATAGGAATAGGAAATGTACAACTTGCTAGTGCCCAGACAAATTTCTAACCCCAGAAATATACTGTCAAGACCTGGAAACAGGTCAGTCAGCTCTATTCAATTTGAACATCCTACTTGGAAATACTGAGGTATTCCTTATGCCAAACTAATATAGAAGAAGGAAGAAGATAAATTTTGGCAGAAGACTGGTCTTCTGGCAAAAGTTACTGAAGTTGGAAAAAATGAAATAGCTTGATGTTTTCTCTAAGATTCATTTTGAAGAATAAAACACACAGTCCTCTTAACAAAAACCAAGCAACAAATAAAACTGCTTAATGCAGGTTTGGACATGCCTGGTTTAGATACGATTTTCTTAGTCTGGAGAAACACAATATTTATCCATCTAGTGATTTTTCTGCAAGAATAAAGATATAAAAGAATAACAGCTTTCAAATAAATACTTACTATGGATGTTTGCTGATGTGTACAATATGCATCACCTTTCAAATAATTTAAAAACATAAGTCCTTTAATGGCTTCCAAAAATGTGCAAAATGTGAAATAATAATAACTTAAGAAACAAAACTTATTTTGTAGTGACAAAAAATGTCAGCTACCTTTTTAGTATTTCTCATGTGTCCCACAAGCTCTTTATTAAAAACATTTTTATATAGTGACGATAGCAAGTATTACTTACTTAAGTTTTCTAGGAGATGTTTGCAATCATCAGTAGCAACATCATGCAGTGTTCGATTACACTTATCTTTTCTTTCAGCCTCTAGTCCACCATGGCTACAAAGGATTTCTAGACAGTTCTGCAAATGTAAGAACTGTGTTATCTGCTTGTCTGTCCGTTGCATTAAACGGACAGTTCTACCAATACACATTTAGACTCCTAACTGAAATTCTTACATGCACATTAGTCAGCTCACAGAATTTCTATTACACGTATTCAAGTTATGTTTCTCACAGAGGTGAGAATGAGGAGTAAAAATATTTTACAGTAGTTTTGAAATTCTCAAACCAAGATTTTGAAAAGGTGGAACACAGGCAGCCAGGCTTCTCCAGTTTTGAAACATCAAGTGCTGATGAAATGAAATGAGCAATTGTTAACATCTGCCATTAGTTTACAAATCCAGCTAAACATTGTTTTGAAAATCTTTGCTGCAATGCTCAAACAATATTAAAAAACTATTTTTAAAGCTTGATTAAGATAAATTAATGAATCACTTCCAAATGCAATCTGTACAACCAACAGCAATTCACTAACCATTAGTAGAAGTATGAGTCTCCACTATGCCTGACCTGTTAGTGGTACATCGCAAAAAACAATGATCCCTCTAAAATCACTTTACATGCTGCTGCTTTGGCAGGTAAATTCCTCCCAGACTAGCAAATCAGCCCCTCACAAAACTACATTTCAAATGTTGATTCATTTGCGACCAGAAGACTGATGAATTTCTGATTGTTCGTGTTCATCCAAACAACAAGGATTCACGTGTCCTACGTGACAGCATCATCATTCTCAGATATTCAAGAACAAACATCCCCTTAAAAACATCACCACTACAAACAATAATAGTTAATACTTATTAACCTTTGGGGTTAATCTTAGCAGAAAAACACAGAGAAGCAGGTATTAAAACCCTGATTCAGAACAGTGGCTTCTTGAAGTTTGGCTGCTCTTATCTATTTTGTATCTGTTCTAACAAAGACTTCTGTCAGAGTATTGGAGAACTTGACAAATTTCACAAACATAACAGTAATTTAAGCTATTTTCAAAAGATGTAATTTTACCATATAGAAGCTACAGCACCTGTCAGAACTTTTCAAAAATCATCTCACTAACACTGCTAGAAGAAAAAAA
>VZSV01000004.1:14989362-15031363 GCA_013398735.1 Nothocercus julius
TAATATCCCAGACATCTCTCTCAACACAATAAACACATTTAATCAACAACAACTTCAAACAACTTCAAAACAAGGAATCTGACTGCTGGCCACCATCTAAGAGCATGCCCTCAACCCTCAGTAGAGACTTTATTAAACAAATGACTAGAAATAAGCTCAGAAACTCAAAAATGAGAGTTACTAATGAAAGACAAATGTGAATAGTCCTAATCTCTGTGCGTTCACAGAGAACACCTAAGCCAACCCTTCTTAGACAATAAATAAAACTCTGCTTCAAAGTTATGGAGCATTATATTCTTGCAGCAGGAAGCTACATGTTCCAAACCATTCTGCAAGCAATAACAAATACCTTAAACTCCCATCTAAAGGGAGACAAACGAAGGTTATCTGCAGTAAGTGCCTGTGCCTGCCTAACAGACACTAGTAAAAGAACACTGGCTTGGTTCCTAATGCAAACTGATGAGTAAATAATGACTGGTCCTTGGTAAAACATAGTGTAATAAACCAATTCTTAAATTTTGGGCTATTATAAATTTATCATAACAAGTTTATCTGAAAAAAAGCAAGACATTGATTTAGCAAGATATTGAATTTGCTCTTTAATCAATAGCTGCTTTCTAAAGTCTTGGGCTATATTTTCCTAAAATTGACTTTCATCTCTGTTTAGTATCCTCCCATTATCTTCTCTCTATGTGACAGTCTCACAGCAATATCTGACTGGCAGCTGTCATAAAAAAAAAAAAAAAATCCTTTCAACAATCCATGTTAGAAATGTAAAGCTTCTGATGTCAAACCCTTCAAGTAATATTCTGTGTCAGGAAATCTTCTTGTGTATAATCAGTAAGCCCTGTCAGGTCTTTCCTCATGATATTTACAGAGAATGATAAAAAACTTAAAAGGTCTACTAAAAAGCCTGCCCAAACAGGAAATTAAACGATGTATCTCACTCACAGATATCTAACTACTATATTCCTTCTCCTCCCTCTGTCAGCAGAAAATTGCTTATAGTTAGATTTTCTCCAATTATCAGTGGAGACTATATCCCTCTACTATCTGTATTAAATACAGGACAACCAATGAATAGGCATTCAGGGTAGAATTCACTTCAATTTTACTTCGAAAACCTGAATCTCAGGTACTCACTTTTTTCCTCACCCCAAGGAAGTGGCCATTTACAGAGGATGATTCATTCTGTGCACACTGGATACCTAGCTTCTGGGGTAAATGATCCATTGGAAGTACCTCTCTGTGTCCATTAATTTAAGTGCAAACTAGGGGAACTTAGATACAACACCTAATTTTTAGTTCTTCAAAGTTAAAAAGAGAAAGAAAAGTAAAATTTATCTTTCCTAAATCCCATCAGGTTACTGGTGCTTCATACAGACTGACCTTAAAGCCTTTTGATGCTGCTATATGGGCAGCAGTCCAGCCCTCTTTGTCAGCATAGTTGATAAGATCCGCAGAAATAACAGGCTTTGCTTTAGCGTTGTAGCTGTCTTCTCTGTTCTCCAAATCAAAGTAGTCTAAATTAGGCTCTGCATCACTGAAAGAGGTCCCATTGCTTGGCTCTCCATAGTACATAAGGAGCTTGAGACTGTCAACATTACCAGAATCAACTGCTGCATGAATTGGTGTCCAGCCATCCTAATAAAACAAAAGCAGAGAGCACACTTCCACCAAACACACAGAAAAGTGTTCACAGAAACTATCTCACCAATGCAGCCATATGGAATGCTTTGTTTGGAAATTAAAAAGATAGGCAACAGTCACATAATAATTCTTTGGGAAAAGAGAGCTGCTTTTATGTGTGTGGTGTAGAAGAAGGGAAATGAGAGGAGGGAAAGAAAGAAATGTTGCATGCTAATTTTACATTTTGCTCCAAGGACATGGCAGACTCTAAATTTTTTAGAGGAAACTAAGTGATTTAAGGGCTTTACACACTGTTAAAAGACAGCTTCCTTATCATATATCCAACCACCATGATGCTAATAATCAGTAATTTGTTTCATGGGACACAACTCAAATCAGTCAGATCTTTCCATGTTTTTGAAATCACAACTTTCTCTCATTTCAAGTCAAATATATTTGCTTTCTAAATAACAGCATTAAGGAATAAAGAAAAAAATCAGCATAATAATAGGGGAAGAGAATGTATTGTGAAGTTGTTATTTTTGTGCTCTGTTTCTGGACTGCCTACACTGGATATTTATTGTCATGTTTACTTCAAATTCTTCAAAAACGAGTTTCAGGAAGCCCCCTGGAAAGAGCAATACGTAATTTTTAATTTGGAGACAGTCCTCCCTTCTTTTCCCTTCTCCTGCATGCACTATTTATTTTTGCTACATTACAACATGGGCTGGCAAATTCTGGAGAAATTTCTGCCTGGCTCCCGGGACGACAATGATGCAGCCTTACAGAAAAGGTGGAAGCAAAATTCCTATCTGCACCTTAGAGTAAATCAGAGAGAGGAGTTCTATTTCTCATGCATGGTGCTGACAAAAGACATGCAGACAACCGCAGGCTAATCTGAAATACGTAAAGTAAGAGGATAGTAACAATTTAGGAGATTTTAGAGAAAATACACACACAGTTTGAAAGACTAAACAGTAAAATATGATGAAAGAACAAAACACTAATTTCTAACTGGTGTTCTTTAAACAGAACTTAAAATAAATACATTAAACATTTCCTAGGTTTTCATAGTTATTCAGTACTAAAGAAGGTATTTTATCTCTATGAACTATTTTACTTACACTGTTTTTTACTGTTCGATCTGCTCCACCTTCCAACAACAGCTTAACACAATCATTATTTCCATTTTTACAGGCCAAGTACAAAGGTGTCTGTCCTCTTTCAGCAGCATGGTTAACATCAGCCTGATACATAATTAATAATTCTGCACACCTAAAGGAAGTGATAAGGTAATAAAATTACCCTCTATTCGACATTCAAAGCTCTTTACTATTTACAACATTTATATATTTATGTTTTTATTAATTATTAATAATTAATTTTACAGATCTACCTATGATTTTATCTATTTCATATATATAGGTATAATTTTATAATTAGGTTAATTCAAACACAAACCTTAAACTGCTATAGACGCCTTTAAAAACTGTGAATTTAAAACATTGAATTTCACCAGGCTGATAAAAATCTCTCATGACAGCTGCTTTAAAAAAAAAAAAGAAAGAAAAAAAAAATCCTACCTGACCTCTCAGGTACCAGCAAGGAGGACAGTTGCACAGGGAAGGAAATTGGTAGGGGCAACATAACAGCTATGGCACTAGCTATGTCAGATGCTTGAACAGAAGCGGTACTTCAGAACAGAACAGAAGCAGTCGCTGGAGGATAGTTTGGGCTGTGTTGGTTGCAGTTACTGAAGTAAGAAGGAATAGAAGAGAATAGGCCAAAATTTGAAGAGAGCTGGCGACCCATCAGGGACCAACACTTGGATCCAAGGTCCTGCACTTCCTCATGAGCCAGTACTACAGCTTTTCTTCCTGATTCTTATTCCAGCTTTGCTCCCTTTTACCTTCCCTCTCAAGACTTTAGAAAACTCTTAATTCAGATCTATTCCCTACCCAGTTTAGAACTACAGTTCAAAGCAAGAATCCCATCTTGCTGGCTCTGCTTTTATTGGTCCATTTGAAAGTGGAAGGATATTAACAAAAAAAAAGCTTGACAGCAAATGTGCGGTGCTGCATAATTACTCACTAGGGAATCACACTGGAAGAAAGGGGATGGCAAAGTACTTCAAAAAAAAGAAGAAAAAAGTAAATATGAAATTACTTATGGGAAAAAAAAAAAAAAAACACCCCAAAGGAAATCAAACCCAACCAAACAAACTCATTTTGGTGTTTTTTTTAGTCAGAAAGTCCATCAAGTTTGAGATAAAATGACTAGTTTTAGAAATGTGTAAAAAGAGAAAATTGAATGCCTAAAGAGAACCTTCTGAAAATGACACTTCCCCAAAACAACTGATTGAGTTTCAAGTTTGCTATGTTAAAAATACCTATTCTGTCATTTTATACTGTACTCAAGCCATTGTATTGTAACATTTTTATAGGTTCTGAAAATCGAGCCAGTCTAATGAGAATCTGAAGAAGCCTCTCCAAACCCAGCTCTGTAGATAAAAGCTTCAAAAAGACTTCATTGAATGTCCTGCAAGGGCTCCCCAGGCAATTGAATGATTCTGGAACTACTACACTGACTTTCCATACTTTCCATCCCAAGGTCAGGCAAGGTCAAGCTGGCTTGAGCCATAGGTGAAAAGATTTTGGAAGTTTCTTCTAATAGCACTTTCTGAAGTGGTGAGACTACTGCACAATGAATGCCAAGCAACTATCAGTTTTTTTTTCTGACTCTGTAACTATGGCTGGAATAACGGTACTGCCATAGTTCAGGAATAAGGTTAATAGACATTTGTCACAGGGGACTTATCAGCAAACCTATCACAGACAAATATTGTGCAGTTCATTACTGCCATTAGTCCCAAATTCTTATTGCTGTAGAAGTACAGCCTTCTGTAACACAGATTGTGCAACCAGATAAACCAAAATGCACATTGCCCAAATACCATTACTCCAAATATTGCCCATAAGACAATTTTTCTGAGCCCAAAATTTGAAGGGATCAGTGAGTCAAAGAGCCTACAGCATACTGAAGCCTTTGCAGTCTATGATACTTTTTCTAACCCTGTTTTTATTCTGCACTTACCTTTAAAATTCAGTTTACATTTAGTACACAAAAAAAATGAAAGAAAGAAAATTACTTAGGGATATCATATTACATAAGTAACTCTAAGGGAAACTTTATATTAAGTCTGCAACATCATAGCAAAGCAGACTATATATAGCAAAGTGTTGTGAGGGTATCTCAGAGGAAGATCTCCTCATTTAAACAAACAGCTCCCCTCCCTGCAAGTTATATTTTTGTTAGTGAGAGAATATGAAGACTATTTCTGTATACCTTGTTAAGTCATAGCTAAATTTTACAGATTTTATGTAAAATATTGAAACATTTAACTAGATAGATATTTTTGTGCTCAGAGTAGCTTCTGGAGATCTGCTACCTCTGGTTCAAACAGTAAAAGGTGTACCTTAGTTGGTAAGCTTGAAGTCTTCTAAGTGGTGAGATGGTCCTTAAATACTCATGGAAGATCATGAGAGGATGGGAACAAACTTTGCCATTGCTTAATGAAAGCCTGTCACTATAGAGTATCACCCGGAGTGAGACCCCTAGACCTTAATGTCTCAGAAATCCTTAGAAATAGTGAAATGCAACAGAAAAAGAATGAAATTTGAGAGAGAAGCAAAAATAAAGATATATAAAACAAACCTAAAGCTTTTAATTAAGATTTCTAGTCAGACTGTTTAATAGTTTTGATATCTATGAAATAGCTTTGTTTTGGGTAACTGTGCTCTGGAAAATGTTATGTAGAAGTTCCTTGGAACTTTCAGTTCTATTTTCTGTGATTCCATGGTATACAGTAAAACTGCAAAAACAAAACAGTGCTAGCCTTCAGCTCCTCCACTTAAAGAAAAAAAAAGTGTGATTCTATATCACACATTAGAATACTCAGATTAATACTCATACATCTCTGTATGATAAATCATAGCTCCCTATCCTTAGAATATTAATGCAAAAATCTATCTTCCTCCCCATGTTAATCCTGTATTGTCTGTGGACATGAAGAAAATCAAGAAATTTGAAGATAGGCCTGCCATGGAAACCAATGCCACATTGTGGTTACAAACAGTACACATGTTCAACAAACTTAACAGCTGCAATTTTAAATAAAACAAACAGAAGCCACCTGAATTGCTTATGAACATGAATACAAGATTCAGTAGTTGCTTTCAAGGTTATGATAAATGCATTTATAGCAATTCATAGAATGCAACACTAAGATATGTAAAGAGAAAGTAAAATAAAAAATAAGTGCCAATGGGTAAAACGTTAAGACTACTTACGTGACATGTCCCTGAGCAACTGCTGAACACAAGGGTGTAAAGCCTTTTTTATCAGCAGCATCAACTTGTGCTTCTGCAGTCAGCAGCAATCTCACACAATCTATAAATCGAGAATAAACACAGACTGATAAACAAAAAATGAGTGCTTAAAACTAACCAAAGTTTAAAAGCTGCTCAAGAGAGATCATTTTGGAGCAACAGCAGCCCATCTTTTTGACTGCAGACACCACATAACATTGTATGTTACAAGCTCTAGGCTATCAGGTTAGAGCAAAAAATGAATCTCTGGGGACACGACCCCTCTTTGGAAAAGGGGCCTGTGTCCTTATAGGGATCCATATATGTCCCCATTGATGGCAACCCCCTTACTGACTCATTTATGTATTTCCAAAGCTGGGAATTTGATTTATCAAATTAGCTCATACCCGAGCCTGGCTGCTCCTGCTTTAGGACCCTCACAGGGCATAATATGACAGCCAGGCTTATGAACTGCAGAGAAAAAACCCAAATCTTTCATGTTCAAAATGTTTCCAAAATAACATGCTAAAAATAAAATCAGCCTGATTCTACCATTCTACAGCTAAATTAACTTAATTAATTGCATAGTAATTAGATTGCTTTTCATCCACAACAAATTGGAATATTATTTAACCCAAATAACTTTGAAGAAAATGCGCTGTGTGCTCCATATTAGAACTGCTTCTATACCAAAATAATAATGTCTTAACAGTACATAAGGTAGGGTTAAAACTATTACTCTAAAAATAAGCTCAGCTAGAACCCCACTTATAAACTCCTGACCAACTCTCTGAGCAAGTTTAGTGCTTTCCTTTCCAACACTGGCTAGAATCCTGGCGCCCAGCTTTGTCAGTGAAGCTTATCTCTAGAGATCAGAAACCTGTATTTCAAATTGTTCAGAAATCTGACTAATCTAACATGTTCGCTCCTGTTAAAAATCCTTCAAATAATACTGCAGACATTGTGGAGCTGAGTAATTTAACATTAAAACTGAGATTTTAAAACTGCTATTGTAAATTAAAATTCTTAAATAAGTAACCTGATTTAAAACGGCACCTATTTTTGAAGTTGTTTGTAAGGATAAGCTACCCAGACTTCATCTCTTCCTCTCTTTTAACAACTTTATTGACTATTTCTACTTGCAAGACAACAGCAATTAAAATCAAATTATATTTTCAATCTTTTTGTAGCAGAATACCATACTACGAATGATATCAATTGTGGTTTTTTTCCCCACTGTCAATCCTGGTTGTAAAGTAAAAAATTTAAAAATAAAGATTTCAATCTGACATCCTGAAATCCTTTAAAGCTTTTTGAATGACAGTGAATGAATTTTCTTCACACGATTTTAGGTATTTGGTTACACTAGTGTTTGCTGTCTTCCCAAAACATTTGCTAGCCATGCAAAAGCAACAGAGAATGCACAGAATGGCTCCCTTTCTAGAACGGTGCAGTTAACTTGCAATTAGTGATTAGGTCATTCAGGGAATAGCTTATCTACATGAAAATACTGCTTCTGATGAAAACCACGGTCGTGACCTGTTCCGTTCTCAGGGATAGGTGCAAGCATGAAGACTAACGGTTATTTTCATAATGCACAGCATGAGAGCTAGTGACCCTGGGAGACCCATCTGACACATTCATCAGAAGGTCACTCATCACCAAGAAGCCTGCATCCTCTGGGTAGGTTTTCAGCTGGCCTTGAGAAAAGCATAATTTGGGTAAATGCCATTAACTCCCATTCACTGATGTGTGCCATGGACCACAGCAGACACTGGGCAGAAGGGCAGGCACAAGAAAGGCACCAAGGTTGTCACAGAATAAAAGGCTTTGGTCAAAGCAAAAGGAAAACACCAATGTTTATTGGCACAAACACACAGTGACTTGAATATTCACCAGTAAACAGGGTGCGTGGCTCTTTCCAAGTGCTGGCGAACAGTGCACACATCTGGTGGCCCTGCAGAGCTGACTCCAGGTAGCTCCACGCTTCTGCACCATGTTTCTGAGTGCAGAAACGTGGAGCTACACGAAGCTTTTTACTTTTTACTTCCCCCACCATTCCAGGTTTTTCTACCAACCATAACCATAGTCTCCAAATACTCAGGATAGAAGAAAACTGATTACACCATAAATACATATAATTAGCACATAACTGAGGCCATAGTTACATCTCAGTTTCAGGGACTTTTATTATTTCATTCTCCCAGCTGCTTCCTGCATGGCAGAGACTGGTCAGGGTTAGCAGCAATGCAGATACACACATACACTAGCTCAGTGAACTGATGTACATAGTATCAAGTGGGAAACCCTTTTAATGCGTAATAGTTTGAGGTAGCTCCTGCTTTGTTATTGGATCAACTCAACAAAACCTGACAATAAAATCTGTTCAGCTACCTCAATCTAGTGGTTAAAACATAAAATCAACAGTTTCCCAGTGGCGAGTCAAACACAAAGGAACTATTTACCGTATATTTTTATGGGGAACTTCTCCCTCTCAGACCTACAGAATAGGCTACAGTGTGTGTGCAAGAAACAAAGACGCTGCTATGAGTTTCGCATGATAGAAAAAAATGTCAGTGGGAACTCTCAAACTGCAACCATTTATGAGCAGGAAGGTTACAGCTTTGCAACTAAAACTCACTAGGAAAGAACATCTCGAGTGTTCCCTTTTCTTGTGCAACAGTCATTTTTTTCTATAGACCAGGCTTTGAGCACGCAAAAGCTACTGCCACAACACTGTTTACAGAGTACTCTGCCTTTCCATATTAACCTGCAAATCTAAAATTGTGTATTTCATGGAGTGTGGGTGGAGAAAATTCACTTTGCACCCACCCCAGGCTTTCTGCAATTCTATGCTTGTGTGTGAAGGGAGCTACTCATTGTGCTGGCTTCTCAGTGATGTAGAGCTACTCTTTTCTTTTATCCAGCTCTTTCCCAAGTGTAATCAGAAAATCTGTTTAGCTGATTTATGAGATTTCTAGGAAACAAGGGGAGTCCCCAAAATTTCCAAATGTATTTAGCCATTTATTCCAGATAGAAAATGATCTCAGTAAATGAAATCATGTTGCTATCACCCCCTGGCATAAGCTTAAAAATTAAAGTCAGCTACAGAAAGAAAGAAAGAAAAGGGGGGAGGGGAGGGGGAAAGCTCAAAACACAGTAACCTACCATTGAAAATACTCAATGCTATGAAAAATTATTGTACAATTAAAGAAACAGAAAAATAATAGTACAGTTAAATGATTCTTTTCCTTCTCAAAATCACTTAATTTTGGAATTAACTGCAAAGGATTACATATTAAACACAAAAACCTTTCAGTCTTTAAAAAAAATACTATAAATCCAACTGTCAGGCTACTCTCAGTTGTCATTAATAACATATCTAAAGGACATCAGAATGTGCAATTCTTTTATTCAGAGTTTTTATAATCCATTTAGTTGCTGGCAATGCCATGTAATTTTGATTATAAAACTAAGTATTTTTCATATATTGTCAGCTATAAATAGAAGTGCAAAGCTAAGATAATGTTAATATATTCTTTATCTGCAGAAGTATGAGATACCAAACAATTACAGCATGCAAATGCGTGTGTTTGTTAGTATGATTGTGTTTTCCTATGTCTCTCAAGTGCCTCTGTTATTTGGAATTCTGACAATAAAACAAGCAACCAAATTGCCTTTACTGTCAAGAGGTGCTTAGTAACTGTAATTGAAAATCAGAGCATTTGCTTGGAAACATACAGGAAAACAGGATGAGAACAAAAGAATTGGGCAAAGTTCAGTTTCCCACAAACATCACTGATGATAAATGGACTTAAATCACTTTAGAAGAATCTACAGAACATCCATTCTTTAATGGGGGTGGGGAAGGGAGGAGAAGGAAAAAGCTTCTCAGACAGTATAACAAACTTAGGCCCAAAATGCTTGAGACAAAAAAGTTGCAAAACTAACTGTCAGAAGAAGAAAATAGAATAGATAAAGGACTTTTCCAGTATTTTAAAGTTCTGGGCAGCCGCACAGAATGTGTCAGATGAAAAGGCCCAGATGTTACTAGGAACTAAAACATGGCACATAGCAGGCAAAGACAAAATACACCATTCAACACAGGGAAAAATCCTCTTTTCCTGATGTCTGGTAGTAAAATTAACCCTGAATATATCAGAAAGGAATACTTAATCCACCTTATTATGGGTTTGAGAACCTAACTTTATCCTTTTATTTCATTTGATGAAAAAAAATGGAACGGTATCTATTTACTAACTTAAAAAGAGAATCATAAATTTCTAAGAGTTACATTGCTAAACAAAACCACAAAGTACTGTTAAAAGCAGTGACTTTCAAGGCATCATGTTTCATTTGTTGTTATGAAATAAAATTTTGAGTTTGCTAAAAATAATAGAATTATTGCCATTGGTATTGCCATCAGTGGCAGACTTCAACATCCAAAACAGCAGCATTATTGTTTTAGGTAAGTATCTCTAGGAGGTTTCTTCATCAGTAGTAATAAAAAACTAAATGTTAGGTGTTTTGCTTCCTGTTAAAGAGCCTTGTAACAATCTGAAAATCACTGCTCAGAGTTGATATCAATGAAATAAATTAGTAAAATATCAATTTGCCTCATTTTCTAAATGAATCCATGAAATATGAAGTCTGACAGTTGAAACCATCAGAGATGCTACACCCTCAAATCTGGGGATTAAGATAGTGAGGGAGGAAAGAGAAAAAAGGTTCACTACCTCAGAAGAGCTTGGAGAACAAACTAAGGCTGTGTCATGTGGTTCAAAAATAAAGAGAGTTCATGTCATTTCCTAAGTTACACACAACTCTGAAATCATTTTCATCATTTCCACTGCTGCAACAAAAGCTCAAGACACTGCTGCTGACTTGTCCTCTCCCACCTCCCCCCTAAAGAGCACACTGAGGTTCTTTCTTTCAAGCTTTTGCCTTTGCTAGAAAAGATCTTAAGACTGCAAGAGAAAATGATATTTGGTGGTTTGCTACAGGATGGCAGTGGAGAACTAGAACAGGATTTTGTAGGATTTTACTACAAGAGAAAATGCTTTGGTCTTCTAAAATTTTATCTTCAAAAGCATTGCTATATGTGTGCTTTTGTTGTAAAAATACATATCTCAGTTTCAAATTCATATTATTAAAAGAAAGTGCAATAAACCTAATTTAATATTATTTAAAACATGAAATAAGCTGTCACTACTTCACATGAATACTGTAACAACAAAACAGAGAATCACTTACCTGTATGTCCGTTCATAGCAGCAGAATACAAGGCAGAATAGCCATCTTCACAAGAGTAATTAATATCCAGTCCTTCTTCATTAAGCAGCATTGATAATAAAGTGACATTTCCCTGGGCAGCAGCTTGGTGAAGAAGGGTGGGCCTGCCACCCAGGGGAACAGGACCACCACTAGTTAACAAAGGGGTTAGGGAGGAAGACCAGCCTGTGAGTTAAAGCAACAGAAGTTAGAAGGAAGGCACACAAATAAATTAAGCTCTGCATTTTCTGTGGTCTTTTAGAAGTAAAACAGGACCTTCAAAATGACAGGGTTGGTTAGTTTAACACAGGTTTTGTGATGCTGCTTTGTCTATACATCTGAAGGCAATCTAAAGAATAAAAACTGCATTTAGGGGTGACAAGTGCTAATGCAAACAAATGGAATTCCATTATAACAGGTCAATATAAAATTCCTTATGAACTATAGTAGCAGCTGTAAGTCTTAGAAAATTTATACTACTAAAAACAAAACACTCTGCTCAATATATTATACAAGTCAAAGTTTTAATTTAATTATTGATTTGCTGGGAAAGCTTTTTAAAGTATTTAAGGAAAGGTTTCTAAAAGTATATTTATTTTCATATGAAATTTCATCCTTCTTCACATTCTTAACCCAAACTTAAGTATTTATATCTCACCCAGTTTTATATACACAAATAGGATAGCCCTTAGTAACTTTTTAAGTGCCTTTTGCAGAAAAATTTAAAAGTAATTTACAGAAATAAATATACTCATTGTTGAGCTGTGTCTTAAGCAATGTTCATTTTATTCAGCAACATTTAAATTATACTTTATCAAATGGCCCAGTGTGAATGAATAACTGGTTATATAAAAATTACTGGTGAAAACTTTCAAGTTAAAGTTAGAACTTTTCAGTTAAAAGGCAATATTCAACTCAAAGCTTTGAAAGCTTAGAAATTATATTGGTTAAATGTTCCATTACAACATTACTTATGAGCTTTAGTAGGGAGCTTGTTAAGAATATGAAGCTTGCTGTATATTGCATAGAAGATTTTGCGCATTCTTCTTTGATCAAGGACTGCAAGAGAAAATAGGAAAAAAAAGGACCCTTTCTTATTTTCACTATTACATTTGGAAAATACACATTATTCTTCTCTTTTCTTTACTAAACAATTATTTGTATGGGCACCTATAAACCCTTACAAGAGGCTGAAATCTGACAGTACAAACAGAATCACAGAATGGTGGAGGTTGGAAAGCACCTCTAGTCCCTAGTGGAGATCATCTAGTCCAACCCCCCTGCTCCAGCAGGGACACCTAGAGCACAGGGCACAGCGTGGCATCCAGGCGGGTTTGGAAGATCTCCAGAGAAGGAGACTGCACAACCTCTCTGGGCAGCCTTTTCCAGGGCTCTGTCACCCTCACATGAAAGAAGTTCTTCCTCACAAAGAGGTGGAACTGCCTGTGTTTCAACTTGCACCCATTACCCCTTGTCCTGTCACTGGCCACCACGGAGAAGAGTTTCACAGAATCACAGAATGCTTAAGGTTGGAAGGGACCTCCAGAGATCATCTAGTCCAACCTCCCTGCTCCAGCAGGAACACCTACACCATGCGGCTCAGGACTGCATCCACGCGGGTCTTGAAGATCTCCAGAGAAGGAGACTCCACAACCTCCCTGGGCAGCCTGTGCCAGGGCTCTGTCACCCTCACTGTTAAGAATTTCTTCCTTAAGCTCCTGTGGAACTTTTGGTGCTTCTGTTTGAGGCTGTCTCCTCTAGTCCTATCAGCGGCCACCACTGAGAAGAGACCAGCACCAGTTTGGCTCCACCCCTAAGATTCACCCCTAAGATACTTGTGCATGTTGATCACATCTCTCAGTCTTATCTTCCGAAGGCTAAACAGGCCCAGCTCACTTAGTCTTTCCTCATACCATAGATGCTCCAGTCCCTTAATGATCTTCGTGGCCCGACGGTGGTCCTTCTCTAGAAGCTCAATGTCCCTCTTGTACTGGGGGGCCCACAACTGCCCACAATACTCCAGATGTGGCCTCACCAGAGCTGAGTAGAGGGGCAGGATCCCTCCCTCGACCTGCTGGCAACACCCCTCCTGATACAGGCCAGGAGTCCGTTGGCCTTCTTGGCCACGAGGGCACATTGCTGACTCATGGGTACCTTGTTGTCAGCCAGGACTCCCAAGGCCCTCTCTGCGGAGCTGCAGGTCAACCCCTAATCTATACTGGTGTCTGGGCTTACTCCTCCTCAGGTGCAGGACCCTGCAATTGTCCTTGTTGAACCTCATGAAGTTCCTCTCTGCCCAACTCAAACTTACAAACTTACAAAGCAAGTTTACCCAGCTTTTACAGTGGTTCCACAACACCCAACACTGAAGAAGAGCTGCAAAGCAATTACTTCCAGTTCCAGCTCCGCATTTTGGAAACTCAGAATTAAACATAGGGGTTCCCCATAGAATTCTACAGAAATAATGTGCTTGTGAATCTCACATTATCTGGACAAATTTTAATCAAGGTGAAGATTTACACAAGAATATCTTGCATATAGTTATATATAAGAAAATAACTATATTACTTTATAGTCTGCTTACGTAGGTAGATACCTATGCGATAGTCATCACTATAGTTATGAAATTAGCTTCTAACTTTAATTTAAAATTGAAGAAAAAACTTTAACTCACTCCATCGACCTTTATGTAACTCCATTTCTGGAGTTACTGTCTGAAAAATTTTCATATTTCATTCTTTTATGAAATAACACATTTACTAATATTTGTTCTTCAATACTTTTGTCAGAGAATTTTGAAAATATTTCTGCCTTAGAAGCTTGTAAGAAACTAAGCAATATACAAATTAAATTGCATCCTCGGAATACTGAAAAATATTCTGTGTACTTTTCAAGTATTTGAGAACAGGTAACTCATATAAAATCCCAAAGGGCCTGACTTGAGTAATTTTCTTTCTCATTTCTGTTATAAAAGTGCATTTCTTTTTCCAACACTTTATTACTCTTGGAAATTACTGTGCTGCAGCTGTTATTGTTTTTTTAAATGGTACTTGATGTGCATTTTTTTTACTGTCTTGTCACTAGTTAAGTGACAGTGAATATTTTTTATGTTATACTCAAAAGGCTAACCTTTGTTTAAGTTCACTGCTCTATTTTAGGAATTCATCTAATTCATAACTGAATTATTTGGGGGCATCTGGGAAACCTGACACTTAGCTACAAAGATGAATATCACTTTTTTTAAGGCAAACCGGAGCATCTATCCTATAAGGAAAGACTAAGCGAGCTAGGCCAGCTTAGCCTGGAGAAGACTGAGAGGGGATCTGATCAACATGTACAAATACCTGAGGGGAGAATGTAAAGAGGATGGAGCCAAACTCTTCTTGGTGGTGGCCAGTGACAGGACAAGGGGTAATGGGTACAAATTGAAACACAGGAAGTTCCATCTCCATGTAAGGAAGAAGTTCTTTCCTGTGAGGGTGATAGAGCCCTGGAACAGGCTGCCCAGAGAGGCTGTGGAGTCTCTTTCTCTGGAGATCTTCCAAATCCGCCTGGATGCCACCCTGTGCCCCGTGCTGTAGGTGTTCCTGCTGGAGCAGGGGGGTTGGACTAGATGATCTCTAGAGGTCCCTTCCAACCTCAGCCATTCTGTGATTCTATGAAATAGCATTTATTGGTTCACTTCTCATTGAAAATAATGTTTTTTTTTTTTTTTTTTTTTTAAGTATCATTAGTAGAGACATCAAAAATGAAAAAAAAGAAGAGAGAGAAAAAGGGGATATGTATTGTTACGTGGTTTTGTAGTTTCTTAATTCTTATTCCACTCTTAGAGAGGAAAATGCATCATTGCAATCCGCTGATGAGATTCATTATACTAGATTGACTGAATGAAATCCTTCTACGAAATAAGAAACAGAAACCAGATAATAATATAAATGAACATTTAGCTACTATTATCAAAAACAAAGCAACACAATAAAGCTGTATTCATCCAGAAAAATATGTAGAAATATATAGTCGCATTAGAAAATACCAATAAAGTGCATGATACCAGATGCAAAAAGTTAGGAAATGTGAAGCCTCTGTGAAAGCTTTTAGGACATGCAGTGATGAAGGGCAGAGGGACAGAAAAAAACAGCTTCTGGCATCAGCTTCAGAATGTGAGATGGTTAATTTCAGAGCCCAGATCAGCCCCTTGCACTCCCACTTTTCTCTTCCAAGCCAATTGTACAGAAAGGATAAATCAATCATTACAGAAGTGAACAAAAAAAAAAAAAAAAAACTTCATAGAAGAGTGACATAAAAAGCATAAAACCAAGAAGAAAGTGAAAGCAGAAGTCCCAGGGGTATGAAAATCCAACTGCCTAGAATCATTTCCATTTTGAACTCTTACAGGCATTGAAATGTAGGAATCCAAACAGAGCAGAAGCACTTTGGCACCAGTTCAAAGACTGTTGAAGTTAATGAAAACACTGTCACAGATTTTGAATCGGACCATAAATGTCCATTGTAATTTCTTTACATGCAGTCTGTTCAGCATTAATGACAAAAGCTGGTGCCTTTTCTTACCAGGAATGAAGAGAGCAATACACAGTACTAGCCATGGCTTATATCTAAAAGAAGGTACCATCTCTTTATTTTAACAGAATGCATAACTGAAACAACCTGCGTTCTGATTTTAAACTTTCTTACAATACATGCTCCATCCGGAGCCAAAATATTCCCTATAGAGTATGATGCTATCGAAATGTTCTTAAAGCAATCTGACCTAACTAGCAAACTTATTTAAAATTAATAAAAGGGATACATTAGTGATTAGGCCACATCAACTCTTCTGATTCCACAGTCAGAGGAGAAAAGTATGGATTTATTGACAATCCAAAAATCAGAAAAATTCATGATTCTTTCAGTGTCTTTTTAATATGTTAATTTACTTGCACTATTTTTGAAAAGTTTTAAGAAATTCTGATTGAAGTTCACTACTTCCCATACAATTAAATATAAATGAAACAAAGCATGGTGAAATCTTAATGAAAAGAGACATTGAAATACTTATTGAAAACATTCTACAGAAAAAAAAAAATCAGATTAAAACCAACTAGAATACTAATAAAAACTAACCATTTTTGGCTACAAGGCATGAAACTGCAGATACACAATGCAGATTTCAGTAGTATTTGTAATATGTTAGTTTTTACCTCAAGAAAGGTTACAATCAAAAAAGAAAAAGAAAAGGCAAAACTGTGAATAAGTGACAGGAATTCAGGCATTACTGGCCATATTATGTTAAAGAAAACTGTAATTTGGTTTAGCTGCTATTTTCTAAGATAAAAATCTATATTTAGAAAATCTATTTTTTTATTTTCTAAGCATAAAATGTATATAGGAATACACTTCCATTCTTACATAACATCTACTACTCAAAATTCATCTATTGCAGTTCATAAGAACATTTGAGTAAAACAGATTAAGTTCCCATGAACAATTAAATTCAAAAATAACTAAAGAGTAATAGGAAATATATATAAAAGTTTGAGTTAAAGACAAAGAAATTCCTGCATGTTATCAAAATAATGCAGGTAAAGCATTAAAGCATTAAAGCATTAAAGTTTATTCTTTCTGCCCAAGTATATAAGACAGTAATGGAGGAATATTAAAATAACATATCTGTACTAACAAAATAAACCAGCAGACCACCCACTAGAGTTTAAGCTCTCTTTCTTTGCATACTTCAATTTGTGAGATATGTTTTCCATTTGCAGAATTTCAAAAAAGCTGTGCTGCTTAAAAAATACAGCAGTGCCAAGTGTTCACAGTAAGTATTGTAAGGAGTTTAGATGATCCAAACTGTTTCTGCTCCTTTCAATATCAAGTGAATGGAGAGAAAGTCTGAAGTATGTCAGTATGAGCAGGTGAAACAGCACTAGTTGAAAACAACAACAAAAAATCAGCTTTTGACAAAAATGCTTGTTTTGCAGATTGCCTCTGAGAACTGTAATGAATTTCACAGTGAACAAAAAATTACTTTTTGGTGGAAGAGTCCTATTTAAAAGGCTAACTCTGCTCCTACAGAAAAGTTATACTTGGAAGCATCAACTTAAACCGTGAGAGTATATGCATGAAGGTAAACTGCAAGGGCCTAAAACTTTAAGATTTACAATCTCTTTATTTTTTTATAAAAGAATAATGGAAAAACTGCCTTAATGATTATCAAAGATCATCTAGTTAACATAACTGATACATACTGCCTAATTCAAGCTGATGGCATCTGTGCATGCCAGCCCCTTGCCTGTAATGACTATAAATACCATTTACCTCTAATGAATTCACTTTGCAGCTGAATTTCCTAATAATTTGTTGTATGTTAGAAAAATCCTAAATCTTTTTGGATATTATAATTCCATTCTGGCATCCAGTACTATCTGAAGATAGATCATGGCCTCTGTTAATTTAGAATACCATGAAGTTGATATGACATAAAGGTTACAGGTAAAGCACAACTGGTAAGAATGAGTCTGCAAGGCAAAATGAACAGCAGATACATGCACTGACTGCCCACTTCCTGGACTGTCAACACGATGTTTAGATTTCAGCTCTCTCTAGCATCAAAAGTTTGCTGACATCAGTTGAAGAATACTTATCTGTGAAATGCCATGGAAAAGTATTAATAAAGACTACAAACTATCATCATTAAACTACATTAAACTACTAAAATACATATATTTCCCTAGGTATGAAGTGATATATTTGAAACTTCACTGTTATCCGAGCAGTGACATATCTCCATCTTCAGTCATTTAGTGCCACAAGAGCAGAATACAGCAGCCCCAGCTATGCACCATTTTCTAAAAGAGTTAGAAAGCACCAAAAATCATGAAAACACTGTATTCCACAGAAGAATAACAGCAGAAGGAATTTGAGGAAAAAAAAGTTTCAGGCTGATAAAGCATTTTAAAGTCCAAAAATAATAACATTCCATAAAAGGAGTTTCTTTTATACAGCATAAACTTCAGAGAATTTTCTCTGAACATTGGTGATTTTGACCTTAATAACAAACAACTCTCCCTCCCCTAAAGACCTAGCAGTTCAATTTGGAGACCTGCTTCAGGAAGAATAAAAAATTTATGACATTACTGAAGTATGCAAAAGAATTCCCATACCCCTGCAATGCAGAAAATACATAAAGGAAAACTTCAGCTTTTATGAAAGTAAATTATTTTAAGAGAAAGCAATAAAGAAATAAAGAGATTAAAAAAAAAAAAGAAAAAAGCAATGTAGAGATACATAGGAAAAGCAAAATCTTTTTAGAGGGAGAAAGTTTGTAGCATATCAATCCCTTTACCTGATGCTGTTACCAGGAGGCTGTCTGAATCACATGGTCTACAGGATGAAGCACTAACAGGGTTTATGGAGGAGCTACAGGCAATGGTGGTGGGAATGACAAAGGAATTTTCTGAACATGCAGGTTGGTTCAGTCCAGGGAAGTGGGAAGGCCAGGCACCCACCTGAGACGTGGCTATGGCTGGTATGGCACAGCCTGCAGGTGCCACAGATAAATCTACAGCAGGTTTTGGTGGCAGCTGAGGTGAGGACTTAGAAATAATTTCCTCATTTATTACCCTGATTCCTTGTGGTGAACTTGAAAGAGGCGAGGTCGCTGTTTTGTTGTCAGTTTTTACGCTCGTATTTGGGGATCGGCTACTATCCATTAAAACTTTAAGCTGTGGGTGTGGTGGTGAAGGAGTCTGTGAAAGGCCTGGTTTTTTAGGAGGAATAGGTGGAGGATTGCCTCTATCAATTCTTGACACGCTGGGAGTCTTTAAACCCGTTCTACCAACTGGGGGGTACGTGCCAACCTCTATCGAATGTGACACCCCAGGTCGCAAAGGGGCACTGCTCTGAGGACTTGTAAATCTGGAAAGGACTTGGGTAACCGTATTCCGAGCTACCTGCTTGGCAACTAGGTTGTCACGACTAGTAGGGGATACATCCCTCGAAGGAGGGCTTTGGGTTGTGTTTCCATTTTGGTCTTGATCATTAGCATTTGTTTGAAATCTAAATCTAGCTGCTTGGATCCGCGGATTTAGGCCTGGATGCACAGGTGTGGTGGCAGATGGTGAATGCAAGCTGTGCAGAGATGAAGTTAATGGGTAATTCTGAGTTGCAATAGTTGGCGTTGAAGGGGTGCAAGGGGAAGCGTTATTTGAAAAAGGGGCAGTGCTACTGGGTAAATCAGGTGATAAGCCTGTACTTGGTCCATTTTCTTCAATTTTGCTTTGACTCTGAGTTTGAATGGGCGTTGCGGGAGGGACAAGTTCACTGTATGAAGACTGCCTATCAACGGCAGGTTTCACGAGTGCTGCATTAGCGCACACGTTCGTTTTTGTATTGCCAGACAACAGTGGAGTCACTGTAGAAGGCTTTACAGACACAGTCAAAGGCAATTTCTTAACATTTTCAGTGCTACTGTCCATCGCTATAGGATCTGTTTGGCAGGCAACAGTTCTTGAACTTGGCTCTTCTGTTTCAACAGAAACAGACACAGAATTCCGATCTTTGTTTTTATGAGGAAGAGAAAGATTAGCTTTACTCTCATTTTCCTTCTTTAACTGCTCAATCATTTTTATCATTTTATCTCTCTCTTCTCTGAGGTCACTGGTGTGCGCTTCCTCTCTGTTAAGTTTGGCACGCAACTGCTCTCTCTCTGTGTCAAACTCGGACAGCTGTTTCTCCATTTGAGCTTCCATTTGTGTACTCCTTTGTTTCTCAGCTGCAAGAGACTCTTCTAATTCACTAGCCTTTTTCTTTTCCTCTTCAAATTTTGACATGACTTCTTCCAGTTTCTGGGCTTCCTCTACAATTCGGCCAGACAACTGCTTGCATTCTTTCACTAGCATCAATACTACATGTTTATTCTTGCCACGTTCTTCTTCAAGACGAGCAGAGAGCTTTTTGTGTTCCAGCTCAAGACTCTGTAACTGAGATTTTTCTACCTCCAACTGTAAGAAAGCATATATATGTTTTCATTAATAAAATGGAAACCTTCAAAATAACATAGTATTAACGTGGCCTTGCTTTTTTACCCTTTGAGAACATGCCTAAAGGGAACCTTTCTGACCCAGGGAAGTGATTCGTTTTATCTAATGTTAAGTGCCTGTAAGCCTATAAAAGCAAGAGAAAAAATACAGGCAACTCTGAAGAGCAATTCAGAGACTTTAAGCAGAATTTCTGCTTTTCTCCACTGACAACATAGAGACTCCCCAAAATGACCAAATGGTCTTGATTTCTGAGAGAAGAGCTGCTTATTATCCAGAAAAGAGGCAAACACTGCATGACTGAATGAATAGGCACCTAACCAAGTCTGTACACAAGACATCATGGAGAGACCTCTTCTCAGCAAAGACATTTGACACATGCAAGAAATTGCCTTGAGCAAGAAATTATCTTGACATTCTGGGCATTTCTCAGGCTGAAGGACATGACGGCAGAAATATACCATCCATCCTGCACCTAATAGGTATCTTACATATTCTGCTAATGTTTGTTTAAAGCTTTTTTCCCCAAACTCTTACACAAGGCAAACATCAAGGAAGGAAAAAAATCAGCATCTTTCTTCCTCCTCTTCCCTTCCTATGCTGACACTATAGCTTCCTGTATAACATTACATTTGAATGACAAATGTAAAAGATTCTGCATTACACATTTATTGCATATTTATTTACATTTATTAAATATGTTTATGATTTCACATCTTGACTTTATGTTCCTATTGTGATACCTGCAAATCTATTCATGCCATTTTTCATTTTGCCATTTTGGATACATGCCATTTTGGATACAACCTGTATCCAAAAAGAGTGCTGAGCGTTCCTGCTCCTGTACAATTTTTATCTTTGTCCTTATCATCTCAACTTAATATTTATGTACAGACTGATAAAGGAAGAGCAATTCAGAACTCTACCTTCTACAGTGCAGATTTAGAAAATCTAAATTGATATTTTTACTATTCTGAAAAAATACTTTCAGGCACCTAAAAAAAATGCTCACAAACATGAGCATTTAATTTTATCTGCAAAAGGAAAGTTTCTTGCTTCTATGATGCTAGAAAATTTCACAACAGAAAAAATCATCTGAAGAGAGCTGTGGCAAAGAACACACAGTCTTTGTAAGGGCCTTTGTAAGTAAGGGCTTACTTGGAATAAATGCATTCACTTCAGTGAATGCAGCACATTCAGTGAAGCATTTACAGCATTTTATAGCAGGAGGAAGATTACAGATGGTAAAATGATGCTAACTGCAGAGTTTAAAACAATGTAGTGTAGACTATATATTTGCTGTAAACTGTAAAGTGAAGAACAAGATAGCTTAGGGGATCGGTAATAGGATATGGAATATTTCTTCTCTAAGTCAGTGTTTAAAGTGTCTTGGTTGCAGAAACAAAAAAACAACCATTACCATCTAATAGCTTCTGTTACAGCATACTATTCCCTGTCCTCCCCGATAGAAGACAAACTTCTTAGCTTTGGAAATATTTTTCCATGTTACTGTAGATGTATCTACAATTCATTATACACTAAATTGCATGTAATCTAAAGCTAATATAAATGCCATTTTTAAATAATACTTTAGTTACTCTCCAGTTATACCACACAATAGAAATGCAATTCATTCCATCAAGAGGCAAGTACAAGAGGGAGATAATCTGCAGTTAGAAGAGAAACAAATCCCACCTGTTACAGCTCATTACGCCCAAGATAATTTTTTTCCCATGAGGTAAGTAGAATTCAAACACTAGAAAATGCTGAAAAAAGAAGGGAAGGAAAAGAGTCTTTCATGGAGAGAACAAGCAAAAAGTCCTGCAAGACTGCAGGATTTTGCAGGGACACTAGTTTCAACCTCCAAATATTTCTATTTATATTACTGTAAGTTTCAGTTCTGTTTTCATAAAGCTAATACAGAAAAAGAAGCATATATGGGTGCTGGCAACATTGTCATGAAGTATGTCATGATGATAGTAAAATTCACATCTGAAATTACACCATTATCATGAAAGTCAATAAGTTAAAAGGAAGAAATCACTATAGCAAGACGTATCTGCATTGTAAATCTCATCTCTGCTTCTTGCAATACTAAAAGACCTCCAAATACCAGGTGCTAAACTGTTTTAGCAGCACAGGGGCTTCATCGTGGTTTTACGGCAACATCCCAGGGTAACCCAACACACCCTGAGCAATGCAGTTCACACAGCCAAGTTCACCTTTGTTAGAAACAGTGATAATAATATTCTTAAAAATATAAAAAGTAAAATGCATTATCAGTTATTGCTAAATGACCAATACAGCAACCATACCTGTCCAGTTATGTTAATGACAGTACATTTGCAAATTTAATTAATATACTATTACAATTGCAGTATGTTTAGGAATGATTCCTTTCACAACTCTTCATAAGCAGAAAAAGCATGAATTTTTATTTAGGATTTCCTTATTTCTTTCTCATTTCACTTGCATCAACTTTCATTGACAAACACAGCCAGCAAGTAACTGTGAGGCAAACAAAGAACACAAGAATCATGCGAATCATACGAATTTTGAACGCTTGAAAATGCAGTAATATTATATTGAAAATGATTTAATCAAATTTATCTGTACTTTATTACCCCTGTTAGATATCATAAATTACAATTGACAGTTTTGCGCCATCTTAAATTACAACAGACCATTTTGCTCCATTTGCTTCATTTTGCTTTCAGATGAGGGTTTGCTTTTCTAAATTAACTCTATTGATATTGTAGTATTTTTTAAAAAATTACAGGTAGATTTTTAACAAGAGAATATATCTGGTATAATTGTCTTACCATTTTGTTATAATGTCTTATTTATAAGCATATAAATCAAGAATCCCTAATACTAGCAATTCTGTATTTAATTTCAAATTGACAAGAGCAGTATTCATTTCCCATTGCATGTTGTTTCCTATGCTCTTCCCACCTTGCCTTTTCATTTTGGCTGTATAATCCTGACTAGGAGAAAAACAAATCTGAGTATTTACACTGCATTTTATCCTTTAGTTGACAAGTTTGGAGCTAGCTTTAACTATTTACGAGTTCATAAACTAGCTATGACCTGATTTTTGTGAAATGTACTGTATGCATACACAGAATCATACTGGCAATGTAAACATCTGGAAATTTATTCAAGGATTTGAGAAAAAAAAAAAAAAAGAGTATAGAGGGAGGGATACCAAGAAAATTTATGGAGTCCAGCATAGGATTACTGAGTTCCTTGGAAGGTCAGTGAGAGAAGGTCTGAGGGACCTTGGCTTGCTTATTTTGGTGAAAAAGAGACTAAGGGATGATCTCACAACAGCCTATTCTACTTGAAGGGCCCTGACAAAGACGACAGAGCCAAATTCTTCTCAATAATGGCTGGTAGGGTCCCATAACATAGGGTACGAGTGATAAATTGAAGCTTAAGAGATTCAGGCTGGACATTTGAAAAACATTCTTCACAAGGAGGGTAATGCAGAAAGACTGTTGTATCACTGTTCCTAGAGAATTTCAGTACTCATCTAGACAAACTGAGAGATGACCTTATGTCCGGCTAGTGATGGTCAGATTCAAGCAGAAGTTTAGACTAAATTACATCCATAGGAAACCAACATTTCTTTCTTTGCGCACACATCCCAATATTCTCAACAAACACTTGACAGATCAAAAACTGTCATTCTGATAATCTGGCTTTGAATTCTCAGGAAACCTCAAAATGAGTTGGTCAGCAGCTCCAGGAAAAAAAGCTTTCAAAGAAACGGAAAAGGATGAAGACTTAACACAAAGCAGATGGAATCTGGATTAGGTATTTGGTATAAGGCACCCTAGGCTGATAGTCATTTGTGTGGATCATTTTTTTTTTCCTGTGTTCCTTTACATTGCTATGATTTATTCCTTATGATTAAATAATAGTTTTATTCAAAGAATGCTATAAGGATCACTGTTTTAAGGAATAGTAAGCCCCCAGGAAAATGCATTCAATATTAGCCTGTTTGAATCCAATAATATCCAAAGGAAATAAACACAGCTGTTTCACAGACTTTATCACTTCGTCTAACATTTAGACAGTGAGGCAATTCCAAACAAGAAGATGGAGGCATTACACCTTTAGAGAGGGAAGCACCACTCTTAGAAGGTGCATGTGCAGCTGGCTCTGTGTTTAGGTCACATTTGTCTGGGCTTTAATTTTTTTGTTATTAAGAATCAACCATACAGAAATTCCCCAAAACATCTTCATTACCTCTTTCATGGAAAGATTTGGGAGATGGAGATGAGGAAGAAAAAGATGGAACTAAGGGACAGTAAACTCAGTGAATGGTTTGTATAGGATATTAATGCAAATAGTTCAGAGAAAAGAATGTAATCTGTAACCACATACCCAAAAAGTAATTATTCAGAAAACAGAATAATTTTATTCTGTTTAAGTTACTCAAAATAAGGATCAAAATGCAAAGCAAAGGTTAAACTATGATTAAAAGTGAACCTAGTTTCTTCTGGGAAACAAAAAGGCAAGTGCATCTTTTTCTGTAGATGCAGGCTTGTAGATGAACACTTTGGTAATAAACCAGAGCCAAGAAGCATCTAAAATAATGATGAAGCAAAAACACCTCCAATATAAGTTCTGGGCAGAACAACATCCACAGTAAGTGCATACGTCGACAAGCACTTGAAGGAGAAAAAGAGATGTAAGAGCAGAAGTGCATTTGTTCCACTTTTTTTCAAAGTCAACATTAGATAAACTATTTTAACTAGAACTCTGGACAATCCCTCCCCCCACAAAACCTCAATTCTCTTATCTAAATAACATGTATAAACATTAATATTTTAGAGTTTTCAGTAAGTTGTTCTTGGTAAGTAGAGTTCATTCAACAGTTCATTCAACAGGCTATTAACTATCAGCTTAATCACTGTTTTAAGAACTAGATATCATGCATACCATATATATCATACAGTACAGTATTATTCATTTCTTTGGATGTGGTATATTAGTTTTTCTAAAGTCTAATGGATTGCAAATGTTTACATGAAAATTGACAGAACTAAGGAAAAAAAAAAATTTGCTCATTTACAGCCAATAATTTTGTGAGCATATTTAACTCCCTTAGAAAAATTACTAGCAAAATGTTTATTCCAATGTAATTGCTTTTGTGCTTTTCTAACCATAAAACTGTATCCAAAATTCTATTTCATAGCTGCTGAAAACATTCTATCCAAGTTACACCCACTGAGTGTGATTCAAAAACTAGCAAGCAATTATTTTCTAATTATGCACTCAAAATTGGTAGAAACAAGCCTCTTATATTACTGTTCCTCCCCTTTCTTCTTTGAAGCTCCCTTCTCAGCTCTCCTGTACTAATTGCATGGCTTGCAATCTAAAATATTAAGGAAAAATGCACAACAAAATTTTGTAAACAAGTTTGGAGCACAATGCGTTATATCAAGATAATTGTTAAAACATGCAGTGTATTTAAAACAGATCACTCATTTTTAGGGCGGAAAGCAGAATTTAAAATGTGCTTTTCTCTACAGAAAGTAGAGTTCCAAAAAAAGAAAAGTTAGTTCAGAGTGGTATGCCAACTATCCACTATCAAAATGAAAATATTTTGTATTTGGTATAGCAGACTGCTTTTTGTGCAACATACTTGTTCCAAAATGTTTTTTTTTTCCCCAGCAATTCCAAAATATTCAGAAACAGTATATATTACTTTAAGATTTATGAAGAGTATATACAAGGAGTATTTTTACTGAGTTAATAATCAGAGTTTCCTCATATGACAGCAATTTTTTTTTTTTTCACTATTTAGGTTGACTGTTTAACTGTAGATCCTCTATGAATATAGGCTTTCATGGTGGATTTAAAGAAAACACTGTGATAACGCATCCCTGTACCTTGTATTGAGCTGTCCACCTTTATAATCCATTGACTCTTACCAATTATTTTTCTTCTATGGGTAGAGATAAATTAACAGAAGTAACGAGGTGTGCATACAAAATACCACCAGAAAACTAGCACCTCAGCATATATACAACAGAAAACGGAAACTTTTTAGCACTTGTATTGACAATCAAGTTAGACAAAGATACAATTTTTTTAAAAGTGACAGAAATAAGGGGAGTGGAAAAAGACGGTTGCAGGATACCTTCTTTTGTCTATTTTCAGCAGCAGCCAGCTGAGCTGACATTCTTTCTTGCATTTTCCTGCAGTGAGCCATAACAGCTTCTAAAATGGACAGAGGGTTCATGCAGATGGGCTTCTTTTCCTTATCACCAGCACCTGCCTCGAAGTCTCTCTGAAGAGCCAGAAATGGGTCACTGAGATTAAACCTTCCATATCGTTCCTGGATAAATACCTCTCTGCGCCGGGCCTGAAAAACCCCAAATAGACAAAGCCATAGAAGTTAATGCACAGGAGTTCATCTACACATACAACAGATCTAAACTTTAGTGAAATTATTCAACTTATTTATATTTTTAGAATGTTTTCTTTGGATATTTACAGCTAGATTTCCTTCTTTTCAATACAAATCACTACATAAACTTCTGTATGAAATTCAGAAGGGAAGGCTTTTGTTTCAATCTGTAACAGTTTCAGGACTACCACAAAAAGAGTATTTTCTAAATTGCCTTATATATAGGCAATAAAAGAACAAGAAAAAATATCTATAATAAATTTTGTATTTCAATGCATTAAAATGATGCTAGTAAAAGACATGAAAATATGCTTCATGTATTTAATGTAGTACCAAAAATAAGTATCTTTAAAATAAGTGAATTTGACAGCATGTTTACACATACAGAGATTTTCGTGAGTAACAACAGCAGACAAGAAGAGTGGGAACATTCTTCTAAAATTGCTCTTCTGTAATTAGGACTTTTCTTAGATCTGTCCTCAGGACAAGATTTGTGATCATGTGTTTCCCTACGCTATTATTTAGTAACTACATTTCCACAAAGCACTTTACTTACGAAACAGAAATATTACACAATAATGCTTGGACATTATTTTGCTTGAATTATTTTTGGCTCTTCCGCCAAAAATGGAATCACTGCTTAAGATCAACTTCAGAAAATATATTTTTAATATATTTAATGCACAGTTTACAGGAAGACACAGACTCATATAGTCTTTTAGCACTTTTCATAGGAAAGTATTGGTTCATCCGATTCCAAAATCATCTCCAACTTAAGTCTGTGTGTTCGCACATGTGCACTCACTTTTGTACATATGACAGTAAGCACAAGCAAGCAGAAGAGAGCAATCCAAACCATGAGAATACAAATTCTGGAGGAAGATGAAGGTTTGTTTTCTTAAAACCGGATTAATCACCAGAGCAGCTCTTGAAAGCAGCATGTCTCAAAAATGAGAACCAACAAACACAGTGCAGAAAAACACCATAAGAAAGAATCTCTCCAAAACTAGTATTACTTATCTGTGATTGATATCAATCTCAGGAATTGAATTTTGAAGAATAAACAAAATTTGAGGAAGAATAAGCAAGTTTCAGCAGACAAAAGAGGAGGAACCCAGCTAATGGTTACCAAAAGGATCGGGTAGGGTGTTCCAATATCTTGAACCTAAATTACAACATATGAAAAGAAAGTCATCAAAGATGACATATATTTCACAACATGAAAAAAAAAAAATTAAAGACTACTAAAGACTATGTTTAAAAAGCCCTTTAGAGACTAAATAATGTACCTCAATGAATGCCTGAATTTTGCCAAAATTGAAACATTGAGGGAAATTAAACAATAAAAGAGAATCTGACTGCAGTGGAAATATAAATTTACCTACTTATTTTCATGCTTGAAATAGTTTTAGCCTACTTTCAAATTTGGTAGCCTAAGTAGAAATTGAATAGTATTTTAAAATCAGGTCTTCCGGGGTCTCCTGGACTCAAAATGTATAATTTAAAAAAAAAAAAGCTGAGAGTTTACATAAAGCTAAAACATAGCTACTCCTACAAATTCAGGCAGTAATTGGTTGATGAAGAAAAATCCCTACAAGTCAAAATATATAAATATTTTAAAAAATATACATTGTTTAGTGTATAACCCCTAACTGCTGAAATATTTAAAAACATTATTTTTACCTTACATTTTAAAATAGTATATAATAGCTTTAAAATATCAGGCTATGCTAGTTCCAATGGCAGTATTATAAAGCCAGGTGACAAGGGACTATATTCATAGCTCCTGGCTTTACACACTGAAGCTACAGGACAATATGCAACTTAGGAATTCAACCTTCACTTAAAGCAAACAATAATAAAGAAAAACCTGACCTTAAGTGGAATAAAGTGCTAGGCAGGCATGCAAGATGAGAAGCACAAGCAGATGAAGAATTTAAATGGAGATAGAGCTCAATCCATATATAAATTATCTTCATTGTAAAAGCCACTTGGCTTGTACCACAAGATTGAGCCATTAAGTAAAGGGAATAACATTGTTGAAGTAATTCAGCTGTAAATATGAAAAGGCCACTACAGCATCATCCTTAAATCCAGAGACTAACAGCAAGGGAAAAAAAAAAGCCAAGTAGGTTAAGTCCAATCTCAGAAGCAAGGACAACTACTCGTGCTTCCAAGTAATCACACGTATGCAAACATTTGAATAACATATGCTGCCTAAGTTTACTGAATGACTCGTGACCAGCTGTCCGATTAGCAGTTACATATACAGCGAAAAGTCTCAGGCAGGCCTAAAACGGCTGACACTAGAGGAACTCAAAGCTACAGGTATGCATCAATGACACTCTTCCACGATAGGATTTTCCTCCAGCTTTTTAGCCATTTTAGCACTTCTGCCTTGAAATTGGAGTAGTTTAATAATGTCCCTGAAGGTACTGCTCAGATGAAGAGAAAATATTATATCAAAGGTAGGTTTTCCAAATCAAGGGGTGGTTACCAATATCCTCTTGTAGTGAGAATACCCCTTCAGGGACACTGACTTCTGCCAGAAAGGAGGGGGGGGGGAAAAGTAAATACTGGTGAACGTTCGATAATTGGTCACGGGCAGCCGAGTTTGTGCTCTCAGCTGGGGCAGCACAGCATCTTTTCTGCTGCCTCTGCATCCGGCAGGCACCAAAAGCACTCTAGTGAGAGAAGGAACATTCATGTGGATACTAGTGACAGAGAGACAGGAAAGAAATCAAGATGAAATTTAGGCTACTGTGTAGGAAGTTCATTACTACATGGTGGCAGACATTGTTCTCTGAAACGCTCCCTGTAACACACACAGTGATTAACAGAGTAAGCAAGGCAAAGTCCCAGCATGCAGCTGCAAAAACAGAAGGAGTGGGTGTTCAGATCCATTAACTAAAGAACAGATGTAACTAGATAAAAGGGATTGGCTCCATCTGAAAGAAAATCAAATCAGGCTGCTGGCATAAAAAATTAAAGCGGTTATAAGAAAATTTGTAATCTGACTAGAAGAGCGCATGGTTTGGGACGAACATGTCCTCTAGGGCTGAAATCCTAACTCTAAACCCTCAAGCACAGGGGAAGATAAATCAGCAACTCTCAAGTCTCAAACCGGAAACACAAAGAAGTCTCAGAGCACTTCCAATTCAAAAGGAGGCAGAAAGCAAAATATGTAACCAATGGTTCCCCAAGTAAACTAAAAAAATGTAAAACAGTGAGATGAATGGATGAGGATACCTAATTTCAATTCAAGATATTGGAAAAGATGCAGCACAAGCTGGGTAGCTGGGAAATAATCAGTCTACACTATAATACTTAGATTCAAAGTGGCAGAATGACTAACTAGGTTGTGATGGTAAAGGACTTATGTGCCAAAGAAAAGTTATTGCTCAGCTTAAATACATCTCCTATGGTTTGAAATTACTAAATAGGAGAAGTACCATATAAGAACTGTATTATCTGCCAGCTGCCTGATCAGATGGCAACTGCAGCTGTGATCTGCTGAGGAAAAGTCAGGGAGATTGTGGGAGGCAAGCAATGCTACAGTGAGGGGAAAGCTACTGTTACTTCTGTGCAGCCTGGCTAAATACCACGTTAACACATGAAAATAAGACTAACTTTTTAGGCTCTGTAAGTTGTTGCTTCAGGGAACCCACAGTACCAGGTTATTCAGCACAAAGACGACAAAGGCTGTCTCTGAGGTGCAGCAAAAGGACACTGAGTGCCTGAGCGATAAAATTGCAGAGGTAATTCGGTGCAGAGAATCCTATAAAGGTGCAGGTGAAACAAATCGCTATTAAGTTCACCTATACAGAGATACTTTCTCAATTCGCCATCATCTGTAAATAATTTTTTTGTTACAATAGATACTGTCACAGAACTTTCAGTTCAATGATTAATAAAAATACCAGAACAAGCAAACAGATTTTAGAGATCTTTAAGAGAAAAATGAAGAACGAAAGAGCAACCATCTTATTTCTACTGTATAATTATCATTTTGCTTGCCTCTTAACTATTGCATGCAATTGTGATGCTCCAATATAAGGAAGGTTATATGTAGGCACAAGAAGGACAACAAGGTCAAGCAGAAGCTTGGAACACCTTCCATGTTAGAAATTATTATGTAGTGAGAGGTGGATTGCAGCGGACAACGTGTGCTCCATATCCAAGAAGATGTGCAGATCAGAGTTGAATTAACACCAATATTCATGTTGCCGATCAATCTTGAATGTGTGTCTCAACAGTCATCATGCACTGGCACAGCCTTTCACTGTATATGTGACTTAGTACCCTGTTAAACAGAAACTCAGGACTTAATGGTTTATTTCTAGAATGTGTCATGTCACAGAAAAATAGAAATGGAAAGTAGTTTAAATAAAGAAGCTTTGAATAAAAGAACATAGTAAAAACATAGTACTAACTAAAATCCTAACACTGAAGGAAGAAGGTCAAAGCAGTAATTGAGGGTGCCAAGACACTAAAATGCACCAGAGGCTGGAACATGACAAGCAAAGCATTATACCTTTCTGCATAGAAGGAGTACAAACCAATAAATGAGGGCACAGAAATATATGTAAAAGTATTTTTAATGTATTTTCCGCTTTTCAAAAAATACTCAATCTCTGTTAGGTTTCTGGTCCTAAGAGGTTAGGAAATTAAACACCGTCTGGTAGAAAAATGATTCTTAACTCTAAGCATGAAAATTTTACTTGGTGCATCCACTTTTATTCCCTGTTACCTTATTTCTAATTAGCTTTTTAATTTAAAAACCTTTAAAAGCTATTTTAAAAACTTCTTTAAAGCAAAATATATTTTTGTATAACACTTTATAGCATAGGTATTTTATTAAGCCAGAAAAAAATAATAAACACGTTTCTGCTTGAAAAGCCCGCTATTTTAATTTCCTCTGAATGTTCTACAGATTAATTTGTATTCTACTGACAATGCAAACAGCAAAGAATATCAGAAAGCCATCTTTAGTGACCATCCATGGTTAAATTTAAGCAGATGAATAGCAACACTGAAGGTTTAATGTATCATTTCCACAAAGTGTGGTACATAAACATAGAATAAACACAGCATCAGAGCCCTGTCCATATATCACATTATTACAACCCCCTCAATTATAACTGATATAACTCAATATATAACTCAATTGAGTTATAACTCAATTATAACTGATGTCAGATTTGCAAATTACCAAAAACTGCTTTAAAATGAGGACCGAATATTTTAAATGAATAGTAAGTCTGGATATTTTTCATTACAGAACTTGATGAAATATTGCAAAATCATGGGTTTTTCATTTAAACTTAGTTTTCTACTGTAAGTAGATACTTACAGTAGAAATGACACATTAGCATGGGTGAGAACTGATGACATCTTGACATGTTCATAACATCACTGCTAGAAAACTGCAGAATTCATTAAAGTACTAAATTTCTGGGCTCCTGGAGAAACCTCCACAAACTTGCTTGAGGAAAGGGGGAGGCAGAGCTAGAGAAAAGAATCCATTTAGCTCAAGTAGCGACCTAACAAAACATGTCCTTTCACAAGCATGACCTCCAGAGTCACTTTTACCTTTCTACTAGGTAGTTTTTAGGCTTTGAGAAGCTTGTATTCTAAGTTAAAAGTGCCCTGACTTTGCCAAAGAATGCTGCTTACATAGTCGCCTTTGCCAAAAGCAGAGCTATAAAACCATACAAGAGGGAGCACTGGGTTTGGACACTATCAGCTTGACAATACCTAAAACACAAATCTGAATGAATATAAACACAACATTATGCTGCAGAAGGAAGTGCCATATTCACTTCTTTGTCTTGCTGCCATGCTTTTGAATGGAATCCCGTATTTCTAAGGAACTAGAAAGTTCTCTGTGTAGCACCGTGTGTAGGCGCGAGTACACTTATGGCACCTGACTCTGAGGAACCTCAGATGTGAAGACCCCTAACCTGCGAATCCCAGCACAGCCTCTCAGTGCAGGAAGGGGCTTACGTGTTTAGCCTCGTGAACTTGGTGTAATGTTTGGGCACACAAGAGTGGCAATGCCATTGTGCAAGCGAAACGCATCATGAAAACGTGGGTGACTTGATGCCAACGGCCCTGGTTTTGCAAGGCGGTCTTCCACAGAAACAGCAGACTGGAGTGCTGACATCCTGCCTGTCCAGCCTCCATCGTCATGCAATGCTTCCTTATTCTGCCTGGAAAAGCTCCCTGGGGGACAGCACCGCTAACAGGGGGAGGTGAAGACACACAAAAAATCCCCAAGCTTCTTTTCCTAGGTTATCTTTCTTGCAGGATCAGCTCCAAAATCCTCTTCACAGGGCAGCCCACAAAGAGATGTGTTGGCACAAATAAGGAGGCAGCCAGCCACAGTGCAGTAACAAACTAGGGGAGAGAGGGAAAAGGGAGATAAACTATTTTAAATTAGTACTGGTATGGAAGACTTCCATTCATGAAGCTAATACTGGGTATGTATAATCAGAAATCTTTTTGTAATTTTTTTATTTTAGCCTCTAAATGCTGTCTTTGTTTTTTATACTTCCTAAATGAAATAGACATTTCATATGAGGATAACACTGGAACTGGGAAATTTAGTTTCTTACATTGTCCCTCTGCATTGAATTTCAAGTTGCAATAACTAGTATCAAGATAGCTGTTTTTGATGGCACACCTCCTCTGAGAAACATACAGTCTAATATCATAGGGGTAACAGAGTCTTTAAAATAGTCTCCACATAATTTGGTGGCTGTGCTAGAACAGTATTAGCAATGTTTTATATATTAATTTATATATTAACTTGAACTGCACAGCAACTTATATAGAAAATCACAAATTTATTTTTTTTTACTTGCAAACACAATCATCTGAATATATTTTCAAACACAGATTTAAGAGACAGAATGCTCACCTACCATAGTAAGTAAACATGAAAGCTCATTGTTGAAGGTGCCATACCAACTTATAAACCATCAATTCTATTTTCCTGTATGTACCCGCTCATATATTAATTAGCCGTTTAGTGAAAGGGCTAAGACTGAAAGTATTTAGAAGTATACAAAGATATCTATAACCTTGCAATCAGATTGGACCAAATGATCTCTCTACATGCCTTTGAACCTAAAATATTCTATATTACTGGTTTCTTTTACTATAGCATTACTTTTCCTGATAGATGCCAGCAATCTGCTGAAGTAACAAGAACAGAAAGAAGTTCCTAGAGGAAGGGAATTAAACACTCATTGGTTAAACTTGCTTTGGATCATAAAAATGCTTTTTTGTCACATTCTCAAAGAACAAACCACTTATCACTGAACAGTCCTACAGATTATGCACATGTGCAATACAAGCAGGTTTGCTATCAGGGTGATAGGCCATGAAAAATGGGGAAAGCTGCAAATCCAGCACAGGAATTGACAGATGTTCTCTGTGTCCTGATTTTGGGGGAAGAAACTCCCTTTCCAGTAAATGGACAACTTATTTAAAATAAATAAATAAATAAATAAAATAATAGCATATTCTTCTCCCCCATTATTAAAAGAATATAAGGGGGTAGGGAGCACCTTCAAACATTGCATGCCTCATGATAGACCTAAAGCCACTAGCATAAAAGAGAAAAAAACCTTGACCAATTAACATATAAGCAATAAATATGCCTAATGAGAAAAAAACAAAAATTAATCACACAATACAGATCATATTGTTAGAATTCTTTCCATTAATAATCTGAGGTGATATTACCTACATTTGCTGAAATGAATTATAAGGTCCTGAAAGAAATACACAAATCAGTAACAGAACAGATGCGCAATAGGTTAATATCACACTTTTTCCCCAGCATATTGCAGAGTTTCCTCTTCATTTACCTGCCAAGTTTAAAGTTCAGCAAGTCCAAGTCTTCCATGGAGCAACTGATGATAAACATCAAAAATAGGACTGCATGTCCTCCACCACTGTGGAACAATGGAACTGAATTAAAGCTGCCACAGGACCCTAAACAAAATTTCCTTCCTTTCAAGAGAGTTTGTTCCTCTGATTAATTTCCTTTTCCACATATACTACAATTGCTCCAGCAGATGTTCATAGGTTTGTATTAATATCTTCTCTTGACATATGTATTAATGAGCCGTAAAAAGTTTTCTAAAACCAGCCAGCATAGAACAGGAGGCAGTAAAGGCTTATTTTACAAAGAATATATTCAAGAGGGGACAAATTCTACATTATAAACAAAATTGAAAAGAAAACAGACTTTTCCAAAGAAGAAGGTGGCTGAAAGGTAACATTTTTATAAACCTTACTCAATACTATACAATGTATTCAAATTATTTTTGAGCTATTAAAACAGAAAAGAATTACCAATAGGTAGAGTAAAAGCAATACTTTCAAGAAATACTGCAGAAAACAAAAGGAAAAATGTATGTCCCATTATGATTCATTGAGAATAACTCTGTAAATAATACTAGCAACTCTTTTGCACAATAGGACTTTCAGTCCAACAAATGGCTTGATTATGCCCTGAGAGACCTATAGAAATTGCTTCATATGTGCTCCACAAACCACGGATCAGGTTTGCAAGACCATTCATGTCTTCTGACAAAGCTACTTGTAAAGAAAAGAGAATACACTTGTTTAGCAAATTTTGATGCATGGCACACATAGAAAGCTATTTGAAGGAGTGTCTTTGAACAATCAAAGCTAGCTTAGCTAGTTTTATGACATGATTTTTAGTGCTCCTGATCAAGGGAGATACACAAAAACATCAGTTCCCAAATCGGCCTCCAAAAAGGACTGCCAATACATGGGATCATTTTAAGGCATAAAAGGTCAGGATCTTAACCTAGCAGTTGATTTACCCAACAGCAAACCAGCCTTTTTCAGTTTTATGTCAACTACCCAAATGTTAAAATGTTTACCAAAAGTGTACAATTAGCTCTTCTCCTCTGCACTCTGCACTTAGTTCACCTAAGAGAAGTGAAACAACATGCCAAACAATAAAGGCAGCTCTCATTCAAGCCTAACATTTTGACACAACTCTCTGTACACAGGACAGAAAAACAAAGAACCCACACATTTAATTAACACTTACATAATCCATATTTATAATCTAACAGAAAATGCTGAAGAATTATACAATCAAGGTAATGATCAAGCCTGAACTTCCTTTGGCTCTGAGTACATAAAATCTTGTATCACCTGTTTACAACTACCTCAGTCTTGCTAAGCCATACCACCTCCTTCCCTTTCTCCCATTATCTCACAGAAACTTCTGCAAAAGAGAGAGATATAGCCAGGACAGAGAAGCACGCTTCAAGTTCTTTTTTATTATTTTTACTTTTTTCCCCTGATCTAGTAATGAATTCTCCGCTCTCACACCCCGTAATGAAGATCTAGTATCTTGAGGCTGGGGGAAAAATTTTAAAATAAGTCTAACTTACAATGCTTAACATCAGTTATTAACAATTCAGAATAATAGAAAAAACAAAATAGCCAACGTAAAATATTCTTTATGTTTTACAAATGTAAAAGGTGAAATTCGGACTCTTCACTGAGCTTCTCCATAAAGAAAGAGGAAAAGCTGAAGTTGTGAAACGTGTTTTCAATCGAGGAGAGTCATCCAGATGTTCTATATAAAGATGGCATTAGGCCTGTTTTATGACAGCTTTGTTGTCTGACACTTAAACATTCAAAAGTTATTGGCCAGTATTTTGTAAGTAAGTATCAATCTTTTACACTCCTATTAGCTAACCACCAGAATCTTACTATTTCTGTAAATAATACAGATTTGCATACTGATAACCAGTCTCAAAGAATACAGGACAGCTAAACTTAGAGGTTACTTTAAATAATCATTTGCTCCCTATAGCTTTTTACATGTTCAGATTTATTAGTTCAAATCCATTCATACAAATCCATTCATAATTTCTTTAATGGAAATCTTTCAGCCACTCTTCTGAAGAACTAAAGAAAATGTCCCTTCACCTCTAGTAAAAAAGTGTCCTTTAACCCCCATGCTTAACAGTTAAAAATTTTTTCAGCTCAGTAATAAACAAAACTACACTGATTTTTTTTTTAAATCATTTACAGCATTTAGCTGTAATGCTCCACATTTTCAGACTCTTGAAATATCAGTTAAAGTATCATCCCACAGTCCTTTGTGCAAAGTACATAATTACATTAACTTGAAATATTTTAATTGAAAGGCATACCAACATTGAGTTCACAATACTGCACAGTATAGATTTGAGGTGCATTAAGATAATTTAATGCTTTTAAATGATTTCCTATATTCACTTTGGAAGATAAATAGTAAGAGTAATACCTATGGCTTCCCAGATGAATTTTATTCTTACTACTGCCCCTGGTGAAAAAAAAAAAAAAACTGAACAAAAAGATATTTCACTGAATACATTTGACTACTAGCCTGGAATATTTTAAAGTAAACAGAATACTTATACTTATTCATACTATCTATTTTGGACTTTATGATCTTTATTAGAATTCTAAAGGCAATTTTCCAGCTAGTACCCTATTTACAGATACTATTACTTATAAGTTACCATTTTTTTAAAAACCTGATGTAAAAGTTTAAACTTCCACAACATCTAGCTAAAAATTTCCTCTGACATTTCAGAGAGAAGTCACTCTAATCACTGTTGTTCTGTTGTTTTTTTTGGTTTTTTTTTTTGTTTTTTTTTTTTCCAAGTTTTCCATTTATTTGCAGGAATGGAACACAGGTCATTGTCAAAGATCTAGTGCTAAGTATTTCTAACAGATTGCTAGATCTGCTAACACATATCCCACCCTGGAAGCCCTGCAGGTGAAAAGACATATCCACCACCAGAACAGCATCAGAGAGGGCCATGAGGGAGAAAAATGTGTGAATACAAACCCAAGACATAGCAAAAGTAATTGTTATGTATTTTCACAAGTGTTGGATTTGAAAATGAGTCTGCCTATCTTCCTTTACCTTATTTATAAAAAATATCCATATTTTTATAAATGAATATTTCCATTTAATTTGTTGAACCACAATATATATATATAATTTTAATAAAAGTAACAGGAAGAAACACCAAAAGTAAAATCAAGCAAGCCCAAGAAACAAACAAAAGAAAGAAAAAGGTTATTGCTGTCGCGCTGTAATGTTACCATCCACAGAAATAACTGTGCCATTGGCACAGAGGAAATATTCTAGGTTCCCTTAATTAAAAATGGAAAATTACAATTAATATAATAATATAGATGGACCTAGTTACATCCATTATCAGCAAGGTGAACAAACAGATGAAACTTTTTTTTTTTTTTTAAATCACTGTAAGAATAAAGTGACAGCAATATCACTTACAAAGGTCACAAAAACAGTTGCACAGACATGATGCTGCAACTTTATTGTTTGCAAATATTATGCATTGCAACTCACTAATTTAAACTGAATTCACAGATAGTTCAAATGAGGTAGGAGGAATAAAGGAGGAAAGAAAACAATTATCCAGATAAGTAGCCTGCAGAATATCTGCAAATAAATTAGTAGTTACATACCTGACAACATTAAAGATATTCAGATCTTATATCAAAATCAAGAGGAGACCATTGTCAGTTTAACAGTCACTGTTGAAAGGAGGGAATGAAAAGGATGTTTACAATGTGAGGCCAATTCAGAGTTTTCATACCAGACTCTCCAATTTTAGGAACGTGCAAAATAAGGGGACCTACGCCAGTAGCAGAGGGCTTAGAAAACAACATTCATACAGGACTCTTTCAATATGCTTTACTAAATGCTTTGCTTAGTGTTTACTGAGCAAAGATGCCTTTGGCAAATAACAGATAACTACTAGAAGCAGTCTGACAATGCTAAGAATTATGTTTTGTCACTTGCTTCTGGAAGAAGAGCTCTTTCTGGATGCCCAAACAGGAGGCTCTCACCGATTAACAGAGACACAGCACTGCTGCTGCTGCAGCTCCAGCACCTACTGGCACAGGTAAGATTTGCTTCCATTTATAATGAAATACAAGAAATACCGCTATGCCTTAGAAGGAAAATCAAATACAGTTTATTTTAACTGTTCATCATGTATAAAAGATAAATATATACTGTTGATTGCACATGCTCACAGAAATACATCTACTAAGAAAACACCGTAAGTAAAGTGATTGTAAGTAAATACTTTTAGAGGCATTAGAAATGATCCTTTAAACAAAATATGTATGTTAAGCCAGCCCAGCATTACCTTAAACTGTATCTCCAAATTATTAACAATACGGGCTCTGGCAGTATCAAGAATGAGGTATAAGATTGTCCTTTAACTTCACGGCATTTCCTTCACTGTTGTGTTGGCTTTTGCAGTCTCAGGCAGTCTTAATCATGACCTTTTAAGTCAGTTTCTCCCACTGTACTACAATTATGCAGTTCTTAAAAGTGAGGCCCACACAAATATTTAGTATTAGTATATTGAAATGTTAGGCAATAAAATAGTTTATCCAAATATGCAAGCAATTTAATAAAAATATATTTAGCTGACATAATACACCAACTACTAATAAGATCTAAAAGGATGTTCGAAATCCAGTTTTCTGTTCTGTCTAACCACATTTCAATTAGCTGAATAAAAAGCACTCTGGATTATGTTTAGACTTAAAATCAACCGCAAAGAATTAAAACAAAGCATTCTAAACAAACTACTGCAAATCATTTAATCTACTAACCTGAGATTTGTTTACAGTTCATAGTGTCCTTTTAATCATTTTTAAAGAGCCTGCAACAGTGAAATAATACTTTGACAGACATGTTGAAAAAATGACAACAAACCGATCAAAAAAAAAAAAAAAGGTATGTTCAAAAATGGAATAATCAAATGGACAAGTAGAGATAAACCAGATTCTAAAGCAGAACAAATTTTTCGCAAGCATATTTCATGAGCAGCAGAAATGCAGCTGCAATTAAAGTCAATGAATCAAGAGTAATGGTCAGATCAGTAAGGATACAAATTACAGACTACTGCCTCTGTAAAAATTTAGCAAGATTTAAAAAAAAAAAAAAAAATTACAACATGCAAAAATGACAATGCAAACAAGGCAGTCTGATTCCCACGTCATGGTTGACTTCTGCCACCAAGACCAAAAATTGCCATCATGCTGTCTGAAACAATAACCTTCTGTTACATACAGTTTAACATATTCCACTCCTCCTCCTAACTAATCATCATTTTTCAAAGACACCTGCTACCAAACAGCTTGTCTTAGTGACTGCCAGAAACTTCTACTGTCGGCCTTTTGTGTCCTTTGAGTGTCACTCTTTGATACCTGAGGAAAATGGCATTTGTATGGTAAAAGTTTAGACATAGATTTTGAATCCACACCAACTTAGACCAATTATTGCATGTAAGGGCCTTGACAATTCATCTTCCTGTGACAGACTACACTTCTTACAAATGTAATTTTCTACATTTTTGTTTATACCTGTCAGCCTATCCACAAAGAGCCAAACTGGATATGGCTTAATTCCCTTTTTCCCAATAGCTCACAGATTTTCTCCCCATCCCTCTAGCTCTGCAGTTCATTCTGAAAGTCCTAAGCCTATTGCACCACTCTTGTTGGCTTTATACAGCAGTTTGAGATAAAACCTTTAACCAAACATAACTGACAACTCTGCTGATGGTAATATTCCTATTTCAAGGCGTAACTCATAGAGCACAGGCAAAGTATCACCCCATTACAACTTACATATTGCAATAATAGCATACAAAGGACATGAAACTGTATCTCGTGTATCAAATTGTATTTAGTAAGTAATCTCTCAATGTACAGGAGGCAAAAGTCTTCACTGCCCAAGTGAAGGAGGCTTCGGTAGACACAACTCTTTGAAAAGCAGACAGATGAGGGTAGAAGAGTTGTACGTATATTTCATTATTGAAATGCAGACATGCATAAAAGCCTCCAGTTTTACGTAATTATAAATATCAAATTTTCTAGTATAACTCTAAGTTACTTTCAAAAAATAAAGTTGTTAATATATTTTTGTGATAAACTAAATATAACACACAAAGGATTTTTAAACCATTTCATCTTAAAGAATTGTCAGTTACAGAGAAATATGTACACATAACATGATAAAAACAATTATTTTCACCAAAATTAAAATAAAACCACTTTGTTCAGTCATTATATCAGCTGTTATTGAAAGACAAGTTTACTAAGAATAGGCTTCCACAATGCAAAGTCAAGACCTGAAATCAAACTACCTTGAGCAGAAAATGTGTTCTGCCCTTTGGAAAGAAAGGACACAGGAACAACAATTTACACTGACCCATCTGGCAATTTTACAAGCAAGTTCCATCTGTCTTAAACTCAAGAATGATCATAACGGTAGAAAACATTGGAGGATTTTCGCTTTTAGAAAATGAGTAAGAGGGCTATAAAATTAATTTTTAAAATCTTGACAAATCATCTCATATTTTCCATTACAATTTACCAAATCACCCAGGGCAATGGAAAGTATGGGTATACAGTGGCTACAGTGGCACGTACTGCAGCACAGTAGGAACAAATCTGCAATGTAGTTGATACTGAGGATGCGCCTACCCTCCTTCCATTTGGAAGGAGCTGTTACCCTGGTCTAGCTCGAACCTCCTCATATAGACTTAGTATTCATCAGAGGAATCATTTTAGAGTTATATTTGGAATGTACTTCTTGGTTTAAGTTTATCCCAAAGCAGTTCAGTTCACACAGTTCAAGAGAGATCTGTGAGGCAAATCACAGTTAAGTGGGATAACTGGAGAGATTTTCTTGAAAAATACATTCTTGATCTGAATTAAACGCGAAGGCAGATGGATCTCATGTAGTTCACTTAATACATTTATCTATATAAACACACAATTTGTGTTATATATTTAACCCAGAAAACCACAACATCTTGCAAACTATCCATACTAGCAGTGAGCAATTTTCTAATACAATATTGGTACAAACAAACATTTTTTATTCTAAAACCTAACACTTCGCAAAACAATATTCTATCTGATGATACATTTAAAAAAAAAAAAAAGGAGCTGTTTTCCAATGTTTAGTGTTAGTCTATACTATTACAGCTTTGAAAATTGAATGTTTTGTCTTTTCATTTCAAACTTTCACAAAAAATCTGAAAAAATCCCATCATTTCAAAACAAATTAACCTTTTTCTTTAAAAAAGATTGTAATACCTTTTTTTTTTTTTTTTTTTAAGACTAACTTTAAAATATAGAAGTTCTCATGAAACTGAAAACTGATA
>VZSV01000004.1:15031488-15043232 GCA_013398735.1 Nothocercus julius
TTTTTTTTTTTTTTTTAAGATAAAGCTAATGGAATGCAATCTTAATTATGAGAGTGAGCTGTTATGCATTATGTAACATATCATGCATTAATTTATGTCTACCAAGAAGAGAGACTCACAAAAACTTTAAAAAATAATTCTTTAATCTTTTAGCTACTCTTGTAATTTTATAATTATCTTCCTAGACATATATTTTATTATATTAATATCTACATTTTTATTACACATTTGACAACTATTCTTCAAGAACTCACCTACCTTGCTAGGGACGTCAGAAGTTATCTAATATGGATCTCCTATTCAGACGTAATATAGAAAAGTATGATTCATTTTCAGCTCTATTGATTAGCCTGCAGGCCTGTCTAAGCTGATTAGATTCAGGAAGATAGACTGCACTGAACAATTCTTGCAGAAGAAATAAATTCCATAGCAGATTTCTTCTTGCTTATCTTTTTATAAACTTAGACAATTTAACTTCAATTCCCCGAGCATCTAAATTAATGCTTTGCCCTGACCTTGTACTTCATATATGGTGTCTAATAACACACACATAATCTTCACATAAATCTCAACCATTCCTTCAACTATTGGACTAAAACAGTATGACTTCTCTTACACAGTTGTCTGCTTTTATGAAACTATTTATTTTTGAAACTGTGAAGGCAACTTCCCAGAAACTGGCTAAAGGGCTAAACACATATTGCTACAAACACCTACAGAGAAAAGTCTTCCTTCCTTAGGAAACCATTGTAAAAACAAAATATAGTAGGGCTTTACAGCTCCGAAGAAGCACAACTAATATTACCTTGCCATCCTCATACCGTCTTCCTCACCCTGTCCTCCTCCTCATACTGTCCTTCTCACCTCCTCACATACATAGAATCCATTGACTTAGAGCTCCCTTAATCTCAGAGAAAAGATATTGCTCCATACAATATCACTGATTTGTACTCATCTTTAATGGAACAAAAATATATCTACTGGTAGTATCAACAATTCTTTTAGATATTTTATTTTAAAATACACTGTGCTGATTTCCCCAACAATTTTTATCTAAATCTATGCAGTGAAATATATTGAAGAATCTAGTACAAAAAGAATTTGCCTTTTGTTCATACTAATTAATGAATTCCATAGCACCAAGTATAATATAAATTTTCATTTTTCTATTCATCACCTACTTACATAGGCAAATGAAATTATACTTTAGATGTATATATGAATGAAATTTAAAATGAAAAATTAAACCCCAGATAAGTATGTTTTAGATTATCTTAAAGGAAAAATAACCCATTAGTGATTTAATTTTATGAGAAAATCACCACTAAGCACAGTATTTAGTCCTTATAATTCCATGCTTGACAGCTAACACTAGCACTTCAATTCATCATGTGAGGGTCAATGCACTTTAAAAAAATCCTCTGGCAAGCAAGCAGATGCAGTGATCACTTTATGGCTAGAAAAAAAAAAACAAAAACAACAACAACGAAGGCTGTGTTTGAGGTCACAGTTGTGTGAGGCCAGTCCTGTGTCTTGATTCTGTGGCCCCATATTATGTGGCCCCATTACCTCTACATTAGGAATATATTATCCTTTTATTCTAGGCAGGCAGTTTAGTAGGATAATTGAGACAGATGCAGGCAGCAGTGACAGTCAAGTCTTCCTTCCTTTTTTTCACTGTATGTTTTCCAAATTGCAATTAAACAGCACACTACTGCTTATTAATGAAGCAACTCTAATGATTCAAACAGTAATCTGAACTTCAATTAAACTACAATGCAATCCACATTGTGGGCCTACTAAAGTAAAGAAATTACAGATTAAAAAAGAACTATCTTAAATCATTCACTATAACTAGCAAGATATACACTAAGATCATGTTCTGAGATGAACTTTGACAATGCCCTCAAAAACAATTTAACTGCTCACTTGGAGGGTAAATCTGGAAATTTGACCTGAAATGTTATAAATATCTGCTCTTCCAAGGATTCTGGTCCTCACAAGCCTGGACTTGTCCAGCAACTTAAATTGCTCTAATTGATAATTACTGTACCTCTTTTCAAATCCAAATTTCTCTGACTTCCAACTTCCACATAGCCAATCTTTCTTTAAAAAGTAAAAGGGTTCAAATAGAGATAATTCATCAAAATACTATGACTCTGCATTGTACAGGTCAGAGTATGCCGTAAAAAATACATGCTAAAGACAAAAAAAAAAAAAATTGCCTATTGCACTAAATTGCACTATTGCCTTTACTAACTACATTACTATCTTTCCACCCACCATGGGACAAGTTAAATCAACAGGATTTATTTCCACAAATACAACCAATAGGCATTTCTCGCTTTTTTATTATCCACTTATCTTAAGAGTTTGTTATCTGCTTTAAAAATATTTTTCTTTTTTTTTTCATTTGATAGAACCAAATTTTAAAGAAGAAGAAGAACTTCTTTAAAAGAAGTTAAGCGGCATGTTAAAAAATGTGGTATATGAGAAGCTGACTGTATTTCATATTTTTCAGCTTATTTTTTTCTTAGTGTTTTCACATGTCTTAGAAAATAGCAAATTCCTTTTATGATAGAATGAATATCCTGTAAATAGACAGCTAGAAATGAAGCATCTGAAAATAACACAATTCTCAAATCCAAGTTCTTTCCTTTTCAGAATAACAGTATCACAGCAGTACTGACACAACAAGAAAGATATGAAATTCCAAATTTTTACTGACTCCTACAGCTGTGTATAATTTTGTTGGTATTTATGCAGAAGCTACAAATACACAACATATATTGTGAAAATATATCATTTTAGAGTTCTACAAGCTATTAGATCGTGAAATTCTCTCCACAAAAATAGATCAGCAATGTTTTCTACTTAATATGCCAGAACCCACCCAGAAAAATTGCACTCTTACAATATAGCAAGATTCTTAATCTTATCTTGAAAAGCAAAATTTCCAAGATAGGAAAAAAAGAATTATTTTAAAACAAAATTTTAAAAATGGTTTAAGTGATTACTTCACAATGTATACCTAGTATACACACGTCATAGAAAACCACAAGGAACTAGTTCCAACTTCATATTTGATCCAGAAATATTGTTCTAGCACCGTAGTTCCTAGTTCTTAATTCACTGAAATAAATCAGTGTTTGATTTCAGCAGTGAATACTGCGGGCAACGTGTTCATTGCTATGGCACAGCCTACATACCAGGAGAGAGACACTTGTCACCAGGAGAACTATGCTCCTATAAGAGTCAACCTGAAAAATTTCTCATCAATGGATGTAGAAGGTGCATGTGTTTTTTTCATAACTTGTTTTCTAGAGAAAAAAAAAATTCATAAGCTCTCTTTATGGGGCTGGCCTCTTTTCACTGGTGGCCACCGACAGAACTAGAGGAAACGGCCACAAACTGAAACACCAAAAGTTCCACAGGAACTTAAGGAAAATTTTCTTGACAGTGAGGGTGACAGAGCACTGGAACAGGCTGCCCACAGAGGCTGTGGAGTCTCCTTCTCTGGGGACCTTCAAGACCCGCTTGGACGCAGTCCTGAGCCACATGCTGTAGGTGACCCTGCGTGTGTAGGGGGGTTGGACTAGATGATCTCTAGAGGTCCCTTCCAACCTTAAGCATTCTATGATTCCATGATTCTCTAATATGTCCAAGAACTTTAGTAAAGCATGCAAATTCATGCTACATGTGGGTTATTTGTACCACATGGGTCAGGTTTTAACCAACCATACTGTGCGTTATCAGTCCTGTGATCAAGAGCTGTCCCCTATAATGCCAGGATTTTCCAGGAGAGACACTTCCAACAGGCAAATAAGTAGAATCAATTGCACAAATTTTACAAACCTTCAGTGAAACTCTGTAAATATCAGTATGGATAAGGGCAAACACATTTAGGAATGATAAATTTAAACTTATGTCATTCTAGAGAAGAAAGTACAATGACAACCAAGAGATAGAGATATTTGATAAAAGAAGATTCAACATATAGACATACAAAACTACTTTTAAATTAATCCATGTCACAACAGCTAAAAATTGAGAGGAAAAATATTTATGATATATACATATGTTTATGAAATATACACGTGTTACTTGGCACAACTAAGGCTACGGATTAGCAGCGTTTGATATATCAAAGAAAGTAGACTTTGAAAGAGCCTCAAGCGTAAGCGGTGTTTAAAAAAATCCTTTCCTAAAAAAAGTTTGATCACCTTTTAAAATAGAATGTATGTAATGTTTGCCTGCAGTAGGAGGTATAATGACATAAGAACCCTTTCCCTCATATGCAAGCCATTTCCTTATGACTATTAAAAATTGTTTCATGAATATAGAAAAAAACCCACAATATTTATCAAAACTGGCTTCAGAACAATTAATGTTTCTTTTGGACAAATGTTCAAGTTAGTACTATCTTGCATTCTGACCAAAAGAAATTTCCTTTGGTAAGGAAAACAAAGTATTATTCAGTGTCTCCAGTAAAACCTACACTGCAACAGCCAATTTTAAAAACACTCAGATCTCTCAAGAGGATTTACACAACTCAAGTCACATGGACTTCAGAATTATATTAACTTATAGGACGTTAAGGACTGACATCTGGAAGAAATCTAGTTTGAATATGCTGATAATCAAGTACAGTCCTGTTAGAAGACTGTAGAATGTAGATACAATTACACTATCATAACTGCTGCAGAATGAATAATATATGCATGAATTAATAGGAAATAGTTATTAAACATATTCACTTTATGAAAAATCATTTAAGGAGAGTTCTAATGATACTGTACTACAGCAAATCAAGATTTTTCCCTAAGTTTAACCAATTAAACATATAAATCACAAGAAAAATGGTGCCTACTTTAAATAAATTTATAGTTCTTTACTACTCAACAAGACCACTTCCAAAAAATGTTTAAGTATTGTTTAAACTACACACACACAAGGTATATTTGTCAATAAGTTCAAACAGAAGTACTTGGAGAGTCTATATCAAATTCAATAAAATTCACATGGAATTTTCCTGCTACTCACTTTTTAAAATAGACCTACATTTAGCTAGGTCTACATGAAATAAGCTACAATAGTTAGTAGCTTATTTCATGGACTGCTTGAAAGCTCCAGCTTTTAGTATTCCTGACTTGCAGTAACTCATGTTTCAAGATTTCAGGCTCCCAATTCTTCAGCAGATATAATTTCTAAGTTTCTCAGTATGGTTAAAAAGGTAAAGTCCACATGGATTTTAATTTGGATGTTACATTAAAAAGTGCAGAAACCGTTAACTTAGAAGCAGGAGGAGAAAAAAGAAAAATCAATGTTTCTACATCTTATGTGAAACTGAGCTATGTTTTGCTTTGATCTCTCTACTAGTCATCAAACACTTAACTACTACAAACTTTAGCAGGTGCTTGGCAATCAGTAACGTAGACTTTTTCACTCCTGTGATTGCATTGTGCTGGACATTTAATGTTCCCAATGAACAAATGTGTATTGCATTCATTTTCCTGTATTTCATTCAACAGCAATATATCCATTATCTGTTAAGCAGGCATGAGATGCTTTACTATTTTAGCTAGTTCATAAATATATATTAAAGAAAATTACCTGAATATTCTATTAGTAGTCCTCCCATGCCAGAATAGTCAAAAAAAGATATTCTGCATTTTGTTTCCCCTTCTTTTATATATTACTTTTATACAATCTTACCATGATAGTCAGGAAAAATAACATTTCCTGTTCTGAGCAAATGAGATGTAGATGTGAAATTTTAAAGCCGATAAATAAAAAGGCAGTACTTTTCAAGACATGTATATACCTGAAGGCCAAACACCAAGTAATTTGAAAGTGTTGTAATCTCTCAGAAACATATTGCTATCAGTGTCTTATCGTCTTTACAAAATGGAAATAGCAATTTTGTTACAGAGGTTTATGCACCAAAATTCTTTTGTTATTAACACAGATACATCAGGGACAGCTACTTGAGAGCACCATTTGCATAAAGTGAGCTGAAACCATAACAAAACAAATTAAAATTTAATAAAAATGTGGCTACAATTGTTATTGTGATATTACAAATGGAATATGTTCCAATATTCCCTCATAATCATTATAAATATATTACTAACACTTAGTATCAGATGTATTTTATTATATGGAGATTTTACTTTAAGAGATCCTAAAAGCTATTATTTGCCTCTATCCTACTATCGAACAATAAATATTTTCAATCCACATAGGACTCTAAACCTGAGGTCTGTTTTGCAACTCCATTAATCTGTTCATGATCAATTTTGAAATTAAAAAAAAAAAAGTTCATGATTATTATAGCCAGAAAAAAATAATCTTTTGATTAAAATAGTTCTGTTTGTACATTTTCTAAATTGTAAACTGTCCTTTGGAGTGCAACCTTCTAAAGCAGAAAGTTTTACCTATATGCCTAGCATGGCAAAAAACCTAATCAAACACTTGTGAGTGCTTTCAGAACTCACTTTTATAATATATATAAAAGTTATATTTAAACTTTTCTTTTTTAAAAACTTTTCCCTAAGCAGACACTTATTTTGTCCCTCTTCCCATCGTTGCAGAAGATGAATGTATAAAATACATTAGATGCACACAAATATAGAGACCATCAGAACAAATTCCTTCCTTTAAAAAATAACAGATTCTACAACACAGTAGAATTTAAATAGTCGTTTTGCTTTTTTCCCCTCAACAAGAAAAAAATTCTCTGATTTTTTGTTGGTATTTTATACTAAATTTCATTTTATACCCAAATTACATAGAATTACAAAATGGTAATTTAGGAAGGAATTTATTTATGATTAGTGAGATTTAAGAAACATAAAACTCTTATAAAAACACAATTTATTTTTGTACTAATGTTCTATGTACAGTAAAAATGAAGCAACAAATAGAGAATCTAAAAAATAATCCTGTAACTTACCCGCAAGGCTTCAATTACAAGGTCTCGTGCTTCCAGTTCTCCTTCCATTATACTCAAAAGCATGCGCAATTCTGGTTTGCTGAGGTTATCCATATCAAATTCTCTTTTCTGCAAGAAACAAAACACTGATGAACTTACTAATTAAACAACTGTATTAGTTATTTTACATGAAAAAAGTAGATGTGTCGAGTCCTAATCATAGGTTCCTCAAACATCCATAACTTGAGGTGGTTTAGTTTGTAGTACATGAGGTCAAAATCAATAGCAAATAGTCCATCTCTTTTTGTTTAAAGTCAGGAAAAACTGCAAAGTTGGAGGTCTTCTCTTTGGAGGTGTACAGGGAGAGGAGGATTACTGAACTGAAAAATGGCAAAGCTGAATACAAATCTGTTGTTCACTGAGTCTTGCAATACTGACACGAGGGAACATCTAGTAAAGCACGAAGGAAAATATTTTAAGGGATATAAAATAATTACAAAAGACCAAGGGAGTAGAAAAGGAAGGGACCCAGGAAGTGATTATGTTGATATTTTCCTTCTAAACACTATCTCCTCATGCTGTCATGTCCCAATTCTGACAGAATACTGGGCCTCCTGAACCCTTGGTCTGATCCAGGAGGTCTGGTTCACATCTGATGCCGGAGGGCATTTCTTATGTTTGTCTGTACACAAAGCCAAATTGGTAGATGCAGCCTCCACACGCCAGATTCAGTTAGCAGCTCAAAATGCGATGCACTATTCACCGCAAGGGAAATACTATGGCCTTTGCTAGGATGTCGAGGGGTCTCCTAGCAAAGACGTGAGAGGCAGATAACTAGCTGTTTACAGTATGAAGTGATGAGTCGCTTAGTTAGTTATACTGCACATCTGGACATTCTGGATACTTTCCCTGAGAGAAGACGACAAATTTAGGAGTTCAGCTACCCAAAGGATTATCTTCCTTTAAGGAAAATCCAATAAAGAACAAAGCAAGTGTCATTTCTACTTTCTCAAGGCAAGAGGAGAGCAAAACCGTTGTTCTCTCCTCAGGATGGGAGAGGAAGCCACGGATCAAAGTTACTTAAAAGCTCCAGTTGTTTTAAGCACGAAATAAAAAAGGAACCAGAGTAAATCCAACACACAGAGATGTGCATAAATGGCTGAGATCTGTATGCCAAAACTTTATTTATTTGTATTTGATGCACATCATATTGAACTTCTATTTTTATTTGAACAGCACGGACCAGCAAGAGGACAAACAATTGGACTACTCATTGTAACAAGTGTAACTGTTTCGGGCACAGAGCAGTCTGACTCCAACTAAAAGAAGTGCAAGCTGACCAGTAATTATCCTGTATTTTTGCTGCCTGGGCCTGCAATCTCTCTGACCCAATGACACCTCTCACCCTTCACGGCAACAGATCAAGAAAAATAAGTGCTTTTTCTGAAGGCTTTTTTTCTAACATATGCTGCAACAGCTTCTCACAATGCTCCTCACAATTCTATACATTGCTCACCAATCTGTGGCTGTGTAAAGTCACTACAAGTATCCCTTTCCTCACATACTCTAGTCACATTTTTTTCCCCATAGATAGTATTAGAATTCACTCTTAGTATCTTAAGCTACTAAATTTAATTCAGGCACATAGTAGGACCTGCTGATCCTTCTTCCTTCTTCTGTGAACCACTTCATGATATCTGAACACATCATTTAACTTATTCAAATAAGATCTTCTTAACTTCTATTTTTCATGATGGAAAACTGATGCAAAGATACTAAGTACTTTTTTCCAAACCACACAGGAAGTAAGTAGGGCAAAACTCAATTTTTTAGTAGCAGTCTTTGGAGTCTCCATTTAGTGGTTTAACCACTAGGCTGTCTTCTCTTTCTAAGTAAGCTTTCCTCTTCTGACCAAAGAAGGCCCCCAAGGCTCTTTAGGGTAAACAGGACAGCTCTTTACCAAAACACTGAGACTATATCACAGTTAAAACTTTATCATTGGTCTTCCACAAGAGTTAAGCTAAAGACATAAATGAAAACACTCTTATGTTCTTAAAAAACCTGAGGCATTATTCAACATATGTCATACAGTGACGAGATTTTTAGTTAAGCATCTGATCAAGCAATTAAAGTAAATTTTGCCCAAGTACATACTACCAAACGAGAGCATATGAAAAGGCAGCAACAACAGACATTTAAAGTGCTATCTCATAATTTAAAGTTACATATAAATAAACGCACATAAAAGATAACAGAAAGACATACGGAGCTTTTATATTCTTATGTTAAGAACCTGAAGCAAGAACTAGGAAAACAATCTTGCATATGAGCAGTTATAGCATATCAGACTAAAAGCCCCACTTAGCCTAATACCTGTCTCCAGCAGCAACAAATAATGGATGCCCTGAAATCAGCACCTAAACAGGACAAGCACCTGATCACACTCTCAGCCTCCACCAGTTTGAAGCTTAAGCACCTCCTGAGCCAGAAATAGCAATTTTGCATGTAGCAGCCCTTGACTGCTATGAATTCACCTGCAAATTCACCTGCTGTGAATTTGCCCCATTGCTTTTTGAGTATCTATGTAATTATTGAATCCACATCTTCCTGAATCGAAATATTCCACAGCTCAAATTGTGCAAGAACTACCTCCTTGTTGGGAATACGCTACCAGCTACTTTTGATTGATGCATCAGATTTATTTAACACAGAATAAATAAAGTCCAGCCTACTAACTCTATCAGATAGGCCTTCATGTATATACGGAAGAAAAATAAATCCCCTCAAACTAATATCCAAAAATTGATCAAAACAGACATACAAAGACAAAAAGAGAAATAAAAAAATTAAAAGCTGTTTAGGATGAAAAGAAGTGAACTTATGGGCCAAACTGACTGCCTGCCTTTATGAAAATTTTATTTTAGTGTTAGAAAAAATGGCATCAATCAGACATGCATCATTATTTCATCACAAAATAAGAAAACAGGCTATAATTTTTCAAATGTTGCTTAAGAATAATGCCTATGGAGGTTTTCTTATCACAAATTTATCTGACAAATTTTGAAACTGGAATGAACTTTTTTTTCCAGTACTCTAATGATTGAAAAGTTTAAGGTCATCTTATATCTATTATGGATAAGCTACCTTGAGTCACCTGACACTGAATAAGAGAGTACATGGCAGTTGCTGAAGATGCCACCATGCCTCTCGTCACACATACCTCCAAATCAACACATTGAAAGCTACAAGGTAGTTTACCCTAACCTCAACAAAACAGATAGTTTAAAGATTTAATGTATTCCCAAGATATGGTTGTATAATATTGTTTAAGATTTGGGTAAATAAAATATCCTTTAGCAACTATCCTTCCTTTTAATCACCTCCTTGTCTGCCGTCATTTGGCAACTAGGATTATCAGTCATGGTTGGCTTGCTTGTAGTTGCTCATATGGAGCACTGTTTGCTTACATTATAGAAGAAAATATTTAGAAATATTTAGATTGAGAAAGGCACTCTTCCTAATATCTTCCAATAAAGTAATATGTTCTACATCTCTAGAAAATGAAATATCATCATTAATATGTCATTCGAGACTTGGCTACCATATATCTTGTCCAGTGCCTATGTGGCACAATTTACCAAGTACCTAGCAAGCCTTACATTATATTGGTTTTACAACACAAATGTAGGAATATGTTACCTGAGGGTGAAATTTGATATACACAACTCAAATACAAGACAATTTTCTCTCCGTCACTTTTTAGGATTTTTTAAATGTCTGGTTTACGTGAGAAGAATAAATACCTGAAAAAGATTACGGCTTCTCTTCCCCAAGTCTCTAAAACTCCACATTTTATTTGCAGACACATTTTGCAAGAAGTCTGCAATGCCTGAAATCAAGCGCACAGACAATACAGCAAAGAGCCAATCAGCTAAAACACATTTAACACGTCCTGTAAGCAACCTCTGATATGCTAAAAATGATAACCTGCATCATTAAAGATTAAATATCTGTCTCTAACAAGAGCCAAAAAGAAAACAAAAGCATATCATCCAAAATAAGAGAAGACTGAGCTAGGACATCAGTCATCAAACGGGACAAACATTTCCCCCCACTCCATCATCTTCAGAAAAGACAGAAAAAACATGGAACATATCCTCGAAGGGAAAGGTCATCAAGAGGCAAAGGAACTGAAAGGAGGACTCTTTCACACTTAAATAAGACAGTGATAACAAAAGTCTTCAGGGTTCAATTTATTCTCCTCTTCCCTCCATCCCTTCTTCCCAAAAAAGTTCACCGTCAGGGACTGACAGTGCCAATAGCAGTCCCTCACACGGTCCCTCACAGCATCCCCTTGGGCAAGCTCCAGAAGTGCGGGTTAGATGAGTGGACAGTGAGGTGGATTAACAACTGGCTGGATGGCAGAGCCCAGAAGGTGGTGATCAGCAGTGCAGAGTCTAGTTGGAGGCCTGTGGTTAGCGGTGTCCCCCAGGGGTCAGTCCTCAGCCCAGTCCTGTTCAATTTATTCACCAATGACCTGGACGAAGGCACAGAGTGCTCCTCAGCAAGTCTGCTGATGATACCAAACTGGGAGGAGTAGCTGATACACCAGAGGGCTGCGCTGGCATTCAGAGGGACCTGGACAAGCTAGACAATGGGGAGGTGAGAAGCCTCATAAAATTCAACAAGCCTCATGAAATTCAACAAGGGCAAGTGCAAGATCCTGCACATGGGGAGGAATAATCCCAGACACCAGTATAGGCTGGGGACTGACCTTCTGGAGAGCAGCACTGCAGAGAGGGACCTGGGC
>VZSV01000004.1:15055995-15137606 GCA_013398735.1 Nothocercus julius
AAAAAAAAAAAAAAAAAAAAAAAAGGCAGAAGAGCATTTTAAATTCCTGAAAGAAGAGTTGATGTTTTCAGACTGCAACTAGTTGAAAGTGTTCAGAAGAAAGAAAGCCTCTATGATTTCTCACTCTCACTCATCTTCTCATGAAGACTGGGTGCCAGAAAAGAATATGAAGTAGATCCACAAGTGAAAGTTAACTGAAGGAATAAAAGTGCAGGAATCAAGAATTCTTAGAGCCAGTTTTCATTAGCAGGCATGATGACTAATCTCCTTTAACAGGCATCAGTACTTCCAGGCACAAAAACACATTTTTTTCTGGATGTAGGAAAAATGCATGCTGCTGTGATCATATTGGCTGTAGTGGCAACAGGCAGGGGAATTCATACTCAAACTGCCAGACTTGGAAGACTTTGTTCCTTCACTGGCAGGAATTATGCAGTGATCTGCAGTGTTGGGAAGTACACTACCTCATTTTGGAATTTAACTCTTAGACTACAAATCACCACACCATGAAATTATTTTTTTTTTCAGTGATTGACAAATCAATTTTATTGTAGAATCTCATCTTTTTTTCTGAGAAAGAATCCATTGATTGCTCTCCCTGCCGTTTTGGCACTTCTCCCTGTTCATTATGCAAAAGGATAATTTGGAAATTTTCTTATGCCATTGACATCCTATGAACAAAATTGGATAGCTAAATCCCCCGCTGTAGTGATAAAGCTGTACCACTGCCAAGATGGAACCACTGTATCTTAGAAGAAACTTCTCTGGAATGGAAATGATGCTCCACGCAGTGGAGGCTGTCCTTTCTGCAGGAGGTGAATGATCGCTCCGAGGGCTCCCTGTGCAAGTGTATTCAGGCATTGGTTGCATGAAACAGCTTCAAGAGAAACTTTGTAACTGTAGAAATAAAATCTCAAGGTAAGTTAATCCATTCATTGCCAAGAAGAATCACTCTCACTAAGGTGGTAACTACCTTAGCATCTGGATAAAGCCTCCATGTAGGGACTTGGTAATGAAATGTTGTTTGAACTGAGGTGCTCTGTGAGGGAGAAATTCCCTTGCTAATGAAACAAAACTGCTTCAATAAGTTGTTTGCTCCACCACTGAAACAGGAGAATTACTTCCTGTGTTGCTGACACAGAACAGAAGTTATGGTGCTGAGGAGTTAACTCCGTCCTGGAAAACAAGCATTTGCCAGGATAAAGGAGGAAGCTTTCTTGCCTCTAGAAAATGATGCACTTACTGATGAAAATCAGGTTTTGCAGTGTAACTGCTTATTTATACCCTCAAACCTGAAAAATAATTCTGTTAAAGGGCAGAAATCTGACAGTGTGTGTATTCCACACAGTAAATTAATTTGAATTTATTACCAAGCCCCAAAATGGCCTGAAATAAAGATAGACAATTGGTATGTAAATCTCTGATTCAAATTTATAGGTAGCACACGTGCAGATGAATGTTATATATAAACTATAATAAAAAATCCAGAAAAATAGCTTTTCATGGTGAAATTAAAAGTTAAAAAAGTGAAATTATATATTCATGTGGCATTCAGTATGTGTGCAAGATTTACTTATTTACATACAAATGAGAGAGAGGAAAAGCCATGAACAGGAGGATAACCCTGACTGTGGATAGGAAGGAGGATAATTCCTTTCTTCTAAGTATAGTTTCCATAAGATTAAGCCTCAATAGAATTTTGCTTCTCATGTACCCCAGAAATGCAATGTTTTACACTGTTACTTAGTATGAGAATTTGGACCCCAGTTATTGGGAATTAAATGGGAATGAAATACCAAAAATGAGTATGAACTAGTTGTGTTGCAAACCCCCAAAAAGAATGTTCCATCAGCCTTCAGTGGATGCTGGTGACTCTCCTGCCTTCTGCACCTTGATAGATTCCTCTCAGATTTGAAAACCAAAATTCTGCAGAAGATCTGATGCAATCAGAAATCCATGTCAATATAATGATTTTACAAAACACCTCAAAACACCGTATCACCTTGCTGCAGGTAGAAGCAGAAAGGAAGACAATGGATTTGGCATGAGGAATATTTAAGTATTATTAGATGTTAGTTATTTTTAAAAAAACTACAATACCTAATTGACATAAGCACAGGATGAGATTGCTGACCAGTTAGCCTAATCTCCAGGGTTCTGGCAGCTATATTACACCATTCTGTTAATAAAATTATTAAAACTAAAATAAGAATTTTTGCTATGCCCTTTCTACTCATCTAGTGCTGAATGTTAGACTAAAGCTAGCTAAATTCCTCAGTATTTATGGCAAAAGTGATTATATCTTGTTATTGCTGACCTTCACTTCAAGGGCTTTCAAAAAAACGTTGTAGATGCATCAGAGTATCTTTTTGGTTTTAGGATATTTGACCAGATATTTTGATGGAAGAAAACAGAGAAGAAAAAAACTCAGTGACTTGCTAAGAGCTGCAGAACAGTCCAGGAGCTGTGGCAGAGAAAGGAATCTTTCAAATACCGATTTCCATCCTTTTGTCCTTATTGAAATGACCATCTGAATAAACAGGTAGATTGAATGAAATGAGATTTAGATGTCCCTCTGCCAAGTTAAAGAGATTGCCCAGGATGTGAACCGGTACTTAGAAAAAATGGCAGTATTAGAAAGGAATGCTTTCACAGCTGTGTTTCCATGAAATTTGTTCTATATATCACCAAGATACAACAGTATCTGCATAAAGGAACTTCACAGTGAAATTCCTCTTTTATATTCAGTTTATGGTTTGTCAAAAAAAATAAATTATCAAACGCAGTGCAGTCAGGCAGAGGAAATGATTTCTATCAGAAGTAGGAATGAAGCCTCGGAAGCACTTCCTTTGGAAGCAGGAAGATACGAGTAGGATGGCGGTTGCATTTCTCATCCTAAAAGATTTCTAAAAGTACAAAACAACACCATGCGCAGCATTTTTCTTCCTTTAGGCTGTTGCAAAGCCTTTTAAGAGATGCAGCGTCGCGGGGGAGTTTTGTTTCCCCCATGGTGACTCTAGAAACAGCCCAGGCAGAGCAGCAGCCTTGGAACAAAGCTGCCCCTCTCCCATGGCGTCGGGAAGGGACCCCGGCGCGGCGCGCGAGCGCGGCCTCCTCGGGGAGCTGCCGGGGGCCCCACCACGGTCGCTAGGCAACGGCAAAAGCACCGGTGTTTGTACCATCAGGTATTAATTATTGTCGCGGGGCTTCTCCACGGAAGCGCTTGGAAATAGGCAATTAGACACATCACAGGATAAGTCCTTTTGCGTTCCCGTGGATGAGCGTTATCAATCTGCAGAAAATCAGAATTTGACAAATTATTCAAAGGTAGTTGGCTGTGCCAAGCTTAATATTTTCCTTTTATTGTGCTTTTTTTTTTTTTGTAATTGCAGCGAAGGATTTTGAGCAACAATATGGATACACTAAGCTGTTGGAAGGTTCTGGACTAAGATATAATAGTTCTTCTCTTGTTTGCTTGATTAGGGCCCCTAACTTTGGACTGATGTTTAGCAACACTTTATTTTGACCAGCTTTGGTCAGTGGCTGAGCAAAAAAAAAAAAAAAAAAAAAAAAAAAAAAAAGGCTTTAGAATCTGAACGTGAAAACTATAAAATAAAAATGTTTATCTGCATGTAGCAAAACAGAAGTAAACAACTTGTCAAAGAGATAAGATTGGCTCTGGTAGTTCTGCCTGGGAGTTTTGCCCTTGAGATAATTTTTTTTCACATCAGTCATGGCACTGGACACGTAATAGTCCTGTATGTAGGAGAAGGTGGGGGGGGTTAAGGTAATAGTTGCTCTTCCTCCTTTAGCACTACTACCAGCATTATGAGATACAACTCTGTGTATGTCATACAAATATTGTCAGGTTAAGGGATATATTTATTCATCATGCAAGACAGGCTATACTCACTGAAATGTATGGGGCAGTCAAGAAGCGGCTCTGGTCAGTGGAAAGAAAAATGGAATTCAGACTATGGCAAGTCATTACCAAGGATGGAAACCTATCTGGCAGCATATTGGAAATGCTCGAGAAGTGACAGTGACAAAGTGTAACCAACACCAAAGCAAGTAAATTAATCTCTCAGCACAATGAACTGAGTAATAAGAACGTTAGAGAAAGAAATGATGAGGCTTTTAACAATTACTGCAGAAGAAGGGACTTATTATTTTCCTTTCGAGGAAAGGCGTTGACACTGTAGGTAGGAGAGAACCAAATACACGCTAGTGAGAGGCTGTGGGGCTGAAAAGCTGTGTGTGCGCACTGGTGTCTTCTCCCACCTCTTTTACACATTCGTATTTGTGCAGAGGGATTGTGAAATGCAATAAATCAGACAGGGAACACTTTGGTTTGGCCCACATGGAGATGAGACACAGGGTGGAGGATAAAGTTCCCTTCGCAGTTCCCTGAGTCACCTCTCCTTGGATGGATGCACAGCAGTAAACTGTCACGAATATGAATGTCTGAGAAATTGTCTCAGGATGCTTCAGAAATTGGGACATTAGTCAGACTGGTACTGGGCTGCTTCAGATGCCCATAGAGGCAACAAAAATAAAATAAGGGGAGGGAAAAAAAGGCAGAATGGAACCTGCCTTTTTTTCTAGTAAACACTGTAGACTTTGGATACTCAGTGCATTAATTTTGATCAAGTGGGGGCAGGTGTCATGAAAATTTCGCAGCTGTAGTAATTTTTAGCTCCAAAATGTAAATTGCCCAGGTATTGAGGCCACTAGCTGTTTTTTTCTTTTCTCTTTTTACTGTGCTCGACCAGAAAGATCTGAGGAACAGCTATTTCATTCCCCATTCTGATGGATATCCAAGTGACAAAATTATTATCCTTTGGTTATTCATAGGGACAAACTTTCTTCCATGCAAACTGGAAGAGTGTTATTTTGGACATTGTTTTTCAAAGATTGTGCTTCATTGCACCTTTAAATGAAATGGTATGTTAAGGAAATCCTTTTCTTTTTTTTTTTTAAAGGAAAGAAAAGATTGTTCCACAAAGTCATTCTCCAAGCAGACAAATCCAGCAATTAAATTTGTCTTCTTGAGAAGAATGTTGAGAATATGTTGTAATTTTGCAATGAGTAAGTAGGCATATATTGATAAAATCAATTTCTCAAATGTTTGCCACATGGAATATATTTCTGTTAGTGAGTAGATATGTTTCATAGTGCTTTCAGAGCTGTCACTGTCTAGTTCTGACAACCCAGGACGCACTGCCTGATGGCAACCATAAATTTCAGGCTAGCACAGGATGTGTTTCTGGTTTAGAGCCTGACCAATACAATTTGTTGACAGGAGTCACACAACAGCCTGCAAATAAGTATGACTCACGTCCTCATTTATTTGTAATACTGCTTTTGACTACATAATACAAACCTATGAATCTTCATAGAAACCTCCTAATATTTTCCTGATATTTGTCTGAGCTATGTGTTTGTAGTTTCTCTCAGTTGTCTGATTGGAAAGCATTAGATAAGGAAGGAAAAGCGCATATTGATGCTTCCTATTTCTCTTACATTTTGTGAGTGTGACTCTATTACTTCAAATCATTCTGTTTCATGCCTAATCATTAGACACAGTGAACTCTGGGCCTCAGGTCAAGATTTACTTATTTGCTACAGTGTACCTTCTTTAATTCCATCATACTGGAAATAGCTAAAATTTCTTTTATGATTCATTCTTTGATGGGAAGCTTTCCTGAATCATTTGCTGTATTCAGTTACAGACTCTAAGACCTTCATCTCTTTTCCACTTCAGCTCTGTGATACTGTGATACTTAATCTGATTTCTTAAGCAATGTCTTTTCTCTGGACCAGATCCAAAAAGAGAGCTGGGTAACATGGTGCTGCACAAGCTAGGGACCTAGCTCCTGCCAACAGGAGAATTGGCCACCTTAGTTTAGAAGCTTACATTAAGGAAAAGTTGTTTTGGGGAATAGACAGGAATAACAATGCTTTCTTTTTGCAGGTCTCAGTTTAAGATTCCGATACCTCACTTCCTCTTTGTGGATATGGACTTTAGAGAAACTGAACACACACAGTTGTTCTAGGTGTAGAATACCTCTTTTATGTTTTTGAACTTCGTCAGAACTAACATAATAAAACTTGGTATTTATTCGAGACCAGATTCTTGGCAGATGTAGAGAAAGAATAGCCACAGGAACAAAACAGTGCCAGTACATATTACCTGAAGAACTGACCCTAGCCTACAATTTGTTTAAGCCCAGTACAGTATTTTTCACTGACCTATTTAAAAAAAAAAAAAAAAGCCTATCCATCAAAAAATTCTAATTAACATTCTGCAGTCCTGGGTAATAAGAGCTTAACCCACTTGTCCCCTCTATTTCACTTTTTCTTAGGTTTTGCAGAAGGTTATATTACTATTTAAGAGAAAGAAGCATTCTTGCACAGAATTTAGTCAGCAAGATTGCAACATGAAAGGTAGCACTTGTTCCAAGAGCTGAGAGAAACACAGATGCAAATGGTGACTGGTCCCTGGCCTGAAAATGCTAAAAGAAGCCATTTTTCTCCCTTCGGAGATGTTGCTAGGAAAAGGTTTTGTGGAGTCCTTAATTCTGTTTCTTAAGAAAGTACTTTCAATAGAACAGTTGGTAGTATTTGTGACAGAGCAAGAGATGGACTCAGGTTCAAAGTCAAATAACCTTCTGTGAGGTTTCAGGTTGATTTCATGGATTCACATTGACTGAAATGATATAAACCTGATTCTCAGGTTTATATCTGTAAACTAATTCCTATTAGCCATGCTTTTTTTTTTTTTTCCCCTCATGCATGTTACTGAAAAGCAGAGCACAGTAATCATTAAGGAATACACTTGCATTCATACCCACCCATCCTCTCTGCACAGCTTCACATTTTCCTTGTACTCCTCTTTTCAAATGGAAATATTCACTATTTGTTTACATATTTTTTGCAAATATTTACCTCAATATGATCTGGAATTCCAGTATTTTTATTGAAAACATGATTTATTAAGATCAGGGAAAATCAAACATATTCAAACAGTCTGGACACAATCCCTAGTTCTATACTCTGTCATAGCTAAGCCATATCAGTGCATAGATCATTTCTAGGGAAATTTTTGACTTTATCTATTAGCTGACCCATTCATTGACAAATTCTTTCAGATTCCCTTGCTGGGAAACAGAGGCCTCCATCACATACTCTTAATCCAAGAGAGCAAAAAATTGTTAAAGTGGCTGCTGAAAGCTAGAAACACAGATTCATATAGACAATTGGAAAGTGCTTTCAGTACATAGAATTAGAAAAGCTCTTTTATCTGCTTTACAGCTGCCTTCTTAAAAGGCAGATCAGCACATCAGATCTGTCCCACAATATAAACATGTTTCAGTAAATAATAGAACCTCAGCTAAGCAGATTTTCTGTGGACTTTTTTTTTATTGTTATTTTATTCTTAAATGTGTTCCTTTAAGCTGTTGTGTTGCTTTTAGGACTCAATATTTCTGTCTTTGTAAAACTATCATGCTCCGACATTTTCAATTCTGTACTTTTAGATTTTTGTTTCTGAGAGTTGTATTGAAATTATTTATTTTTTCTACCTATTTTCCTAATTAATATTTACTTATGGTCTGTTTTCCCAACACAATGGCACATTAATAGGCAGGGACATAGTGCAGTTTGTCAGTCTGTTCTAAATATTCTGGCAATTTTAGAAACTTTTGTTGGTCTTGCTGGCTGCATATAAATATAATGACCTACATGATGCAGGAATGAAAGAAATGCAGTTGAAAATAATGCATTCATTGACGCAAGCAAACCATGACTGATATGAAATGAGCCTACACTATTGGTGCCAAGATCACTATAGAAACAGAATGATCTTGTGGCAAAACTCAAAATGCTAATCAACTGAAGAGAGGCACAAAGTCTGTGAGTGCAACAGAAAATAGCTATCAATGCCCCTCCAGATAAGGCAGTAAAAAAATGCCACCACTTAAAATGCTATACACATGTTTGTGGTCCCAATTACTTCTTGAAGGGTGGAACCTTAGGTAATAGAACTTTTCACACTGGAATTACAACCACTCACATTTCTTTATTTGCTATCACTCTGCTGCCACAAAGCAGATATTGTAAACCATATGTGATCATTTGAAGAAGGTTCTCCATCAATTTTGAATGCCTTATGCGTTTTATTAGATGTGTGGTTCCTCTGTGTAGATCTGTACAGACTCTAAGAATACGGAACTTCTCAGTCTTCTGTGCTTCCTTATCACATGAGGTAACACAAGAAAAATCTGCATCTTATATAGAGATGAGCATATGTGATCTCTGAGCTTTAATGAAGCACTGAGTGAAAAAAGTCACAACCTGAAACAAACAGATTTTCTGAATCCGAACAAGATAATGGATTTCCTCATGAAAGCTCTGATCATTTCACTGACTGATCATAAAGTTACCCAAGAAAGAGGTCTAGAAAAATAGCAGGTAGATATTCAACAGATTGTTTCAGATGAACTCAGTTGGAAGATCATAAAGGGAAATGGATGGAATCCTGATCTATGCTTAAAAAGTGCTTACTCTGAGGAAAAAATTGAGGAAAATAATACATCTTGATATTTTTCTCTTTTATTTTATGTGCTAAATAAAGTTAATTATAAGCCCAGAGTCCTAATCCAAAGAAACTTTTAGAAAGGGCATACAAAAACAACTGGATAATCACAGATGGTCACCAAGAGTTTTGGAGCCCTAGGACATGTAGACCATAGTGGTTATTTATAAGAAGGTTTAGCAGACAGAGAATCTGTTGCTCAAAAAGTGTTTCAGAGAGGCTAATGAAAGACTGGACTATACATGTCCTGAACTATACCTGCTCAGAGATGACTCAGATATTTTCCATTTATATTTTTATTGCAAAAAAAACCCTTGAATTCTTAACTAATGGAGCACTAGAAAATTAATAATTAATGATGGAAAAACACCTTTCTATTGAAATGAGATCTTTCAGTAGGTTGAAAGACCCTAAACTTCACCATCTTCTAATAATAACTTTCAGTATTTGTAAAATTACAAATCCAAACACAAAGCTAGACCATCAGCAGTTGCTATGCAAACCGCCTAGTTAATTTATAGACTGCTATAAAGGATAGAATCACAGTTCTCCCTTTGTGTTATTCTTGCCTGCCCTCTGCCACTGTGCTCATTTGGATTGTGGTACGTTTAACGAGAGCAAGGTCTTTCAAAGGGAGAATACACTGACTGCATGTGTCATTCATATGTGGCTAGAGCTTTCTCGACGATCAGCAGTAATCACTGCTTCAGAGGATTACAGAGGTTTTGAACACACACCTGAAGATTCAACCACCCTGTTCTTCCTTCATCATGGTATGAAGGTGGGTCATAGCCGTGTTCCAGATGAGCATGAATTGAGTACTGCTGGGAGAGAAGAAAAACCTAAATTTTAGAAACATGGCATAGAATTCTGTTATTTTGTAGCTAAATTGTAATTATTTCATTATAAGCTGACCTCTCTTTCAAGCGGAACAGTGTAATCTTTAACAGAGCTAGTCCATACACTTAGCTTACTTTTTATTCCTTGTGTATCTATATATTTGACTAATGACCATTAGCCAAGAACAGGAATCCAGCAATGGCCACTCTTCTGATCAGCTGCTTTGGAGCTTTATTGAACTATTTACTTGCCAAATGAATTGGTGGTGAGTAAGAGGTGTTTACTGAAAAGCAGATAACATGGATGCATCTCATCACTGAGAGATCATGTACACACACTGCTGGGGATGGAATATTTGCATGTGGAAAAAACCAATGACATGCAGTAAAACGACTTTAAATGGCACAGCATGAAGCCCATCACTTGAGCTGCATCAGGAAAGAAGCTGACTGCCCACCTCATCTTGTGAGATTCTTAAATCTAATAAGAATAATTGCACAAGACCAGGAATGCTTCTGAGTAAATTTGCTTAATGATCTTAAGCTCTAAAGGGATATCCACCTATTGTTTAATTATTTAGTCTATTAAAGGACACATGCATAATGCAGCAGCTTATCTGCTCATCAGTACGACTCAGTAAGAGTACTATTCTCAAATTGTTATGTGTTGCTTTCCCTTTTAGCTGAGGAATCCAAACAAGGACTGTTACAGTCTGCTGTGACACTAGACCTGCTCAGACCTTGTTATCACCTTCTTATCCCATAATTCAGTTAGCCTAGCAGATTACCTGAAAAAACAAAATAGTCCACAATCGAACAGTACAATGCTGTCACTGCTGGGATTAGATCTGTCCAGCCCTGTGGCTTCACTAATGACTTACATGAACATGTATCCAGTCTCACTGCTCTGACAGCTACATGAAAAAGCATTCACTTTTCCATAATCATCCTTGCAAGCAAGACAATCTTTTCAGATTTTTAATAGCTACATATGTATATTTATATATGCACATGCATATATATGTAACACAAGTTTATATAAAAAATCTGGAAAAAAAACAAAGCTTGCTCCTGCTGGCAGGGCTGAAAAGACACTCTGCAGAATTTTATGTGTCACATATCACTCAGATAAATAATCTCTACATATATGTATATGTTTGTGTGTGCATTTACAGTGTGTGTTGACACATTGTGCATAAAAGATCACTCATTCATTGATTACTAAAACTTGATTCTGCATTCATCTAAATTATTTGTTCTGTATCTTCAACAGATTGTGCAGATGCTGTATGAACCCTCATCACCAAGCCATTCCAGGATGAGCTGTGTCTTGTTTTTTTCTGAAAGTTAAAAACAAGAAAACAAAACCCCTCATTTTCAGACAGATAGGGTGTGGGCGAAGACTGAGGATTCTGCAAGGTTAGAAAAGCATTTCCTGTTCCACTCTTCTCTGTTCTTAATTCAGTTCTATGTGAATTAAGAAGCAATGTAGTTACACAGTCAGTGGAGAATCAAGCTATGAAATCTACATGGAAAAGCAATGAGCCAGCTAAAATTTAGTAACACAACATAAGAGGTTCAAACTTTAGTCCTGAATTGATCAGTTGGAAGAGGGAAAATAAAAGCTGGTTGCTTTGTTTGAGGTTACTGCAATCTCTTAGAGTAAGAATGGTTCATCTTGTTCCTGAAATGTGTTAATATCTGGCTTTCTTGGTCTTGCCTGCTTAATAGCAGGAAGGCCTGTGTTGCAAGCTGATTTGTCTCCTGGCTTCTAGATATCTTTTGGTTTTTAGCTATCTAGCCTAGTAAGATATGCATGCTAACTGGCCAGTCTGTATGTTCCCACTGATAGACCACCTGGATGATGCTAGATGGATATTGTTGAATTCTCTCTGCCTTTATTTCAGAGGAAACACCAGTAGGGTCTCTCCCCTTTAGTTGGTCTCTAGATTTTAGAGTGCTTGTAGATATTTGTTGTATTTGACCATCAGCCACATAAGTTTGAAATTCGTCAATGTGTACCAAAGAAAATGAGGAGGGAAAGGGGGAAACCTACCAGACAGATAAAAGAAAAACAGTGTATTTTTATAAGCCTCGTGTCCTTTGAAAGGTGGGGCAGAAAATGAAGTAAAGATACCTCATAACAGACAAAACTAAGCTGTAAACAGAACTTACAGTATATCTTCAGAGTTGTTTAAGAATGACTTCTTGGCTTTCCATCAGGAGCTCCACAGGAAAACCCACAATCTAGGAAGCCAATAGTTTATTCATGAATAAAAGTGAGAGCTGGGAGCAGACCCCCTTTAGATTCTTCATCTTTAAGGAACGCCAATGAAGTGGTGGCCTGCTGCCAAGAGACCTGTGCAACAGCATGTGCTATTACTTGCAGTATCTCATTAGAACAACTCATTTTTCTGTTAGTTTGAAATGAGAAAGCTGCTCAGGAGCTAAACAGCCAGAGGCTAGGCTGTGTCTTCTGTTATAGCTTAAACAAAGCATGCAATGAACCTACTTTTTCCATAAGTAGCCTTTGGAGGTATTATGTCTCTGATGCATTCTCCTTGAATATGGGACAGAAAATTACCATAAATATTTACATCTAGTGGCTGCTCTGGTCTCTCCTATATTGCTCTCCCTTCTCAGTGTCTCGCAGGGAACAAATGAAGTAAGGACCTCTCTTTTACTCAGCAGCTGGAGTCTAAACTGAGAGGTACTTCTAAGAGCAGAGAAAAGTCTTTTCCCAGTGATACAGAGAAGAGCCAAGACAAGTCAGTTTAAAACACTATTGATATATGATAATAAGGATTCTGTACAATGGGTAGTGTTACATTTATATTTTCATCTGAAACAAAAGAATATAATTTGCCCTTATAACTGACCCACAAAAACATTTCACTGTTTGTACTCTTTTGCTGAAAAATTGCATCTTCCTTTTTTTTTTCACTTTGCTTTCCTTTTCTTTGGGGCGGGGGGGCGGCAGGGGGGGTTATTTTTCTTCCTTCTGTCTATTCATGATCCAAATAGAATATTGCCATGTGGCCTTAAGAAATGATTTTTTTTTCATTCCTTGTTTTTATACATTCTTATGGAGCTGAGAGACTATATGGTTTGTATTTAGAAACCATAGCTCGCATTTAACTGTGAATGCACAGCATAACCCCTGTACTCCTGACAATAATTGCTTTCAATTTTGCTGTGACCAAAGAAAATTTTTGCACTTACTGTGAACTATGTCTCATAGGTATTAAGGAAACTCTTTAATGTGCCATTTTTTTTTTTATCTCTTCTGTAACAAGTAGAAATAGTCAACCGGTCAGCAAAATATTATTCTAAAATTTATGGCAATATACAAAAAGAAGAACACATTTCAAAAATAAAAATGATCATTTGACTTGCAAAGAAACAGATGGGCATGAATTACTCAACCAGCTAGAATGAAAAATAGACCCAAAGTGAATTAAATGCTGGTGAGATGAAAATTAAGCCTTTTTTTTTTCTGCTGAAGTGAGAAAACAATCCTACTTGTAATGGAAAATTATTCACTCTGTGCTGTAGTGTAAGACAAAATCTATCACACTAGAAGAAGATATTACTAGACTGTAGAAATACAAGCTCTCACCAATGGAATGAATTGTCTCACTGAAGGAGAGACTACAAATATCATTTAAAATCCAGTAGTTCTGGACAAAAGAAAAGAATGCTTTCAGTACTTACAAATTTAAAACTTTGCTGAACATGTAGAACAAGAAAACCAAATGTTTTTTAAATGTGCTAATGTTGCCTTTTTTTTTTTGCTGTACACTTGCTATGACATTTCATCACATTTTTCTTTCAATGGATCTTGCTATTACCATTACCAACATTACCATTACCCACATTAATCATTTTTGGATTTCCAAAAACCTCAAATGTTCCTACAGAATCTATCACTTCATCTTTGGCTTTCAAAAAGGAAGAGTTGCAATAAAACAAAAATTGTTAAATATCAGTTAATTCCCACAGTAATTACTGAAATGTTATTTATATCACTGTAGCCAGAGAAGTCTCAGCTGGAACCAAGGGTCTTTGTGCTAGATGTTATCTAAGAGTATCTGTAATACTCTTAACCACATTAATCTAGCTCAGTTGAGAATGGCCACATGGCAAAGTAGCAGTTGTGCTGCAGTGATCAGACTTTTGTGGGAGTAGTTTTTAGAGAATGATCTAATTGTTCTATGTATTTCAGGCAGCTGAACTGCTCTCAAATTCCCAGTAAAGGGCAGGAAAGCATCTTTATTCTTTTTGAGCACTCAGAATAGTGCTGATGGTGAAAAGTACTGTCTGTCAGACTAACTGTAACACAGGACCAGTGGCCCACAAAATGGTCCTGTAAGCATCTGACAAATTGTTAAGTTACATTTTTTTTCACCATTAGTGCGCCTGCTTGATTTTTAGAAACTTATATTACAGAAGTTTGGGCTGCCACATGCTGCTGTTACTTGACTTGGAAATGTACAGGTTATCGCTGAAGTTATTTTTACAGAAGAGGCAAAATTATCAGGAGTCCAAAGGGACTTTTGTCTAAATAAATAAACAAAGGATAGATGGGCTAGGAGAAAAGAAGCATTCTCTTTATTTACTAGATGGGTAACATGAAGATTAAGAATTAAAATCTCTGTGTTGGTCAGCAGAATTTTGCAGGGACAACTGGATTAGATTTTCACACACAAAGATGTACTGCCTGTGGTACAGGCAGTATATGACAGAGAAAAGCAGTGAATGCAGGTTTTCTGAACTTTAGACCAGAAAATGAGCTGCACCGACACTTGCCTTGATTAGACTTTTGTAGACATTCAATCATAGTGCTGTATGCTGCTGATTCAATCACAATGATATAACAGTGTGGTCAGCTACAATCATTTCCATTCCCCAACTTTTGGGACTTCAACCATGCCAGAAAATGCCCTAAAGAGCTTTTCTGGGAACGTGCATATCCTTCAGGATGCATAGTCTACCATTTTAATAACCAGTCCAACAAGCTCCTCAGGGTGCCAACTGCAATGCATTTTTTACCATCTGGTTCTAATCAATCTTTGTGTGGCACCATGCCTACCATACAAAGGTTCCCTGCTGTAAAATGACATGTTACTGCACAGTGGCTACTCATTATTTCAGTCACTGTGTCCTCACAAAGTCATGCAGTGCCTAGGGGGTCTAATAAATGTATGTGCAACAGAAAAGAGCGTGGTGTAAGAGCAATGTTCATAATGGACTTCATTATAGCCAGTTGTAGTAGTTTTAGACATGTTTCCTACATTTTAACAACAGTTTTTGAGCATTACAGAGAACATTTGTTATCAGAAGGAAGACTACCACCCTGCAGCACACAGTTAAAGATGGGAATAAAGAACAGCAGAATGCAACACTGATGAAAGGAGAGATGGAGCTAGTGCAATCACAGGTCATTTTTCTCCCTGCAGATTTCTTGTTTTAACAAAGGACTATGTTCCTATTATGAAAAAAAAAAAAAAAAAGCACTGAAGTTTGCCTGTAAAGATACACAACTTATGTTTTGTTGATGAATGCTGCAAACTAGGCAGGACAGAGTTTAGAAATTCAGCTTGGAGTTACTGAATTAAGATTCTGATCACCCACACCCATCACCCACACTGAAATATGCAGAGGCTAATCTCAGTCAAATGTCAAATCCTGTAGATTGGGAAATTAAGAGAGAAAATGTCAAGAATGTAGATTACTGACCTACACTTTAGACAAGACTATGACACATGCTTTGTGAGAAATGGATACGCATAAATAGAGAAAAACAGCTAATCTTCGAAGAACAATTCTTTTGCTAGTGGAACTTTACCTCTAATGAATTTCTGAACAGTGAAGCTAGAAATGTTTGAAACTTTTAGCATAGCGACTACAAACTTTCACTTCCAGAGAATCTATTTATGGACATTTACTATGGACTAAATTTTCCCAACAACTTTTTTTTCTCCAATAAGATAAAAGATCTGCACAGATGACAATGGTTTAGATCTGCTAGGGATCCTGCTATAATCTCAGATTTTCCAGTGTAAACATCTGTTCCAATAAGTGAGACGACAGTAGTACAAAACAGAGGTAAGTGAAATCATGTATCAGGGAATATTAAAGGTTTTCTTCTTGCAAGTGAATTCCAGGTGCAGTAAACTGCCATGGATTTTCCTTTCACCCCAAGTACAATTTTTGAATAAGTTAAGCAAACATTGATTTAACATATGGCTTGGAAATCCATGGATTGCTATGCACAAAATTGTTTACTTTATTCAAATGGCAGCAGGATATTTTGGTACATAGGACCCACTTGCTTTATTTCCCTTTGCTCAGGAGCTCTCTCTCCTCTGGTTTCACTGCCCTCTCTGCCTTTTTCAGCTGCCAGATGCTTTTTTCAGAGTCTGCCATGGACCTGCAGAGCACCCTGAGGTGGTGGCCCTCGCACCCGTGACCATCTGCCTCTCTTGCCACACCATTGTTACAGCTCTGATTGTACTGCTTATGACAGGCATGTGTAGTGTTGTTTTGTGGACTTTTCATTGGACATAACCTTTCTCAGAAGTAAAGGAAGCCTCTTGCTTCAGTATTTTAAAATGTCTTCTTTAATAGTTACAATATTAATTTACAAAAACTGCAAAATTCTTTACTTTGTCCTCATATGAAACCAAAGACTTCTGGAGTGCTAGGAAACAACTATCATCCTAGAGTTTTTTAGGTCATTTGCACCATGTGATTCTGATACTGTTAGTACATTGGGTTACACCTTATTTTCAAAAAAAACATTGTCTGATTTATAGAGGGTGCCTTGCAGAAAAAAAGTGCGTATAAAATATTTGGTTGTCTGAATATGTTTCTTAAAATCATGAAAGTAATTTGGAGATGTCAAACATTATGTAAGTATTAAGATGAAAAATATGAATCTTCAAAATGATTTTGCAAATACAGAGATAGGCAGTGACAGTTCATGGTGGGAGCAGTTGAGCCCTTCCCTTGTAGAAAGTAGAGCCATTGGGAAGATCTGACCAGGGAATCTGCACAGTCACTGAAACATGGCGTGCCTGGTCTGTCATTTAATATAGTTTTCTGTAATCATGTGAAATGAAGCTCCAGGGAAACTGCACAAGCTGTACTGCTTAACAGGCTTCCTAAGTACTTTGTACATTATATAATAGAAACACATTGGTTCTTCTAGGTTCTTGACTCACAGCAACTTTTCCCTGGGCCATTCAGATATGATCTTAAGTATTACTGTAGAAACAGCAGAACTCTGACTTAGATTGCCTCTAAATGAAGAAACTGTGGAAGAAGAAAAGTATTATGAAACTACATCTCAGAGTCTACTGTATTAACAAGACCCTGAAATTGAACATTTCCAATTAGCATTCCATCAAAATCTGAGTATGGAAGATTAGTCTATATCAGCTGAGAAAATGACATTTCCATCCTTATTTCTTCCAATGTTAAATCCCATATAGCCAGCTTAATTTAAAAAATATTGCTACCAGCAGTTCAGTATTTCTTGTAGAAAATGTGACTACATTCTCTGTTCGCACTATACATGTGTATACAAACATATTTAGCATATTTTTTGTGTTCAGTTCATTAATATACTTTTCTTTTTTCATGCATTATTAGGTCATAGAATATTCATAGACATGTAAGTTTGTAAATGTAAATGTGAAGAAAATGTATGTACATATTTAATTTCTGATTCATATAAAAATTAAATTTTAAAGAACTGGCCATGAGAAAAACACTCAACACCCACTGATAACCACAGGAGTTATCCAAACACATGAAGATAAAGTAAAAAAGGTTTTCCTTCCCTTATAACCTCTCATGCAAAGCTCTAGTTACAGCATTCTGCTTGTTCACCCTTTTCAGGCCTTTAACTGGATAAGTAAGCTGTATTTTGTGTCTCAGGGTGACAGTAACAGAAAGCTGCCAGCTTGCATAACCAAGCAGCCTGTTGTTACAGAAGAGAATAAGAGCAGTAGAGGGGAACTTCAGTGTCCTCATTTTGGCTTCACATCCTCTAGGAATACTTTTTTTTTTTTTTTTTTTTGGGTACGCTGAGCTGTGACAGGCTGTGAGTGGACTTTGTAAGCTGCTGTTTATGTGGGAGTGCTTCAAAATGTTGCAAAGGGAAAGCCCTGGAGAGTTTAAATGGAGCTTTGTGGTGAGCAAGCTCTTTCAGATACGGAGCTGCCCACGAGACAGGGCTCTTCCCAAGCCCGGTCTCTCCTGTGCCAGTAGCACCAACACATCTGTGTCCTTGCTCCAGGTTCACAAGTAACATTTTCTAGGCGTAAAACCTCAATTGCTCTCCTGCTTTCTCCTATTAGGGGAGGCACAGTTGCACATGCAGCACAGATAAATCCATAGATTGCCTCTTCTACTTTTATTTTCCTAAAGAAACAAGCAAATGTAACAAACAGAAACAACAGCAGTTCTGCAGGCCACTCTACCATGTATGTTAGTTTGGATTCTTGCTCAGATGCTGCACTAATTCTGATTAGTGCATATCTAACTATGCAGTAATCATATATCCTGATTCCTTGTTTTCTTTTCCCCAGAGAGCAGAGAAGCCCATATACACTGTAATGGCAATTAGGAATCGTCAAGAATCCTTCCACTATACATTCTCTATTCCATAGTATATATAGAAGTTAGCACAGAAATACGCAATTTATCACCAAACAAAGAATAGCAAGAGGCCATTCTCTGCCATCTATCTGCATCAGTGAGCAGGGGGCTACCACACACTCAGCGCAGCAGTGCAAAGGCCAACAAACTGCAAAGTGGTCCCCGGAGCATTGACTGGTGAGGTAATGCTTCTCAGGTACGCTTGTGCAAACCAGGAGTTGCACAAGGAAGACCTTTAAGTTTTGGATCTCAGTCCACAGCAAGGATAAGAGATACAGTGCTTTGCAGGCGGATTGGTATCTGTGAGGAAAAGATTTACAAGTGGCTGGGAGGTTTTGGGACGACTTCCTTGCTGCCACTGTCCACACAGCATGTGTTCTCCATCCTTTATCAGGGCAGCAGTGACATACCTTTCCTCACCATGAACACAGCCCACGGCAGCTATGTCCATATCTGTGTAAATTCATCAGTTGCCTTTTCCTGGCACTGACTTGCAGAAAATGTTCATATTCTATTCAGGTTCTCTCAACTTGTGTATCACATTGCTCTCTAAGCCCACTACAGCAAAGCTTATTTTACAGTCATTTCAGATGCTGAGTTTTCTGAGCGTGTTATGGAAATTTATTTTTTGGTTTGCTCAGTATGTGTGTAAATCATCCCCAGTGCAATAAAAGATTCCTGTTGCATGCTCTGCTTGCAACCACATTAAAGAGTCGCATGTGTCTGCAAGAGTCAGGATGCATGCTGTGGTTATTCTTTCTTTTGAGGTTTTTGTGGTTTGGATTTCTGTGGATTTCTCAAGGTTTTCCTCTTGAATTTTTTCTTTTTGTCCATTTTGCATATAAAGAAATTTTTAATTATTGAAACCCTTTGTCTATTCAAGACTTCTGTAGAATGAAATTTTACTGCTATGCCCCCAAATTGCCTTGATCAGTGCAAGAAGATGAATTAGATAGTGTCTTGACACCCTTGCAGAATTTAATTTCTGTAGTTCTGTGTTTTTACTGCTGTTAGGGTGTGGGAGTCATGCTGGAGGTGTTGATCTGTGCTGAATGCTCGCCTCTGAATTAAAGTCTGTATTTTGCCATCTGGATGCCTGATAATTACTCCATCTCTTTACCAAATGAATGGCACATGCCTTCCTTTCCTCAATACATATGCAAAACTATATATTTTGGGAAGAAGTGCTTTCAACTTAAAAAAAATAGACAAAAAGTGGTGTATTTCCACAGTCATCTGTACATCCTCTGGCAAACCCTGCCGCCTTTTGGACATAGCCCCCTCATCATGCTTTGGTGTTTCGTGTTCACAGTACTGGATTATGGATTACGTGATGTTTAGAATTTTGAACATACCCATACATATATATATACATAAACTGAGTGGTGAGAGCTGTTCCTGATGGGACACCATGGGCATGGGGCCTGCCAGGACGAGCCAGCTGAGCAGCCACGTAGCCTTAAAGAGGCCAGAGGAGCATGAAGAACCGAACTCAGCTACTGTGGCACTTCTATGAGATAAATCCGGGGTTCATGGAGCTCAGTCATGTGGAATGTGATATATTCAGTGAAAATCCACCCCCATTCTGGGAAAAACATTTACTTTCTGATCAGCTCTGGCTAAAGGTACGTTTGGGCAGTAAGGCATAGCAGAAATTCCTGTCTTTAAAAAAAACTCAGAAATCTCTGTGCAAGAATACATGTCTATACACAAATTCAAAATGTTATGTATTGTAATATTTTTTCCACTTTCATATTTGGTTTTCCACCTCATATTTTCAAACTATCTCAGGTAACATACATGTCCTTTTGACCTGGCAACAGTCCAGAGCAAACAGAAAATATTTCTCATGAAGGCTTCCGGAAACTATGGATAATACACCAAAATAGTTTAGAGTGTTAGCTTGATATAAAGGGCAGTTTTTATCATCAGCACTTTCATATCATTGATATCTTCTGTCCATCATGCATCCACTAACCTCTCTTCTACACATTTCTTCTCATTTTGGGGGATCTACTAGGAAAAGATTGTCCAGAAGCAGACGAAAGGCATTTTCTCCATCTGTAAGGCTTGCTTTCCTGTTTGGGGATGTTGACTATCCATGCTGGTACTTAAGAACTCTAATTAAAGAGTCACTAGCCATGTGTTAAATGCACAGGGAAAATCTTATCTACCGATAAATAACTGGAGAAATCTGTTTGTTTGTTTTTTAGAAGCTGAAGAAGCTGTTTACTTTCTGAGAACTCAGAAGTTTGGGTTTTTTTTTAAACTTCTGAAAAAAAATGCAATGCATTCAGAATTAAAGGTGTGTACTGCCATGTGAGTTATGGTAATTATTTTTTCCTGAGTAGAAAATATTTTTATCAGAACAAGCATACATTTATGCAACTTACACCAGGTTGGTAACTGCCAACATGGCTCAAAACACAACTAAAGGGACCAGTTCTGTTCAATCATTGTGATTTTGATAGCATGGAAATCATCTGCTAGAAATTTATTTGAGGCAATCTTATCAGTCACCAAAAGGAAATGAATAAAAATGTACCGTAAAGTTGTAATTTCTCACACAGCTCAGACACTGAATGACACTTTTAGCCATAACCAATCTAAGCTCTACTTAATTTGATAGTATTAAATATGTATAAAGAAAATTACCATTTTCCTGAATTATCTAGTCCAATGTATGCACATGTCAAAATGTACATGTGCTAATTTTCTAGCTGACCTCACTGTGCAAACCTTTTTTTTTAGAATGACTTTCCTTTTCTAATGCAGTTCACCTTACTATCTTTTGAAATGTAAAACAATATTTCTGGATTTCTATATTAAAAATGAAAAGGTATCATAATAATGTGGATCAGGGTAAGCTTTCTTCCTTTTAATAGGTATTACTGCAGTAGTAATATTTCTTCTTTTTATTGTCTACATCACTGTAAATATGGGAATTCTTCTACTATGATAGAACAGGGGATATATGAAGGTAACAAAACCCTTTGTTTTGTATAAGTACAGCCAGATCAGTCTTTGGCAGGTTGGAGGCTGCTGTCTATTTCACTGCTTAAACTACATCTCCATTTCCTCATTCTGCTCTGGATTATTGTATCCACTGTTATTTCTCATTAAGTGTACAGATGGTAAGGTTTTGGAATAGGGCATTCTTTTTGTCAGAAATTTGCACAGTGTATGCCAAGCAGGGACTCTAATCTCCAGTTAGAACTGCAGGCGCTACTGCAACACAAACAATATTATTTAAAACAAATATTAGCTCCAATAAAAATAATGGATATTTTCTTCCCCAGTTACAAAAAAAATACCCTGCAGTTTCATTCCTTTTGTCTGCCCACAAAACACACACACAGATACACACACGTATCCAAATGCATTAGTCTGGATGAACTTAATAATGTCATCTTGCATACCTTCTTTATTTGATTAACCTGTTTAATTATTGCAGAATGACTGCAATAATGAGACAGATGAGTAAAGCAAATACATCAGAAATAAGAGCTCAAGATGCTACAGAAATAAAACAAAACTATCATGTTCCTAGATACAAGTAGCTCACTTTTTGCTATAATGCTTGCCATTACCACAGATTTATCTCTTTTTTTTCTGACGTAAAGTGTTTCCCACCAGAGAATTTCAGTGGGGTCCCTAGAATGTGAAGATAGACTTCCTAGATGCCAGCCATTTATTCTATCCTTCCCACATCTTCTCTGTTGTCCTGGTCTTCATAGTAATTCACATGTCCAAGAGATGAATCTTAACATACAAGATAGAGACAGAAAGGCAGGAAACATCTTTTGGGAACCCTTCTGTGCAGTACTGCACATACCATGAGACTACTACTTCCAGCTTCTTTGCCTATAGTTCCACTCTTGGACTCCCTTTGCCGGACGATCAGCAACCAGCAGTGCCTGGCAAGGGCATGAATGCTTCAGTGACTTCAGGTTTTGAAATGTCTCTTTAGATCAGATTTTAATTCTGCAGAGATAAGTCTTCTCCATCTCCAAAAACAGAAGGTATACGTGCAGCTAACTTTTTTCTAACTTTTTTTTTTTTTTTTAAATCTGTCTTTTGTAATACCCAAACAAGCCTTGGACAGACATGAATCTTTGGGTCCAAGTCTCCATGCACTTGGACCTTTCAAGTTTTGAAAGGAAATTTGATCATTGCTTCCTCACAACATATATCATATTGTATTAATTCTGTGCTTCAGGGCATTCACTGGCTGCCTTTGGGCCAAGAAGGATATTTTTTCTCTTTTTATGTATAAATTGGCTTCTAGATTTTTTGGGTTGAATTTTGTTCTGCTCCTCTAATGGCCAGCCAACTGGAAATGGGCCACATGTCTAGACAGGATGTAAAGCACAGTGCTGTACTGCTCCTGGTGCCCCTTGAAGTAAGCTTATAGTTAAACCAATAGCTAAATTTAAGGTCAGGAACAATTTTTCCCCAGATCAGCGTGGAACAGTTAGGAGTATTTTGTTTTTCTTTGTTGTTGTTGTTGTTGTTGTCGTCGTTGTTTTCTGCTATTTTGTTTTCCTCTGTATTGTGGGACACAGTCTTTTCCCAGATCTCCTGTGAATTTTGCATAATAACCTATAATATTAGCAATATCTTCAAATTACCCTGCTTCCTTTCTGTAGATCATTATAGATCTATTTTTTAAATGCAAATTTAAAGTGTGTTCCTAATAGAAAATTTGGATTTAATATAGTAGAAGGTAGATTTGTTCTTAGCTCAGTCAGAACCAAACATCTCTCACGCGTCTGCCTGCTAGTACAGAGAACTGGATTTGTTGGTCTACGCTGTCCCTTCAAAATGGAGTTCCTATAGAAGCTGAATCCTGCTTGCAGCTACATCATCACAATTTACTTGAGATCCATTTATTACAAAGTGTGCAACAGAGCAGAATTCAGGTTGCACATACATAGATGCAAAATGACAACTTTTCAAGGAAACTTTTCAACATAACTCCAATAACCAAGCTGACCACCTTTCTATCAACTTATTACTTAGTGTGACTGAAGCACATTAAGCAAACGATTATGTCAGAGGAAACACCCAAGCATTTAAAAAGAAATCTTTGATGGTGCACTCAATTTTGCTGATATCTTCCATTTAATCTAGCAATATTTCCAAAGTGTGTTTTCTGAATTTTATAAGGTACATGTAGCAAATACAGTAGATTTTTATAATTTGCTAAGGAAAAAAAGAGCAGTGTATGAAATGTGAGATCCTTGTCCTGTTCAAAATAAGCTTATCTACTTTGTAATCCCCTTGTGCATACATTTGCAGCTCTGTACTGTGTTTTTTCAGCTTAGGGAAGATTTCCTCCCTTGGAAATTCAGTACAACAGAAACAGTAACTTAGGTCTTGAAAAGCCATCTAATATCAATAACTATTAGCATTCAGTTCATTTTTGAGTGTGTTTTCTTTAACATGAGAATGCCCAATTTCAAGTACCTAAGGTAACAGTCTGAAAATAAGATTCTCTTCCTCTTTTTTTGATTCAAAAATACTTGTTTTTCATCCACAATTCTATTCTGAATTTCTTTCAATTCTTAGAGACATTTAGAGTAAATTCAGCTAAAGAAAGAAGCAGCTTTTATTTGAGGTAAACTGCTCTCAGGATTTCTGCTAATATTGACCCTGTGCAGTCTATGGGAAAAGCAGGTGTCTACCTGTCAGTCTGTTTTCTGCACCTAGAGTCTATACAAAATCCTGGCACTTGGATGGAAGAGTTTTCTTTTTAAAGATCTTTTGATAGAGGATTAAAGGATTAGTGCAGCATGTTACTGAAGCTTCAGATGTTATCAAATATTAATCAGCACATACAGTAGATAGATATGTTTAGTTAAAGTTAAAAAAGTCTGCAGCACTGTGGAATATCAAATTATGAATTTTGTACCATCCAGGCTGCTTTTATTCTCATTTTTATGAATTCTGTTAAAAATGTGATATTTCTCTTGACTTACAGAGAAATATGTAGATCTTTTTGTAAAAAAAATGTTAAACTTGCTAATGTTGCCAATAATACTACCCTAGTCCTACCCTTCAGTCATGTCATGGGTATCAAAGCAGTCTCACTTAGCCTTTTAGTACTACAATGCAGAAAGATGTATTTGAACAATAATCTCAACCATGACAGTAGTGCCAGTGAAAAGCTTCTCAGTGAGCAACAATACTTAAAGAATATTTTTTTTTAGACCAGATCCCACAAAAGATTCTCCTTTGCGTCTCTCTTTTACTGCAAGCACCTTCACACAATTTAGACAGGGAATGGGAAAATGTACCCATTTTCTTGTTACAAGCCCAGTGTGCAACCCATAGCCATTTTCTCTTTCTTTGGGGTGCTGCATTCTGCAGTGTTCCCATCCCTAACTTTGCTCATAGCAGATGTCCGACTTTTAGAACAATTCTTGCCAAAATCTGTCATCTTTTAGCAAACCATTACTACCTTCTATCTACCTAATTTTCAGTCTCTGAGTCTTCTAATTGGATTGCAGGCCTGGCACTACCTGTCCCTCAGCATGGGACAGAGTTCTCAGTACATCATGCTGGGGTAACAGGGAGCATAAATTTGCATTTGCCCAGCAAATCCATGCCTGTCTCGTGGTAGATATTATCCATAAGATTTTAGGGTGCCTATTATCATGACTAGTTGCTGGCATCATAATGGCTGCTAAGAATGCTATTTATGGAAATATATCATTAGCCTTAAAAGGATTTACCAGAAATGATTAATAGAAATAATAGGCTGTTAGGTAAACAAGAAGTTACATCAGCTTACGAATTGATTCCTAATGATTCAGCTATGATATGAACTCCTGCACATCTAGGCATAAAGCCAGACGCTAGACTAGTTTGGTGGTAATGACGATCTTCCAATGTTGTATGATGTTTATATTGCATTTAAAAAAAATGCAGTAGGTACATCATTCCTAGCTTCCCTGCTTCTCCAGACATCAGGTCAGAGGGCTCCAAAGGCTGTGCAGAGAGGCAGCACCCAGACTGTCACTCTGTCAATACCCAAGCTCCAAACGGCCAACCAAAGCATTGCCTGTGGCAAGTACAGCCCTAAGACTACCTTCTACATCCCCAGGCTGAGAGAGTTGGCAACGGGAGACTGAGGTATCCCACTCAGACACAAAATCAGGCCAGAAACCAACACACACACTGCAAGATCCTCAGCCTACAATTTTGTTCCATAAAATTCTGAAAACTAACTTAAAGTAAATAAAAAAATATGCTTTAAAATGCTTTAGTTCTCTCTGCACTCCATCTAAGTTGTCATTTCCAACCTGCCTAAGGCAAATCCCTTACGAAAAGCAGACTGGCAAATGACCAGGCTTTCTTTCTGTACTCATTAAAGTTAAGCTGGAAAAAAAGAGTTGCACTCCACTTTGTAAGGAACAGGAGCTAGCAATTTAGATGTGTATTCATTAGGAATATCTATTTGTCTGAATTGTTGCCCAGTCACTTTAAAGGACATCTATTCTAATCTCTATGATGCAACACTCTGTTTTTTTTTTTCTGTTAAGTTATATTTATGATGAACAGAGTATTCATCACGCAAAGCAGAGAAAACAGAAAGTCAGTTTCTGATTTTCCTTGCAGTGACATAAATCCACAAAGGCTAATGGACTTATTGTAGATTTATGTTCTGATGAGTGCAGAATTTGGCCCAGCAGCTCTATAAATTCTCTAGTTTTCAGCATAGCAGGACAGCTACTCACACCATATAAGCCTTGAACCATCTGGTTTCTTTGAGAGTGAAAGAGTTTTTCATGGAGCTCTTTCTGTCTGTAATTTAATTTTCCTTGTTATTTTTTTCTTCATTCCTGCTGTTGACTACAGTGATCCTTTTAAATGTATTTTAATTGCTTCACAAACTGTACAGGACTTGATTTGGTGTTATTTCATTAAACTGAAGAAAATATATAAAAATTTGAACTGATTGCAGCTCATGTGAACAGAAGGAGGAGAGCCACAAGATCTACATTCAGCAGAATGGGGGAGAGATTTGTGGCAGCTAAGGATTGCTAGCAATGAATGTCTGTGGAAGTAAGGGTGAAACACAAGCTGAGATTGAAATCCTCCTTGTTTGTAAACCATCAGGGGAGTGATAGAGTATAGCAATAACAATTGCTGATAATAGACATTCTCTTTTTGGGGAAAACAGAGCTCTATAGATCACATATAACTTAAATTTACAAATGCTATTCCCTATTGTGCAAACATATAACCAAGATTGCACAACTGGCAGGATTAAGAGAGTGAAAAAAAAGAGGATTTTCTTAGAGCAGATGTTATTTTTACAGGCACATCAAGACCACATGGCTTTCCAGAGATTCATTAGGCAAGTAAAGCGATTTCTTTTGCAAGTGATTTACTATCCCTAGAAAGACCTTTGTCAGCTTTAGGAAATGCAGCAGTTTGAGAGATACTGAGATGTTTCAGAAATAGTTTTACTGTTTGTAATTAGGAGCATAGCTGAGATCCTTATATGTGTTGTTCTTTCATGGTTGTACTAATGCAGGGGAAGCTGAACTGACTGACAAGTTCTGGAAGTTCAATAGAGTGCTGCAGTGTATTAGCCAATGTTCAGCCAACCAAACTGTTCGATTAGCTTAGCACACCAGTATCCTTTTTTCCAGGACAAATTATCTGATGGTTCTGAACTACTTTAGCCTTATTTTACCTTTAGGGTAACTTTACCCTACCATTGTTTAACTTCTAAAAAAAGAAATGCTCTTTCCACAAAAAAGCAGAAATGAGACTTGCCTTTTAGAAAAATAGCCATGAATATCTGGTAGGAATTTTCTCAGCACATTTAGGAAGATGTATTATATTTTGCAAGTAACGAATTTGCGTGACAAAAATAACACATTTTTTAGATCACTCTTTATTAAAGAAAGGCAACAGAACACTTATGCCATCGTTACAATACCTGTAATATATGTAATAAGTCCTTAGCTTTCTATCATGAGGAGTTCAAACAGCATGAAGCAAAGAAACTTCATGTTGATCTTGGTATCTTTGTGAAATGCTACAGATTTTGGAAGTGCAATGTACATGTAAAAAATGGGTCAAAGTCTTTGGTGTGCCTCGTACAACAGTTAATGAACCAAGATGTCTCACAGCATCTCTACAGTATTTAAGAGCTATTTAGCTCATTAGATGAATAAATATGTATCATGTATATCATACATATTATACTATTACACACACACACACACACACATATGTATATATATATATATATATATATATATAAAACTATTCATTACATATATGGCAAAGAGGAATTAAAACCTTCCTAAGAGCCCACCTAACTTAGGCAAGAGTGGTATGAAACAGAACTGAAAGGTTTTTTTTTTTTTTTGGTCACTACAGCATTATTGTAATTCTCACAAATGCGCAACTTTATTTTGAACTGTATTTCAGTGAGCCCTAGCAATGCTACCTGTTCTAGCCAGTGCCACACTTTCCTTTCAGACTAGCCATACCTTTGGAGAGCTCAGCCATTGAAACATCCAGAAAGCAGCAGCCTGAGCCTGAGACACTCGCTTTCTCCTGCTGTGCATCCTTTCAACACCCCTATCCGTTCACAGGACTGACATAATCGAACTATCCTCAGCTTTATCCCCTCATTTTCCTCCTCAACAGAACCATGTTGGTAGCAACTCACTGTTGATTCTGTGTATTTTCTTAACTAAATGTGCAATATAGAGTTTGAAAGAGGTCCATTGTTCCAGTACATTGAATTAGGCCTGAGCATATTAGTATTTTAGATATATAAGTATGCATATAGATATGTATATATGTTAGTGTATTCAATGGTGATTGCTCAGGATGGCATTGTGAAATATGCTGATCAGATGGCAGTGTAACTTTACCAGTGAAGTTAAATGTGCAGCAGTATCTCTTTTAAAAAGCCTCCAGCAGCAACCATCTTGCACATATGCAGTTCTCAGCCACAGGTGGGCAGGTGGCATGACTGCTACCCAAACGCACAGTGCCATTTCTCAGCCACCCTCCTGTCTCACCCGCCTCCAGAGGAAGGACAATGCGGCACCTTCCTCCTTCGGACAACGCTGTGCAACCCACTGCCTTCCCACTGCTGCTTAGAGCATCAGCTCTTGTCTTTAGCAACACACATACACTTTTTTCAGTAGTAAAGGCATTACCTACACTGCCGTCACTTAGTTTGTGCTTGTTCTAGATTATCTGTTCCTTCATTTCATATGCTTTTTTTCCTCTCCTGCTCCTTTCCCTCAGTTGATCAAGAGGCAGTTGATGCTCACTTGTGAAATGGGTTGGTATCAGTGAACAGTATATGGGACTATACAGAGCCTGAGTGAAGGCAGAAGCCCTAAGAACTCCCTTCACTCCCTGATGTGGAGTCACTGAACTTTGGTTCAGAGGAGCATCCCTGGCACTGTGAGGCTAATAACCAGGAAAGGGTCACACTATTCATGCCATCCAGCCTCCTGTCTCCTTCCCTGCTCTGCAACTTAATGCAGATTTTATCATTGCCCTCATAAGACAGATTAGCTTTTATCAAAAATATATTTTATCTTCAAAATTAACTTTCAGGTATGATGAGCTCCTCAAAATTAGAAACATTTTTAAAACAGGAAAACAGAAACATTTTCCTTTTCTAGGACCTTTGCTTTGGATTGGGCATGGTAAGGTATGTTAAACTAACTGCAGGGTATCAGCTTTCCACTCACACATTCTCAGCTTGTCTCTGATCTGTGAGCATAACTTCATAGATGGTTGCATCCTGCCTAGTTCTGTCAGCATGACTCAGGTTAATGAAAACAGTATATTTAAGCTCTCTTTTAACCTGGATCAGCTAGATAATCTGCATTATGGAGCAATTTCCTGCATAATTATGTCAGGGAGTGCATTAACTGTTTAATCCAAAGTTGCTGTAGAAGAAACCATTGAAGCAATTGTGCTCATTGAGCCCATATGAGTTGTTTTAGTCCCTGGAGTAGGAAATCTGTTGGAGGCAGGGAGAAAAAAAGCTAAGAAAGCTTTTTAGCTCTGATCTGCTCTGGAAGCTGGACTAGGTTGCACTAGTTTTGCTCAGCAGAAAAGTAGCAGTGGCACATCTGATCTTAAAGCATTAAGCATTGCAAACTTCAATATAAATAAATAATGGAATTATCTTCAGGGAAACTCATGTAAAGAAATCTGACAAGGGACTTATGATCCTCCCACCCTCAGTAAAACAGTATTGTAAGAGAAGGGTTTTTTTCTGAAAATTTATGGCAGCTTTGAATATGGAACAATTATTCCTATTCCATAGGAGGCAGAACTTGAAATACAGCTATCTGCATCAGTGCACAGGGGAGACATTATTATGCCAGTGTTTCCTACATATCACTCTGGCTTTATCTTTTAATATACTTTTTTCCACCTGGGACTGAAAAAAAAAAAACAGTCTCAAACAACAAAAGAACAAAATAATAGAAAGCACATTTGAGGATATCAACATCCTGAAAGTTATTGCTGGGCCAATTAAATGTTTAGTCTGTGCTCTGTGTTTTTGTTAAATCTTTATTTAATCTCCCTCTACATAAATCCTCATCATGTTAAGTAATTATAAATAGAAAAATTGGCTAGTCTCTAATTAGGGGAGGAAAACACTCAGTGATGCATGAACTACAGGTTAATGTAGAACAGTCTGTAAATCACTCTGCCTAGGGCTCAGCAGATTGTGTTATAGTCCTTAGGCAATGGCTTTAGAAAGCCTGCGTAACATAATGAAATCAAACCAGTGTATCATTACATGCATATTTGTAATTAATAAGGACTAAATAAACATTCACTGGAAAATCACTGAAGTGGGATGCTGTTAAAACAACACCTGCTTGAGGTTTAGGAAAATTATTTTATAAAACTGACATTTAGAGTATAAAATGAATGTGCAAAAGAGCTGAAAACAGCAAAGAAACAAAAGGTTCCTAAATTTAATGTCTCCCATTGTATTCAGATGAGATAATGTAAGTTACATAATAATTCCTGGGAGAGACTTACTTCATTATCTCACCAATTAATTGAATCTCATCAGCGAAAAAATTATTGTATGTTCAAAAGAACCAGAAAAAGCTGTACATTTGTATTGTATCTTAAATAAGTGAAATGCCTCATTTCACTTCTACATTCTGAGGAGTGAAAAACAGAACCCAAAATTGTGGGCAAAATTTAGTGGGGGGAAACTAATGAAAAAAACTTGTGCTTTTCATTACTGGCACTCAGCCCCCAGTAATGCCTGGAGTGGCTTCACACAGGAGGGGATTTTGTGCACCCGTCTGCTAGCAGTTGAACCAACTAGTGTTCTGCAGCTGTTGTTTCCTCTTTCAGGATTATGATTTTGTTTTGCTTCTGTTTAATTCTAGGCTATTTCACTGCAATCATGACTTCCATATGTTTTTATATCAAGGATCCTCATCGTTACAAATAAAAGCATTACTGCAGCGGCCCCTTTTCCCTTTTTCTAGCTGCTTTCTTGGAGCACTTTGAAATCCGCAGATGGAGCTGGATGTTGTGGCTGAGGACTCTGCACCCCAGTGACAGGACCAGGACTTGCCTAAATGGGTGACTGGGCATTCAGTGACCTGACAGCAGCTGTGGCAAATTGCTTGTGACCTTTGAAAAGAACATGGGTTGTCCCCAATAATTCCCTCCTGGTTTTCCAGTGCAGAGCTCTGACAGAGCTATGATGGCAGCTTGTTTGTTGTAACTGTTGATATTTTCATCATTCATTTACCAAAAGACTAATCTTTTTAGCTTGATTTTACTGGAAACTTGTGATGATGAGTTCCTCCAGTTATTATTTGCAGTATAACTGACCCAGTTTTGAACCTTTCTTCTTCCTGTTTATATCTCAGTTGAGACAAGATGAACATAACCAAATGCAGCATTCCAGGAAAGACTAATTTGCAGAGCATTAGATTAATTTCAATAGTATTTTCTATTCTACTCCTTCCATTCTAATCTTGTCTACTTTTAGGCCCACAAACTGGATAGCAGTTTACCACTGCACTGTCCACCACGGTGCTAAGCCTTTTTTTTTTTTTTTTCAGAACTGTTACAATTAATATTCATCAGAGTTGTATGAATAGTTACAAACCTTTCTTGGTTATTGCATTCCATTATCACTTCCTAGCTTTCTTAAGAATATTATGGCTCCGAACTGTTTTATTTTTCGGTTATTAACTACTTCTAAAACATTTTTTTCTATCTCATTTTGCTATCTTTTTTCTATCATTTTGTTAACTATTTCATCTTATGCCTCTTATATGCTTTCTGATTCATGATAATGCTTATTCTTTTGCTTCCAACCATAGCATAATGACCATATGGCTTCTTTAACAAGGTTTTCACTCAAGAGTATGTGAATCCCATGCTGATTATAAACAACTTTGTTTTTAGCCATTGCTTCAGAGTCTGCACACTGGGAATTCTACTGTATTAAAAAGGTGTGATTTTTCTATGCACCGGCCTTTCCCCTAAAGGCATTTATAACGCTAATAGTGAAGCACATTACACACATTCAACATTTTGCTGCTTGAAGTATTTTATTCAGTTCACCTGGCAGTGAAGCAAGGCTTATTCCAAAATAATCCATTATGCTTTCTTCAAATGTTTGCTACAACCCAACCTTCCATATCACCAAAGTACTACAGTAGCTGATTCTANTATTTAAGAGCTATTTAGCTCATTAGATGAATAAATATGTATCATGTATATCATACATATTATACTATTACACACACACACACACACACATATGTGTATATATATATATATATATATATATAAAACTATTCATTACATATATGGCAAAGAGGAATTAAAACCTTCCTAAGAGCCCACCTAACTTAGGCAAGAGTGGTATGAAACAGAACTGAAAGGTTTTTTTTTTTTTTTGGTCACTACAGCATTATTGTAATTCTCACAAATGCGCAACTTTATTTTGAACTGTATTTCAGTGAGCCCTAGCAATGCTACCTGTTCTAGCCAGTGCCACACTTTCCTTTCAGACTAGCCATACCTTTGGAGAGCTCAGCCATTGAAACATCCAGAAAGCAGCAGCCTGAGCCTGAGACACTCGCTTTCTCCTGCTGTGCATCCTTTCAACACCCCTATCCGTTCACAGGACTGACATAATCGAACTATCCTCAGCTTTATCCCCTCATTTTCCTCCTCAACAGAACCATGTTGGTAGCAACTCACTGTTGATTCTGTGTATTTTCTTAACTAAATGTGCAATATAGAGTTTGAAAGAGGTCCATTGTTCCAGTACATTGAATTAGGCCTGAGCATATTAGTATTTTAGATATATAAGTATGCATATAGATATGTATATATGTTAGTGTATTCAATGGTGATTGCTCAGGATGGCATTGTGAAATATGCTGATCAGATGGCAGTGTAACTTTACCAGTGAAGTTAAATGTGCAGCAGTATCTCTTTTAAAAAGCCTCCAGCAGCAACCATCTTGCACATATGCAGTTCTCAGCCACAGGTGGGCAGGTGGCATGACTGCTACCCAAACGCACAGTGCCATTTCTCAGCCACCCTCCTGTCTCACCCGCCTCCAGAGGAAGGACAATGCGGCACCTTCCTCCTTCGGACAACGCTGTGCAACCCACTGCCTTCCCACTGCTGCTTAGAGCATCAGCTCTTGTCTTTAGCAACACACATACACTTTTTTCAGTAGTAAAGGCATTACCTACACTGCCGTCACTTAGTTTGTGCTTGTTCTAGATTATCTGTTCCTTCATTTCATATGCTTTTTTTCCTCTCCTGCTCCTTTCCCTCAGTTGATCAAGAGGCAGTTGATGCTCACTTGTGAAATGGGTTGGTATCAGTGAACAGTATATGGGACTATACAGAGCCTGAGTGAAGGCAGAAGCCCTAAGAACTCCCTTCACTCCCTGATGTGGAGTCACTGAACTTTGGTTCAGAGGAGCATCCCTGGCACTGTGAGGCTAATAACCAGGAAAGGGTCACACTATTCATGCCATCCAGCCTCCTGTCTCCTTCCCTGCTCTGCAACTTAATGCAGATTTTATCATTGCCCTCATAAGACAGATTAGCTTTTATCAAAAATATATTTTATCTTCAAAATTAACTTTCAGGTATGATGAGCTCCTCAAAATTAGAAACATTTTTAAAACAGGAAAACAGAAACATTTTCCTTTTCTAGGACCTTTGCTTTGGATTGGGCATGGTAAGGTATGTTAAACTAACTGCAGGGTATCAGCTTTCCACTCACACATTCTCAGCTTGTCTCTGATCTGTGAGCATAACTTCATAGATGGTTGCATCCTGCCTAGTTCTGTCAGCATGACTCAGGTTAATGAAAACAGTATATTTAAGCTCTCTTTTAACCTGGATCAGCTAGATAATCTGCATTATGGAGCAATTTCCTGCATAATTATGTCAGGGAGTGCATTAACTGTTTAATCCAAAGTTGCTGTAGAAGAAACCATTGAAGCAATTGTGCTCATTGAGCCCATATGAGTTGTTTTAGTCCCTGGAGTAGGAAATCTGTTGGAGGCAGGGAGAAAAAAAGCTAAGAAAGCTTTTTAGCTCTGATCTGCTCTGGAAGCTGGACTAGGTTGCACTAGTTTTGCTCAGCAGAAAAGTAGCAGTGGCACATCTGATCTTAAAGCATTAAGCATTGCAAACTTCAATATAAATAAATAATGGAATTATCTTCAGGGAAACTCATGTAAAGAAATCTGACAAGGGACTTATGATCCTCCCACCCTCAGTAAAACAGTATTGTAAGAGAAGGGTTTTTTTCTGAAAATTTATGGCAGCTTTGAATATGGAACAATTATTCCTATTCCATAGGAGGCAGAACTTGAAATACAGCTATCTGCATCAGTGCACAGGGGAGACATTATTATGCCAGTGTTTCCTACATATCACTCTGGCTTTATCTTTTAATATACTTTTTTCCACCTGGGACTGAAAAAAAAAAAACAGTCTCAAACAACAAAAGAACAAAATAATAGAAAGCACATTTGAGGATATCAACATCCTGAAAGTTATTGCTGGGCCAATTAAATGTTTAGTCTGTGCTCTGTGTTTTTGTTAAATCTTTATTTAATCTCCCTCTACATAAATCCTCATCATGTTAAGTAATTATAAATAGAAAAATTGGCTAGTCTCTAATTAGGGGAGGAAAACACTCAGTGATGCATGAACTACAGGTTAATGTAGAACAGTCTGTAAATCACTCTGCCTAGGGCTCAGCAGATTGTGTTATAGTCCTTAGGCAATGGCTTTAGAAAGCCTGCGTAACATAATGAAATCAAACCAGTGTATCATTACATGCATATTTGTAATTAATAAGGACTAAATAAACATTCACTGGAAAATCACTGAAGTGGGATGCTGTTAAAACAACACCTGCTTGAGGTTTAGGAAAATTATTTTATAAAACTGACATTTAGAGTATAAAATGAATGTGCAAAAGAGCTGAAAACAGCAAAGAAACAAAAGGTTCCTAAATTTAATGTCTCCCATTGTATTCAGATGAGATAATGTAAGTTACATAATAATTCCTGGGAGAGACTTACTTCATTATCTCACCAATTAATTGAATCTCATCAGCGAAAAAATTATTGTATGTTCAAAAGAACCAGAAAAAGCTGTACATTTGTATTGTATCTTAAATAAGTGAAATGCCTCATTTCACTTCTACATTCTGAGGAGTGAAAAACAGAACCCAAAATTGTGGGCAAAATTTAGTGGGGGGAAACTAATGAAAAAAACTTGTGCTTTTCATTACTGGCACTCAGCCCCCAGTAATGCCTGGAGTGGCTTCACACAGGAGGGGATTTTGTGCACCCGTCTGCTAGCAGTTGAACCAACTAGTGTTCTGCAGCTGTTGTTTCCTCTTTCAGGATTATGATTTTGTTTTGCTTCTGTTTAATTCTAGGCTATTTCACTGCAATCATGACTTCCATATGTTTTTATATCAAGGATCCTCATCGTTACAAATAAAAGCATTACTGCAGCGGCCCCTTTTCCCTTTTTCTAGCTGCTTTCTTGGAGCACTTTGAAATCCGCAGATGGAGCTGGATGTTGTGGCTGAGGACTCTGCACCCCAGTGACAGGACCAGGACTTGCCTAAATGGGTGACTGGGCATTCAGTGACCTGACAGCAGCTGTGGCAAATTGCTTGTGACCTTTGAAAAGAACATGGGTTGTCCCCAATAATTCCCTCCTGGTTTTCCAGTGCAGAGCTCTGACAGAGCTATGATGGCAGCTTGTTTGTTGTAACTGTTGATATTTTCATCATTCATTTACCAAAAGACTAATCTTTTTAGCTTGATTTTACTGGAAACTTGTGATGATGAGTTCCTCCAGTTATTATTTGCAGTATAACTGACCCAGTTTTGAACCTTTCTTCTTCCTGTTTATATCTCAGTTGAGACAAGATGAACATAACCAAATGCAGCATTCCAGGAAAGACTAATTTGCAGAGCATTAGATTAATTTCAATAGTATTTTCTATTCTACTCCTTCCATTCTAATCTTGTCTACTTTTAGGCCCACAAACTGGATAGCAGTTTACCACTGCACTGTCCACCACGGTGCTAAGCCTTTTTTTTTTTTTTTTCAGAACTGTTACAATTAATATTCATCAGAGTTGTATGAATAGTTACAAACCTTTCTTGGTTATTGCATTCCATTATCACTTCCTAGCTTTCTTAAGAATATTATGGCTCCGAACTGTTTTATTTTTCGGTTATTAACTACTTCTAAAACATTTTTTTCTATCTCATTTTGCTATCTTTTTTCTATCATTTTGTTAACTATTTCATCTTATGCCTCTTATATGCTTTCTGATTCATGATAATGCTTATTCTTTTGCTTCCAACCATAGCATAATGACCATATGGCTTCTTTAACAAGGTTTTCACTCAAGAGTATGTGAATCCCATGCTGATTATAAACAACTTTGTTTTTAGCCATTGCTTCAGAGTCTGCACACTGGGAATTCTACTGTATTAAAAAGGTGTGATTTTTCTATGCACCGGCCTTTCCCCTAAAGGCATTTATAACGCTAATAGTGAAGCACATTACACACATTCAACATTTTGCTGCTTGAAGTATTTTATTCAGTTCACCTGGCTGTGAAGCAAGGCTTATTCCAAAATAATCCATTATGCTTTCTTCAAATGTTTGCTACAACCCAACCTTCCATATCACCAAAGTACTACAGTAGCTGATTCTACTGTAAGAAGTTCAACATTCATTTTGTATTCCTGGCACTATTCCCAGTGGAGTTATGTTAATTTGCAGCGGCTGAAAATATGCCCCGACAGTATTTTTTTTTTTTTTTTTTTGCTGCATTACCCTCTGCCTCGCCCTGGTCCCCAAACAGAACTAAGCATTTCTATGCTTAGAGGACAAATTTGCCACATAGAGAATATTATTTAATAACACATGACAAAGTACTATATCTAGAATGCTATGATGAGTGTCTTTAATCTGTTTCAGTAAATCTTAACAGTGCAGTGAAATACCTGTTTGATTTTATATAAATATATTGATATCACTTCCTGAACCATGTGTAATAGTGATCCATTTCTTGTGATGTTTTTTATCCTGTTCAAGAGGCAATAGTAAAAAGGGCCAGGTTTATCATCTCAGCAAATCCTAATTTTCAGTTTTCCAATGTCAAATAATTGTTGATAGATGAAAAGTTTCATATATTGGAAATCATAGAATCATTATGGTTGGAAAAGACCTTCAAGATCATCGAGTCCAACTGTAAGCCCTTCAATATCATGCCTATTAAACCATGTCCCTAAGCGCCCCTTCTACATGTTTTGTGAACATTGCCAGGAATGGTCACTCCACACCACTTCCTGGAGAGCCTGTTCTTTGTCTACTTGTCTACTCTTTACGTGTAAAAATTTTTCCTGATATCTAACCTGAACCTTCTCTGGTGCAACTTGAGGCCCCTTCCTCTTGTTCTATTGGTAGTTATTCTGGGGAAGCAATTGACCCCTGCCTCACTACAGCCTCCTTTCTGGTAGTTGTAGTGATAAGGTCTCCCTTCTCCAGACCCCAGCTCCCTCAGCCGCTCCTCAGAAGGTCTGAGCTCCAGCCCCTTCACCAGCTTCGCGGCCCTCCTTTGGACACGCTCCAGCGCCTCCATGTCTTTCTTGTAGTGAGGGACCCAAGACTGAACACAGTATTCCAGATGCAGCTTCGCCAACACCAAGTACAGGGGGACCATCTCTCCTCTGGCCCTGCTCGCTACACTGTTCCTGATACAAGCCAGGAGGTCTGGGCACACTGCTGGCTTGTGTTCAGCCGGCTGTCGACCAACACCCCCAGATCCTTTTCTGCCACGCAGCTCTCCAGCCACTCTGCCCCAAACCTGTAGCTCTGTGTGGGGTTGTTGGGACTGAAGTGCAGGACCCGGCACTTGGCCTTGTGGAACCTCATACAGTTGCTCTCAGCCCATCGATCCAGCCTGTCCAGATCCCTCTGCAGAGCTTTCCTTCCCTCAAGCAGATCAATTCGTTCTTACAGCTTGGTGTCCTCTGCAAATTGGCTGAGGGTGCACTCAACCCCCCTCATCCAGATCATCAATAAAGACATTAAAGAGGAGCGGCCCCAACATTGGCCCCTGGGGAACACGGCTCATGACCGGTCGCCAGCAGGATTTAACTCCGTTCACCACCACTATCTGGGCCCGGCCTTCCAACCAGTTCTTCACCCAGCAGAGCCCACCAGCCTGAGCCACGAGCTGCCAGCTCCTCCAGGAGAAGGCAGTGGGAGACTGTGTCAAAGGCCTTACTGAAGTCTAAGTAGAGCACGTCCACAGCCTTTCCCTCATCCACTAGGCGGGTCACCTGGTCATAGAAGGAGATCAGGTTGGTCAGGCAGGACCTGCCTTTCATGAAGCCATGTTGGCTGGGCCTGATCCCCTGCTTGTCTTGCACAGGCTGTGTGATTGCCCTCAAGATCATCTGCTCCATAACTTTCCCCGATCCTGAATTCAGGCTGACAGGCCTGTAGTTTCCTGGATCCTCTGTCCGACATTTTTGGTAAATGAGTGTCACATTGGGAAGTCTCCGGTCATCTGGGACCTCCTCTGGTGACCAGGATCGTTGAAATAATCTTGTCAGGAATGGTTCACCAGTGTGGTAGGAGCAGAGTAATTTTTAAGTGTAGTACAAAGAAAGTAAGTCTGGTCTGAGAAAAAAAAAGGAATCTCAGTTACTGTCTATACTTCTCCGCAAAGGTCATCTGTCAACGCTGTGGTCCTCCATGTATGAATGCAGCTTATGGAGATACCTGCCTAGATATAGCCCGCTGGAGAAAGGGCATTTATCTGTATTCAAGCAGAAAACTCATGAGTAGAAGTTAAAATATTGATGAGAACCAGGAAGAATCAGAGAGAAGCACAGAGAATAAAAAGAAGAAATCTAATCCATTTTGGGGAATAACCTGTTCCTGGTATGGTCCATTCCTGTTTGTTTAGTTAAACCTGTATACTTTCTTTACACTGATGATCCTGTGATTTAGACAGATATTTAGACAACGAATTCTAAGGAATTTAGACAAGGATTTAGACAATGAAGAGGGCAGTTTTCTTGAACTGGAACAGAGCAGAGGCCATATTGAAATCAAATGGGATCTTTCATGGAAAGGGTAAAGCACTATTTAGTTTAGACATTAAACTCTGAAGTAGGCAAACTTTCTGTTACATCTAGAAAGTGCATATTCATAAGGAAAAATAACACAAATACTGAAAATATATAGTGTGTGCATTATTCTCATTCTGAATTTAACTCAGTCAAGGTCGTGATGAGCATGGGAAATTCCCAAAGCAGAGTAAAAAGCAGAAGGCCTGAGTGCCTTCATGTAGCACCTTTGCAGCTGGAAACAGCGTCAGAGAACAGAACGAATTATTTGTCCTACATGGAGACAAAAAACAGAGGTAAATTCAGGTTTTTAGACTAAGAACTTTAGGTATGTGTGTCATTAGTGGAAAGGAAAAATGCCTCAAATGCTTCTGTGTTGGTGGTAAATCTTCCATTTTGAAGGTGAGGAGAAGCTAATTCCTCTGTCTCTAGCTGCAAAATCACTGCCCGAAGGAGAGCGACATATCTAAATCCTACCTTTTGATTAAACCATGTAACACAAAATATTTGAAAAAGCAGTCGGTTTTAGCTTATGTGCTATAGCTGTGTAAAGAATAGCTTAAAACAGACTTTCTCAAAAGAGCCTGGAGAAGTATTCCAGCAGGCATTCAGATTACATGAGATCTTTACTCACACTTTCTTTCTTTCCACATCTCATGCACCTATTTCTGCTGGCTGTTTGATAACTCCATGCACTGTTTCACAGCAATACCACAAGATCATCACCCATGGGAGACTTTGCCTGATTATTAGTGAAGCCTGCTGCATGGATAAACTCAGGAATAAAATAATTATCCTAAAACTGACAAATCCTTGCAGGACAACACACAGCTACTGTTTGTAAAACATGCGTCTTGACTTAGCGTAGGTCTGAATTTCAACTCTAGTGTGCTCTAAGTATGAAAAAACCCACAATATTTCTAATATCTCTTAGTTATGCCCACAGCATGATGGAGTAGTGACAGCACTTAGCAGGTATCTCTCCATGCTTTGCTCAACTGCACAGAAGCTGGTTTTGCTGTATGTATTCTGTGACTGCTCTTCTCTCCAATATTGTTCTTATACAACTCACAAATAAAACTATTGCATTGTAAATACAGTGTGAAAATGCCATTTGTGTCTCTGCTAGACTTTGGAGATTATTTGAATTATATAAAGGTAATTGGAATCTGGCTCCATTTCCCAACTTTTTGCTCAAATATATTCTCCATGTGCAATAGCTATCTTGCTGAACCTTACATTCAAATAAGGCTTTAGACTATTAAGCCTAAATATCTAGGCCACTTGTTAAGCTAGGATCAAAGATTCAACCCATCTGCCATCTTTTATGTAGATAAGTCTATAGGAAAATGAAATATATTTCAAAAATTCTACAAAAGCTAACAAGAGCAAAGACCCTCTGAAATTGGAGTGAGAGGTGAAAAATGGGGAAAGAAAAAAATCTTCATTCAGAATTATATATTTCGATATTAATGGAGTAGTTTCATCTCTCACTTAGTTCTAGGTCTAGCCTTCAAAGAGTCTCCTGAAACCTCCTAAGAGTGCTTGTTCCCAAGTGCTTGTAGAGGTTCCTGCTACAGATGAGTGAATGGCTGATCACAGTCCAAAAAAAAATGTGCTTTAATATAGGCAAGTGCTATATAATGCATTTAGCTACAAAGAACACCAACTATGCCTATGGGAAGAGAGAATCATTGAAGCAGTCACTAGAAAAACCTAGCAGTGCTTCACTGACCTGTTTCAATGCGGTGGCCAAGACCTTGATATGGTTCTTGGATAACTACCAAGGGAAATTCTAGAATAGGCTGGGAAGAGCCTTTGCCTCCGAACACAACATTGCTAGGACCATTAGTAGCTTACACTACTACTAGTCTCACAGTCTTACTCTTACAGTCTCACTTGAGTAAGGATGTAAAAGCTCTGTGGAGAGTTCAGTGGGAGCTACAAATAATTCAGGTCATTAAAGATACCATTCACAATGTGAGCACTGAAGACTTCTTTTGAATTTATTAAAGATTTGCTGCATGAACAAAGTGTCTTTTGGCACAGAGGTAGGTTTTCATCCTTGCAAGGAAAGGAAAGGGATTGGAACATCCAGAAGCTGGAAACTAAAGCTAAGGGGAAAAAAGAAATCAGCTATGAACTCTAAACTAAGATAATTTCTTAGCTGTGAAGTTAAACTTTGTACCAGCTTTTAATGAGCAGGTAAATTCATCACCCCCTCAAATCTTTAAGAAAATATATACAGCTTTCTTTAAGATTGAAAGTTTTAATCTAGCTTCTGAGGAAAAGTCTGCATTACAGACAAGGTCAGACAAAATGATTATACTGGTCATCACTGTCTCTGAAAAAAAAATAGAAAGAGCAGACCTGAGATTTAACTAAACAAGTTTCTAAACTAAAAGGTTTTTATTCATTTTGAGTTTTGCCTCTTTCCTTTGTTCATGAGAGTGATTATCAATGCCACAGAGAAGAGTTTACAGCAAACAGAATAAAAGCTCAACAATAATAGTTCAAAGCTGAAGTATCATTTTACCATAAATAGTGAGGAGTCTGTGGCAGAATTATATTGTTTGAAACAAGTAATGCCTATAATCCACTTACTCCCTTTGTTTTTTGTTCCTTTTAGTATTAATTCAAACTGTAATAGTATTGGAAAAACACAGCTGTTTCTTGTTGGAAAGATGGTTATTTCTCTATATTTACAGAAATAATTGATTCAGTTGATGTAATCTATAAATCTGGCTTTTAAAAATGAAGTTACATAATGAACCATGTTTGTCCAAGCTGCCTCCAGGGAACATGTGGCATTAACCCTTTTTCTTATCCTTCAGATGATTTTGTTCAAAACGTGATTAAAAGGCTACTGTCAAGATTTAGACACAAGTATTAATCTTCAACAAGTATTAATCTTCATACAAATTGCTCAATTCCTTTATGGAAGTTTCCTACATTGTGTTCTGTGTGATCTAGAGCAGAACTTCTACTGATAAGTGTTCATATGTCTGTCAAGGGACATAATGAACAAAAATAAAGTCTAAAGCATAGACTAAAGCATGTGTATATATTTATATATGAGAGTTATTTTTTTCAAAGAAGATCTTATGGACCTTGCAGTCCACTATAAAACTATCTGATGACACACAGATGTAACATCAGCAGGATATAGTGTAGTTGTTTGCAAAAACAAACTCAAAACTCATGTCTGCAAAATTCTCACATCCCCTGCAGAATATATAATTTGGAAAGATGAAAACATCTTTCAAAAAAGTTCAGGAAGAGAAACATATATTACAAGGAAAAAATAAAAAAGAAGACTATGATAGGGGATTTTTAGAAAAGTTACTGACAGTACTTTTCATAGCTCTACTTTGTCTATCAGAACACTGCAGGAGATGCTAAAGCTACATAAAATATCTGAAAATAGCCTACCTTATACTTCCAAATACATTTTTTTTGACACATAGGCAGATTGCTAGATATAGGATCCATTGGTATGCTATGAATCTCTTGTCCTCAAAAAGATAAAGTTTACATTTCTGGTCCTGTAATATTAGGGAACATTAGATTTTTTTCCATAGAAAACCTGTTTTAATTTTATGTTCAGAAAATCTGTTACTTGCTTAACTTAGTAATGTTTGTTGAGTATGCTTGTGTGTGTGTGTGTGCAGGAAAAAGTGTTTGCTCTGGAAAGCTAATACCAAAACAAACCAAAATGTGTGTGTGTATATGCCTGATTCTCATATTTACTGAGGCAGATATGATTTACATGTACAAGTATGCATCTCTGCAAAGACACCATGAAGGAGTCTTAAATTTATTCCCATATATAGAGCCACCCACATCCACTCTAAGCAGAAGAATACTGAAGAAGACAGTTTTGTTTTATGGCATCTGCTGAGGTTTTTCAGTGATAAAATGAAACTAAAACTTTACAAAGAGATTCCTGAATTGAATCATTGCAATGAGGCACTGAGTCAAATATCCATTCAACTGACTCAAAATATCCACTTAATCCCAGCAAGAAGGCATATGTCTAAAAGGTTAAGGTATGACCCAGAATTGGGGATATAGCTACAAACACAGATCTGCAGGCAGTGAGCAAAAGGTCTTTAATCCAGATCATCTTTATGCAAATAGGGGAAGGTCTTTATTGTGCACCTCCCATCTTCTAGGGCCAGTACTTTAGTGGCCATATTGTTAAAATCTTTCTTTTCATTTTAAAATTGTTGATACATATTTGAGAAACATTTGTATATTATTCAGAAACATTTGTATTTTATTCAGAAATGTCCCAGACAGTTCTTACACAGTTTTTCTTTTTAGATCCTATCAAAAGCCAGAAAGAAATCCCACTACCCTCTGCATTATACAACTCTCATCCGTACTTAACTTGCAGACCCTCTTCCAAGATCAGCATTAATATCAGTGATTTTTTCCCAGAAGCAAGCAGATTTTGCAGTGAGTGCTCTCTTGCAATACAGAACAGCCATTTCGTCTCTAGTCACAAAATACAGGAAACTAAATTACTCAATAATTGTTAAAAAGAGAATGCATTTGGAGAAGTAAAATAAAACTCTTCCACTTCTTTATGATTTTTTTTGGAATTACATCAAAGCAATATTTTAACAGTACCTCATATATAAACTATCCAAATAATGATTGAAGAGAAAAATAATTCTATTCCAGTTTCTTCATCCCAGGAGAATGCTCTATTAAAACACAGTGATCAATATTAATTCATACTACCTCACTGAGCACAAAAATATACAAAACATAATAATGTTAAGAAAAAAAAAATACAAAACCCTCTAAAGGCACCCCAAAGCAAAATGGAAAATATAATCAACTTTTACAAGTTCAATTCCATAGCTGACTTTGGTACCTTGCAAAAGTCTTGGAGAAAGGCTCCAGAATGTGGGAATTTCTGGTGAGAGAAGCTTTACCCCTGTGTCTCCCACATGCCTGTGTGGTGGCGATGACCAAGATCACCCCGTGCCCTGGGCAGTCACAGCTGCAATACTGAGGGTTTGGAAACTGATGCAAATGAGAGCAGCCCTGAAGTCACTGTGCTGTAACTCAAAAGTGGATCGTCATACAGATGGGCTAGAACCACACAGCAGTGATATGGCTTACAACGACCACTGCAAACTGTTCCTGTATTATACTTTATATCCCTCAGGTATCAGAAGAGGATTTGGGCCATTAGCTTCTATCTGAGATAATCAGTTGGTTAATAGGTTAACTTCACAGTTTAAAACATCAGAATTCTTTAAAACTTTGTTTTATAATTAAGGAAGCATTTAGGAAAGCTCTCTATATAAACTGTATCTGTGATCCTCCAACATTAAACACTATTTTAAATTATCTTTGCATATCCTTTAAAGCTATGAAAGCTGTCTGTTAATGATATTAAATATTATCCAAAGAGCTATAGTGCAATAAATACAAGTATTCCTAATATGCTAAGATCCCTCATTCTTAAGCAGCCTTCTTTTGTATCTTTATGGTATTGTAATTCCCAGTGTTTGTCTAATAGCAAATATATTAAATCTGATTAAATGCCACAAGTAAGGCTTCAGTGGAAAAGACAGCATAATCTTTCGGTGCCTAAGGGATGAACAGCTTATGCAAGTGGGATATTGTTTTGCCCTTGAGTAAATCATTACATTCTTTCAATGCCCTACATACGTATAGATGCATAGTTGTATCTGGAGTGTATTGTAAAATACCCTCTTTTAAACTTCAAACACCGTAAAAGCTACAAGCACATCATTTCTCCTTTGGGAGTCTGTCCGCTGTGCTGTGTGCTAATGGGTAGAGCCTGGACCACCATTTTCTCAGTTTTCTTTCAACTGCTCATCTAACTTGAATATGAACATGCTGGCACAGCTCAATATATTATCTTCCAAAATATATATGGAATGAATGTTAGTGATTTTTTTTAACTGAAAACTTCTTGGAAAAAAATAGCAGCTGTTTTGTGTACTTGTTCTGTGTGTGCACTGTCAGTCTGGTAGGTGGTAGGCAATGAATATTGTTTGCTGTGGACCATGTATAGACTAAAAATGAACCATATTCATATGGAATACTTTAGAAATGAGGGATATCTCATCTACCTGAACCCGGTCAAACTTGGAGCTCCAGTCTGAATTAACAATGCAGTCTCCCTCAGAAATCACTGCAGGGAGAACAGTTCCAGAGGAAAATTCAGCTTACACTAAAACAGGTTTCTATGTTCTCTTCAGGTGAGAAGGACCGATATAGGTACTGGAGGTACATATACCCCTTCACTGAACAGACAGAGATCTGGCACGATTTCTCAGGACTAAACATCTGTCTCTTAGATGACTTCAGACAGGTGAGATGAATCCAACCCTCGCCTTCTAATTTAAATGCTGAAATGATTTTAAAATAAACATTTCAGTGTGGTGAACAGAGAAGTACCTCAGATGGCTTCTTTAGCATTTTCTCTTAACTCTGTAGGTGCTCTGTAGGAGTTTGCCTGACTGAATACCTGTGTCAGGCATTGCATGATCCTGAATGTTGAATGGGGAGATGCCAAAAGCTAATCCATAGGCAACCTTGGACAGGAGTTGTGTCTGAATAGCCTTTTTGATCTCTTGGGAGAAGAGGTGACAAAGTAGGGGTAAGTTGACCATAGCGGGGAGCAATCACTCAGCTTGGTAGGATAAAAGCTCATCTGGAGAGGCCCCAACCTAAATAGTTTCCAACCCACCTGCTGCTTGTGGGTGGTGGCTCTAAATATGTGATTGTGGTGAGGTTATTTTCCAGATCCATTTTTAAGCTGGGACATGGTGGAGCTAGGAATGCAAGATGTGAAGGGGTAAAAATGGAGACTAAATAAGAAGAGCACTAACTTCATCATGATTAAATCACAGTCCCGTTGGTTATTGGTTAAAATAATGCAGTATTCTGGTCCCTAGGATTCCTCATGCATTTTCTATTTAAGAGTCACTGGTAGAAATCCTGGAACAAAGCTGGGGCCTTGTATCAGAACTGGTGGTCTTAGTGTCTAAGATTATAAGCAATACAAAGGTCCTTTCAGGCCCTCTTTACACAGCTGGGAAGTATCAAAAAGAGCAGTTCTATTACAATTACCACAGACCTGATAAAATTCAAATATAAATGATACAAATCGTTATTCTTGTCATTCTTTTGCACTAAGGACTTGCTTTGGATCCAGTAACTGGGCAAACAATAGCTTTAATAACGACACATTTATGAAGGAGGGATATCAGGTACTTCCTGACCTTTTAAAGGGGCTTTGTTTTGGCATACAAACCCCGTGAGTGATATGGGAAGCACTCACTCTGCTACAATATAGAAAATCTTTCCTCTAAGCCTTGGCCTGGGAAAGCACAATCATCATAATAACTTCTTCCTAGGAAGGAGACAACAGTGCAGATGACAAGACAGCCCTGACTATCTCCTTGTCTTATGCTCTGCAAATCAGAATTTTTGAGAAAGATTCCTTAGGACATCAGAAGAACCAGGGAAAGATTCCTGAAACAATGTCCTTGAAACAATGTCCTGAAATCTTGCAAAGAGGAAATAATACAACCCATAAGTACATTGAGAGCCTATGCAGTAGGTAAAATCTGAAATGATCCAAAAGATACTAATATAACAAAAGCCAAGGCATGAAAACAAAGTCCTAATAAAATCAGTAACTTGAGCTTAGAGCCTGACTCCTCTAGTGCCTTTGAACATTCCCCACAGGCCATATTTAGCAGTGAGAGGAGATGGTTGTTTGGAAAGCAGTACTAAGTCTCTTCATTGGATTCCCCAAGGGAGCACTAGGGAGAACTAATGACAGTAAGACATTGCTTTCAGTGACTTACAGTGAAACTTGTGCTTTAGGGTGTTTGCCTTACACCCTTAACTTTGAAACAAGGGATTTAAAACAGACAAGATCTTCCAGGCAGAGATAGTATCTGGACGTGTGCTTTATCATGTCCATTGCTGTAGAGCCTTAAAGATGATATAGGTCTCTAAAGACTGCTGCACTATAAATCATCTTTACCATTTTTCTCCTGCTGTGACCCTCACCTCCCCCCCTTATAACTAATCAAAGTCTGTTATAAAATAGCTGACCACTTCAGGCATACATTTTCCCCTGTTGATAAACTGCAGAGTTCATAAGCAGAACAGAGACCCATTGTGAACCAGCTCACCCATTTGAATCCACCTTTCTAAACATTACACATCCAGCTGAAGCACCAGCTCGAATGGAATTATGTTCTCAAGACCTAAATACTACCCATTTTTTCTTTGCTAGTGGAGTCAACAGAAATTTCTGTAGCCCTTTGAAAAGCTAATTTGTGGAGGAAACTCGGCTGGCAATGATATTTATTTCAGCCCTTATGTTATGTTATTCAAACCATAAGATATAGACTTGGTCTGAAGTGTAGACAAAATTTGCAGGCACAATGTTAAGCTGAAGTGGAACAGTGGGCTTTTAATTTACATTGTGCCTGAACAGGATTATAGGGCTGTCCTGAATCCCCTCTTCAAATACTTCAGCATAATCAGCTTTTTAGGCCATTTAGTTCCTTGCCAAATGGCAATAATGCCAACACTGTCCACATGAGCCAAATGAACTTCAGATAAGAACATTGTTACCATACCACACCAATAACACTGTGACTTGTCTCTACGGCAATAAAGAAATCAGGATTCTTTATCCCACACTGAAAGACAGTCTTTCATAATTTTCTTTGTTAGAAGCAGGGGTATCAATGCCACAATGTAAAACAACAAAACAAATATGAAATAATCTGTTCATGTTGCCCAAGACCAACATCCCTGTCATAGGAGATCCTGATATTTCCAAAGTATAGCTCTTCTACAAGAAGACTTAGCATGCAGCATAACCATATGAACATCCTATTGCAGCTCTGATCCATTTCTGAGGTTTAATGAACATATCTATGGGAAATCTGCCATCTCCTGAATAGGAGAGCTGAAGACTTCCCTGTTTATAGAGGGAATATCTTCTCCTAGAAGAAGACTGCCATTAATAAAGTCCTGAGGTGGAACCTCATGTTCTTGCTGGGTAGTTGCAAAGGAAATGGACCAGAATCTTTAACCAGAAGGCATTCAGGAGAGAGAGAGCCTAGAAAGTTGCTCTGTGATTGCTTCCTGAGACGAAGAAATGGAATATGTGTATGTCTCAATCCACTGAAGGTGGATTAATGGGTAATGTTAAGCAGTTCAGTGTACATCCTAGTGATCTAAGCTATCTGAATTTTCCTTGAACCTCTTACAGCGAAGAGCCATGCCTCAACTGGGAAAGGGGAGCTGAAAAGTGAAGAGATAAGGAACCGCTTCTTTAGCAGTCTCTTAGCTATGACTGGGTGAAGTGTGGTCTTAAACCACCGCTGTCAACTCCCTCAGATGGACACCAGTCTCGTTGGGGAGATAACAAAAAAAAGCAATGACTTCTGGTGGTCACTAGTGAAGGTGGTGATTATGCGTTCTTCTGCAAGACTGTTCTCTATCAATAGTTTATGTCTGCATGCTGTAAAGGACAATGGTTCATATACCCATTCTCTAAGCTGGCAAAGAGCCCGAACTTTGCCTCAGTTGTTGCTGGGACTGTAGCCATGAGCTTTTCAGCTGCCAATTCCAGGAATGACTCCAGATTTACAGTAAATAAATGTGTTGTGTCCTAGGCTCTGTCGTACTTTAAAACAAGTGTATATCTGGGATTAGAGGCAAGAATGTGCTACAGGGGCTACCGTCCTGGTTACGTCTGGACATTATCAATGTATTATGAGATGGTAGCCTCCTTCATGGCGGGTATTAAAAAGGTTTGGAATAGCAAGCTCGCTCTTTGCTTCTTGGGCAAGCATAGGGAAAATATCTGACTATGATCATGAGGCTTTCTACTGCTTGGTAGCTATGGATGAAAAACTAACATGTAAATATATGTGTTCTAATGAAGCTTGAATTAGAGTTCAGTCTCATAAACTGTAGAATTACATAAATTAAGACTTTGTGAAATCAATACAGATCAATGAACTACTGTCTCCCATTCAGATATCTGTACACTGACCAGCATTTTGTGTCCAGATGACAGCTGTTTTTTTAAGGAAAGCTTTGAAAAAATATGATTTTATTAATAACTAAACTTTTCAAAGAAATATACTATTTATTACAAACCTCATGTTAAGAATTCTGGGGTTTTCTTTTCAGATGCAGAACTGAATTCCTCTTGAAGTGAGCAAAACCATAGAATTTCCTCAGAACTTTAGGGATCTGGGTCTTCTTGGCTTAGATGGGCTGCAAGGGTTCAAGTCTCTGGTCTGCTTTTCTTCTACTGCTAAAGTATATATCTTCAGCATTAAACTTTGCTGAGATGATCTATCATGTTTACATTAAATTGCTCCGAAGAGATTTGGGTTTGTTGTGATGCTGAGTAGGAATATTATTTAAAAGTGGAAGAGTTTTACAGAATGAAAAAAAAAAAAACGGTCATCCAGCTCTAATTCTGCAATTCAGGTCAACAACTTGTGCACTGCCATGACAATAAAGAATACTGGAAAATAAAAAGATGCAAGTGACATGCTCTGAGGAGTAGCTGACAATCTGATCTGAATGCCAGTACAATATCTTTATCAAAATACCATCTTTCCTCTCTAAAATTGTCGCTGTCACTATAGTAACTGCCATATTAAAAAAAAAAAAATCCCTCGCTAATCTTGAAATATGAACATATACCTAAAATAGCTGTGCTTACAGTACCAGTAATATCACCCAAGGATTTTGCTTTCAGAGAGAACATAAACAAAAGCTATAAGGAAGAAACATTTCCTATTTGATGCAATGAATCTTCTGACCACTTAGAATTATGTGGCTTCATCTCCTTAATGAATTAAGACATAGAAAAAAAATAGTAGAAGAAAGAGAGAAGATATGGATTACTTTAGAAGAGACACATTGCTGGATTGCATAAGACAAAGTAGAAATCTTTTCAATTTTACAGATACTACAAGAGCAAGTGGCAGTCATGATAACATGCAGACTCTTTTTATATTGCTGGAAGATAACATAATTGCACTGCCATGTGCAGACACAACTCACCATGTCTTGCTTGCCATTGTTTTCCATGCTGAATTGCTCCTGGATGCTGAAAATCACTGGGAAGTACAGTGCAACATTTCATGTCACATAGAGACAGCGAAGGGATAAGGTAGATCCCTACTGTACAATATATAAGGATCAGCATAAATTAGAGCTAGCACATGATCTGCCTTTCTGTGTGCAAAGAAGGATTTTCTCCCAAAGTAATTAGGCTTTTTGTGCAAAAAGCTTTTTTTTACATTACTTGTTTATAGATGCCTGATCAGATGCTAATCTCTTTATCATTGTCTCTATAATCTAAATTTTCTTGCTGTTGTGTAGGATTTTTAGCATGATAGCTTCTTTAACACTCAATAGATAAATGTATCCCAAATCCATAATTTCTATTTTTGCTTTCAATCTTTTTATTACAAATTGTGGTATAATTACAGTAAATTATACAAACACTTTAAAAATGGTTAAAACTTTGTCTTATGACATACCACAAAATGGTTTTAAATGTAACTGAACCTCCTTCTGTTGCCTTAAAAGCTTATAGAAAGTATCCTGCAGACAATGCTAGTCATCAGAGAACTCATTTTTAGTAATAAAATAGACATATGCAGATGCAGGTACGGTTTTCCACAGGGTTCCTCCAATTTATTTTAAACTACTATCATAGAGTATAGAGGCAAGGGGGAAAGAAGAGAACTAGCCTATAAATGAGATGAGAGTTGCTCACTTTATCTACCCAATGACTTCTTAACTGAGAAGGTCAAGCAAAAAGAAACACCTATAATAGCTGTATGATCAAAATGCATCTACCAGGAAATGGATGAAAATAACTTACTCATTTGATCCAGGTCAAGAAATACTTACATGTAACAATGGCTTTCAAGCTATAACTTTACTTAAAATGAGCTAGAGTGAGCAACATGCTCTTTGGATCAAACCAGGATATGCAGAACCACACAGATAAGCCATGTCAGATTCTGTGCCCTTCCCCTCATCCTCCACCCTGGCACCACTCTTCTCATTTGTGCAGCTAGGATGATTTGCAGCATATTGTAGGATTCTTGGTGTTGTACTGGCCTGAGCTGTTCAGTGGAACTGTCCTGCTGAATTACAGAAAGTCCTTTCTCTTCCTCTGGCCTCCAAAGTGAGCACTTGCCATGAAGTGCTTGCTTTACTAGTCTGGGTGAACTTACAAGTTTGAGCCCAAAAGCCAGCTATGCCAGGCAGTCTGAGTTGGAAGAAACACTGGAAAGTCAAACAGGAAGGATTTGTTCATGGAAAGAACAGTGAGGCAGGGCTTGAGAAAGATCCCAACGCATATTGTAGTGGAGGGAAAGATTCTGTCCCTGTGAGCTTCAGGCCCCTTCTATTTTCTGTACATGACTCATTCTGTTTTCGTACCTGTGAATCTGTGGCCCCAGCTGATTCTGCTTCCACAGGAGTCGTTGCAGAATTTTTATTGACCTAAATAAAAACAGGAAAAAAGATTTCAGCGAGTGCTGTGTGTAGGACAAGCTCTGCATACAGCACAACTTCTCTTGCCACGTGCCATTGCTAAAATAATGGGCGGATGAAAGAGAAGAGAGATGATGCTGGAAATAAAATAGAAATTCAGTGTAATTGGAGAACTCATTTTCAGATCTCTGCCCTGGGTGTCACTAGTGAAATAAAATTAACCAAGAAACAAACAAAAAAGCCTTAATCTACTATTACAGACAATGCAATTTAGAAAACTTAAGAAACAAAATAAAGGTTTTGGAGGGTTACAAGACCAAAAAGATGACAGAAGATTCCAAAATGTATATATTTGTTCAAGAAGTAAACTTTAAGAGAGTATTGCCTAGCAGTTTCATAATCGAAAGGTCTGTCCCCTTCCCAAGAAGAGTTCTAAAACCTATTCTGTATTTTGTTGAGCAATTTATTGCATGTCATACTGTCAGCACATACACTTAATTAAAAATGCTAATATGTCAAAACTCTATCAAGAAACTGGAGATGCTGGCCTCTGTCCCAATTAGTTCTTTTATTAGCTGCTCTTGTAGGAGAATTTTTAATGAACTTGGAGATGGTTTTGATCAGGAACTGATTTTAAAGAGCAGGTTATAAACAGCATATTGTTGCAGGACAGGAGATCAGGTTATGCCCCAGTAGAATTAGCCGTGTTGGACTATGGTGTAGAAACACCATTATAACCTAGTTTGTATTTGAAATATTTTTGTTTCTTATGTGGAATTTATAAAAGGTTATTTTTCTTTATATTAGCCTTAGGCTGATAGAGGAATATGTTCTCAGGGATCTTAGCTTTCTTACTTGCTTTGAGGTTTATAAGGGTAGGAATAATCATATGGAACAAAGAATACATATGTGCCTGAAAAATACACCAATGTGAGTGTTGAACACAAGGCCTTTGAAAAGGCTGGAGTTAATAGAAAAATCTGTTCGGCCTTAGGAAGCAAAAGACATTAGATTCTTTGTAATGTTATCAATATCTCTTACAAAACACTTGATGAAATCTGTATGGCCATCCAGAGGTCCAGTTCTGCCAGATGTGGAGCATGTGCACTGGAGATGAGCACCCTCTGCCCAGCTGCACCGCACGGCACAGGTATTCCTATCCTCCCGGGAGAGCTCCTGCCTTCAGCAAAGAGACCCTTCCCGCTGCTTACTTTATTACTCTGCAGGAATGTGCCCTAAGCTCCATGGGTCAAACTGACATGTATTCGCATACTAGGCCATATTAAGTCTTCTACTATTTTATACCAATACCCCAAAAGACTTAGAGCGCACTTAAAATGAGGTACAATTTTAATTGTTTTTCTGTCTCAAGGGCCAAATTATCTTTTGTTTTACTAAAAAGTTATTTTTTTCTTTAATTGTGAACCATGTTCCATAAACCCAGCCTGGGACTTGCAATTTTATTAGGTTTCTCTCACTGAAAGAAAAAAGCTAATGATTCTACAGCACAGATTCTAATTACTAGTCATGTTAATGATGCCTGGGCCAGACCATGGCCCTCCCTGTCTCACAGATATACTGGTTCTCCAGTGCTTACTGGTATGAAAAGAGAGCAGGTCTACTGAGAGAAAAAATGCTCCATTTTTTTTTTTTTGCATAAAGCATCTTGCTGACCACTTTAAATACGAATATTGCATTAAAACTGAGCAAACACTTGTACTCATTCTGCCAGATTTCAGCCATCCACCATGATCTGAAAATAGGCTGTGTTCATTTTCTTCCCCTCTTTCAGTTTATTTAAAAACTTTTTATTTCCAGAATATTCCTTGAAGATTTGCTGTAATATAAACAGGGAACAAATCCATATAAATCACTCTTTTTTCTCATCATTATATTCCCAAGTTTAAGGTAGATTTTAATATATTATTTAATATTATTACAGAAAAGGTCTGTTTTTCACATAGCAGATAATTAAATAATTTAATGTTATGATTAAGAAGGTGATTTATTTGCAGGAAACAGATTCAATCCATAAAAAAGCAGTAGAGCAACTGAAATGCCTCTTTCCTTCTCAAAATCCTAATCATTCTGTTTTTGGAAGGTCATGTCACTGATAAAGTCTAATTTGAGGGCAACTCAGCAAATACATTCAAATTCATTTTGTCCTCCTTTTGGTGTCAGATTTATTAGGCTTTGGCAGAGTTATGCATCTGAGTCAGCCTCAGCATAAGCAAGTATTGTTCTACCTACATAATACAGCTAGCAGTTCCCAGCCTTACAAAGCCCCAAAGGAATAATCAAGTCATGCTCTTATAATGCCACGTGCAGATTGCAAACTAAATCTTATCTTTCATCTGAGGGAAATGGGATAAAATGGGATAAATGTTTTACTGAACTCAGCCAAACAGCTTCACTTTACTGAGAGAAGCTAACGTTAGAGTTAGAGTGCTCATCTCCATGGAAACAGAGCTTGCAGAGGCATCTCACACACCGCGTTTTGGGTGAAGCAGAGCAGAATTTGGGTTTTCCACACAATCAAGGCTGATTGCACATTGCAAATACACAGTGCCAACCACCATGTGATGAAAAACCTTCCCTCCTGGGTGCCCAAATGCCCCTGGAGAAGCCCTGACTCCCTTGGCCACGCTCTCAGCCAGCACAGCTCCCCACACTCTCTGGAGCACCAGCTGCCAGCTTCTGTGTGCCTTTTTATCAATGAATTTATTTTTAGTGATTTTGAAAGCAGGCAACATCGCTGTGTGCTGTTTGTAGCCCTTTTGTTTATAGCACCTGCACCCGTGAGGGAAATGGTGAGAGGGAGGATGCAAAAGCAGGTAGTGCTTTGGCCTTGGCAGCGGGACCACAGAGCACGGATCAGAGAAGCTAGGCAAGTACTGTATTTGTGACACATACTCTTGTACAAAAACAGTAGTTTTTGTGAGCAGTGAATGTCTGTCTGTTGTGCTTGATGCAGCTTCAGTTTTATGAGTGCTCTAAATCTCATCCAATTTCCAAAGTTTCTCCAGGTACAAAGACTCTGAATGCACGAATACATCACTGCTGCTTAGGCAGCTGCTTAGGAATCTCCTGCTTGTAGTCATACTCATTACCTTGAAAGAAGAGAAAAATAAGAGGAATCTGATACCTTAATGAGTATAATGTAGCCAACAAGGGCCTTATGAAAATCCTGTTACTCTTCAGATAGAAAACAGATTGCATTCTTTTCCTTTGGAGAAAAGTGGAGCATACTTTGTGAGCTGCTTTCTCTTTTTGTTTGTCTGATTTAATTTAGTTTAATTCCTTTAGGCGTCTGTTGTTTGTTTTTTTTTCTTCCAGTGTGAAATTAGTGATTTCATTTTTCATTTATTATTGTTATTTTTATTGGAGTTATCTTAATGCGTAAGGATATACATTCCATTGTCCTAAGAGCTATATAAATCACAAAACCAAACAAACAAGAAATGCGTTCAATAGGAACAAAAGACTAGAGACAGCAGGTCAATCCACGCAGGCAGAGAAATTCTAAGAAACAACACAATCATATTCATCAGCATGACAGGCAGGAGTCTGAGAGTACCACCAGCCTAAATATTTAAGTTTTTGTTAAACAGGACAGCAAAGGAGAGTTTGACAGGGAATTTTGCAGGTGAGATCTGTGTGACAGGTTAACATCAACAAACTTTTGAAATGGATTTACATTTGCAAAGGACCCATGTTAGGGCTATACACAATCTCCATCTCACATGAGCTCTTTAAGTAAAACAAGTGTGGGAAAGGGATGACGATTGGACTACAGACCGCACCATTACATGCCAGAGTAAGATCTTTGCTTCCTGATGGTAACAGGCTGTACAATGTACACATGCAAGATCACATACATGTACAAAGAAACACAGCCAGTGTAGTCCTGGGGAGAGGTTATTATCTAGAATAATCTGGACGGTTCAGCTCTTCATGTTTCTTTACTGCATGGTAAAAAAGAAAACGGTAAAAAAAAAGAAAAACAAATTCATAAAAATGCTATCAGCATTGTTTTCCTAAATTAAAATGTACCTCCCAAAGGCAAATATTTGAAGGCTGAAAGTGAGTGCAATATATTTCTCCCTGCAGTTATTTGTTGGAGGGAGTGGATCTTCCCAGGGCTGGTGTTTCAGCACTCTCTGCAGAACGTTAAACATGAGTTCGCAAAGTACAATTTCCATGGGGTATGAAAGAGAGAGGGAAGGGGTATAGACTGACAGAAAATGTATGTTTACAAATGTCAAGGGCAATTTATTCTGTCTTTACAAGAACACCTGAGGAAAAAATATGTCAAAAATAGCTCATCAAGAGAAACTCCACTGTAGTCAGTTCCTGGGCTTAATGTATTAGAAAAATATAGGCATCTCAATTTGATCCCTCCATGATCTCTCCATCTGTGGCACATCATTTATTCTGGCAGTGTATAAAGAGAATTCATTAATGCAATATTCTCCCAAGTTCATCATAAATGAATGCTACAGATATGAACCTAGGGCCATTTAAATCTGGATTGTCAGTACAGTATTCTACCTTTCAAAAAATAACACTTGACATGGGCATTTTTCAAGTTGCCTGGCTGACATAAATGCATAATGGCTATACAAGCTTGCATTTTCCTAAGGGTTATGTTTTAATCAAAAAAGATTTATTATTTCTGATCCTTATTGCATCCAAGTATATTACGAATTTGTGTATATATTTCTTGCTTGTGTTGCAAAGTGGTTCCAGTTCATAACGGGGACTCCTTTAGTAGTAGGAAATATACTAAATCTGAGATAAGACACAGTTAAATAAGTGTACATGGTTTTAATTTTCTTTCTGAAGGGGACACTGAATTGTATATATCCTAATATCACTGAAGAACTGTGTGTGTATCTATCTCATGAAGCTGTCTAAGATAGCTGACAATTTAGTTGCAAGAATCAAGAGAAAAATATCTGGTAGTCCCAATAACCAGTCATTTTTCATAGGATTTTACTGCACATACTCCTCTGTTTTGCCCATTGGAAAGTCCATTTTATGCTGTATAGAGCCAACCCAGCTGGTTGGAGTAGCTATAAAGGCTGCCAAAGAAAGAACTGGTGCCCTTAACCCCCAGCACTTGTCTACTCACTGAACCGCACAGTGAAACCTTCCATTGGGAATTTAGGCTTGGCTGGTGTGACCTTTCTCTCGCAGCATGAACCATGAAGAAAAACTGTGGAGGGGAGAAAACCAGAGGCTGATTTTGGCCAGGATACAGCATAGAAATGGGCCCGACGCACTGAGCACTCTGCCAACACCTCCACCAGCCCTGGTCTCTGCCTAGACCCTGTGGCTTGGCAGGACATGAGGGTCCATGGAGAGAGACGCAAGGCTGGCTTCACCTGTCCTCATCATCCCCTCAGCAAGTCATGCCTGGCCATGTGTCATGGGCTGCACAGGACTCACTGCACCTGCACTGCGAAACTGCACTCAATGCACCACGACACAGGGTGCTGTGGGCACCCTGCTTTGATTTTCTCTGGCACTAACCCTTCCACTTTCCTCACAGTCTTAGAAACCAACATCATTTCACAGCTACACCTCTTCTTTTCCTCCCCTGCACCACTTTTCTTCCCATTTACTTACTCCCTCTGTTCAATTCACTTGAAAAAAATGGTTAAAAAGAACTAAATTACATTCCCTGCCATAGCATTATTGACTTTCATGTTACGAGCTTTCCTTACATCTATTTCCATTTTAACAGTCTTCAAGACATGGACTATCTGCCTTTCCAAGCACAAATGGGTTCCTGGGTCAGTCTTTAGATACATTTGCATCAAGCATAACTGCTAAATAAAGAGCAGCATTTGTCAAGGATTGCAAACACCTAATGCTATAGATTCTTTACTAAGATATTCAAGTAATGACTAAGAATATATATTTATGTCATTCTAGAAGTCTTTTCAGCTCTACGAAAGCCTTTGCTGACTAATACTGCTGGTTTTCCAAGCTCTGTTTCTGGATATCTGTAGCACAACTGCTGGTTCTGGCATTGAACTACTCTAATACTGCAAATACTTTTACTTCTTAGGCCCTTCAACAAATTAAATCCTTTATGTCAATAAATGGTGGTTTCAAAAGTTCTTGTGAGGTTTAAATGCTTTCTTTGTTGTTGTTTCATCTTATTTCCTAATTTATTATGCAAAAGATTATTATAAATAGGACTAAATGGAGAGCATCACTGTGTTTGAGAAGAGATGGCAAATGAAGCTTGAAACCAATAGCCTCATGTAATTTGAATTCCATATAGCAAAGGATATGTTTGGTCATTTAGGACATGGAAATGTGATTTTGGTCTTCCAAAACCATGAAAAGGTTTACTTATTTTGTTTTTAATGCAAGCAAAAAATATGGTGTAAGCAATAAGTAGAGGAAAAGAGTCTACCTAACAAAGTATTCTCATAATCTTATGTCTGCATACTTGTCTCAAGCTTATACTCATATGTTGCTCAAACTTGCATCCCATACTCACAATAAATAAAAGAACCTGAGCTTGATGCTTTTCTCAGATCAAGCTAGTCTTCCAGTCTCCAGGGATGGGCTGTAAACTGTCTGCCACCTTCCGCTGGTGATAACTTCATACTTTGAAATGGAGATGCAAATTAAATCACTTAAGTGCAGATAAATTTCCAAAGAATTTTTATTCTTTGCCCATATACCCAGAAAGATAGACAATTTTCTTCATAATTCACAGAGGAAAAGGTTTTAGAGCATATAACCCATAGCAGCATAAGAGCTGTGAGCTCTACTCCCAGACAGCCTAGTGACACATAATTGCAGCATCAGGGAGGCTACAGAGAACAAGCAGTGTTGAAATTTTACTCTTCTCATTGTTACCATAAGAGGAATGTGATTATAAGAAAAAAAAATTAAAAAGACGAAGTATTTTTAAGGGATTTGTCAAGGAGATAGTCTGCATGCTGTTAATAGACCAGTGAGATGACTTTTTATCGTTTAAAAGATAGAGACCTTAAAGTCTTTAAATAAAACTCTGGCTCAATAAAATGGCTAGGGCCTGAATTTCTATCCTTGAACATTCTTCTGATAAAAACTTCTCTTTACTGCTCTTGCTGCTCTTGTCTGCATTAGCACATCCTGTCTATTCTCACAGTATTATGGCTGTAGGAGGTTATTTTTAAGCAGGATTCTGTATATGTAACAAATTTCTACTTTATCATATTTACTACAGCTAAACTGAAACTTTCTCAAGATGTTCATTCTTTTTTTTTTTCTTTTCATCATCCTTCCTTCCTTTTTATGCTATTCTACTAAGTTCAGTTCTCAGAAAAGAAAAAGAAACATCCTCCGGAATGATTTGCAAAGCCAACACTTATTGATTAACACAGAGATTATAGTAATGTGTAGAGGTCTCAACTAAATATGTCATTCCTCAGTGATAAAAAAAATAGGAATTTGGTGGTATGAGCCTGTCCCTACCCACAGTAGCATACAATCTGTTACTAAAACCATTCATTTTTTTTTTTATACATTTTCTCAAAGTTTCTCTCATATCTTGATTTGACACAAAGGAGAGATCGGAACTGATCACTGCAAAATTATAATTTATAAAAACTAAAGAACAAAAAGGAGACCACTCTCATTCTATGTTTAAACTATTATGAAAGTGTTGGAATCTTAAAAACTTCAATAAAAAAGGTGCCAGGCCTTTCACTGCTAAGAATACAGCACTACATTGAAACTAAACACACTTTTTAGGCCTACTAAGTGTAAATTTTTGAAAAGTGGAAAAGACGTATTTCTAGTGACTCATATACTTCCTCCTCCTCACACTGATTGAGGGGATATACAGGATTAGAAAAATGGCTAGGCTCTATTTCACATGAAGATTTGAATAGCATTAGCTATATCTAGGGAAAAGCATTTATACCTACTATCAGTGTGCTTATGTAAGTAGAACATATTCCAAAACAGGAAGGGAATATACTGTATTTGTCAAAACATATTCATACTGGTATTACTGTGCTTAAACCAGGAGTTTTAAATGGGTAGCTATTTTAGTATACAGAAAAAAATCTGCAATGAAAGAGGCTTATTTATCTGAAGACTAGTTTATTAAGGGTCAAGACAAAACTTTGAGAAATGTGTAATTCAGGCTGCCACTGAAAAGGTCTTTGGTTGCTTGGCTTCCTATGGAAAATACTCTACTGGAAGCATACTTAGTTCTATCCTGCCCTTTTCCCTGTACTGGACCTAATAGCATCTACATCCATAATCTTTCTTTAGAGATAGCAACATGAGCTTAAAATCTGCTTTCAGGTATACTAGCATTAATCTGGAATAAGGCCTTTGAAGTTGGATTCATTGTGTGCAACATACTTTTCAACATATTCATTAATTATTTGCAGGTTTTATTTGGAAATCCTGCTTCCATCAACTTAAGGTATCCCACTAAAAAAATAAAATGCTAAGTAATAATAGCAATAATTGGCAGCACAATAACATACTGTTCTCTGAGGAGCTGACTGTTCCTAGACAAGGTAAATGATTGTCAACTCACAGGAGAAGCCAACAATTCATGAGATTGTGATATGAATTATATAGCAGAAACTACCTCCATAAAAGCATCATAAAATGTCCCTGGGGCACCACTGCTCTGATTTGCCAAAGGCTAATGCCAGCAGAAATTTTAACTCTATCCCAGGCAGGTAGAAATTTTTGCTTCCCAAAATGTTGTCCGTCTGTGTCCAGGCACTCATTTGCAGCATTTCTGAAAACATCACACATGGAAGAGCCAGACTGGGCTACCTCCATGTCCGAGGACAGGGAAAGAAGAGGAGAGCTGGGAGCTGTCGCCAGGGGTTTGCTGGCTGTCTCCAGGTGCAGCAAGGCTGAAGCGGCAAGGTGACATATGTAGCATGTGGCTCAAGAACAAGCCATTAGCAATCTGCACTGGTGTGCCGGGCTGCAGGGCTCGGCAGCGCTGCTGCTGCCGGCTCATAGTGTCCCCAGCATCAGGGCTTGCCCTTTAGAAAACATACTAGAAGCACACAGTACACATGGGATTTTAAGCTTCTCTCCCTGTTTTTGTAGCTAAACTGAAAGAACAATAAAGCAGTGCAGCACACGGCCAAGTGAGGTTGCTTATCATTATCACTGGAGGAGTTCAAAAGCTGTTTGATAAAAGCCTAGAGGGATTAACGCAGTGCAAAATCCTGCTTGAAGGTGCTGAAAAGGATAACCTAACATGTTCTTCCTCCATTCCTGCCCCCTTCCCCAAGACTTTCATGCATTCATTGATTTGTTTATTACCCTGCATTTTTTCTGCTCTTAACCTTCTTTTTTTTTTTCTGTTCTAGCATTTGAGGTCAAACAAAAACTTGCTAAAAGTCTCATTACTGTACAAATAGCACCTGCTCTTAAGATAAACTTCAGTTTTTTTGACACTCTTGGTTGGTGCTATGAATTTTGGAAGCAGCTACACTCAAGGCAAGGCCTCTTCTCCTGTTGCCTGCCATCTTAAGCATGTTTAAGTTTCAGCCAAGGACCTCTTCCCTGCACAATGGCAAGCTAGCAAAGACGCAAACATTTGGAGTTGTCCACCCCGAGGAAGCCACTGGGAAGTAAGCAGAGGGTTAAAATCAAAGCACTGCACTCCAGTTGACAGTTTGGGCTTGGTAGTCCTTGGAATAACCCCTCTAACCTCTAACTTAGTCAAGATGTCTACCTTGGGACTATCCTCACCCTGTATTTTCTCTTAGAGCAGAGATGTAGACCCATCTGGTCAGCAGTGGCCACAAAGCCTGTCCCTGAGACCATCTTGGTGACCACACTCTGCCAACCATGCGATGAGCCTGCAGCCCTCAGTTCATAGGCTCGACCAGTGCCCTGGCTGTGAGGGGTGTCCAGACAGGAGCACAGTGCAGGTGCCCAAGGCAGGCGAAGGTGCATGTGCAGCTGGGTCGTGCAAGACACACCGTACTTGGATCTGGGCTTGTGCCCTTGCTTGTATTCCTCTACTCTGTGTAGTGAGAGCCTCTGTGTGTGAGAGCCTCTGTGTGTGAGAGCTTGCCTATAGAAAATGGTTACAGCCAAGTAAACCCAGATCTGAGTGACCAGGGGATTGCTTTCTGTTGAGCAGGGGTCTCTAATCTGGAAACTTGCTGTCTGGTGTGCAGGAGCAAGTGAAGACAGTAATATCAGAAAGGCCAGAATATGGAGGCATGGGGAATGGCAGTACAGATCTGAAAGGTGGTCAAAATCTCAGGATCTACAGAGTGATTAGAGAATCTGGCATGATCTGCAGGACAGGCTGTGCTTAGAGTCACAGAACAATTTAGCTTACAGGGGACTTCTGGCGGTTAGCTAGTCTGACCCTTCTTCAAAGCAGGGCCACCCTTGAATTACACCATGTTGCCTGGGGTCTTGCTCACTTGAGTTGAAAAACCCCAAGGATAGAGATTCCACCATATCTCAAAGCCACATGGTCAAGTGCTTAACCATTCTCACTGTGCAGATGTTTTTCCTTATGCATAGTCAGAACTTTCCTTTCTCCAGTGTGTGACTGTGGCCTCTCATCCCCTTCCTGTGCATTTCTGAGGAGAGTCTGGCTCTGCCTTCTCTATCGCCTTTTAGGTAGCTGAAAAGAGCAGTAAGATCTTTCACTAACCTTTCTTCTCCTGGTCAAGCAAGCTCTCTCCTTAATGTCAGACTCTCCTTAATGTCACAAGCTCCAGCCTTTGAACTTGCTTCAGTTTATCATTCATCTCTCCTGTACATAGGGATCTAAAACTGATGCAGTACTAGAGTAACGTAAGTACCCAAATAGAGGGGAATGATCTATGTATTTATATCTGCAGCACAAATAATGTGCAAATGTAGTCAGCTTATTTATAAGCAAGATTACCCTGGCTTTTATCTCAGTATCTTGAATGTTCCTAAAGAAAAGCAGGGTTATACAAACTGGCTTGCCTAAATCAGGGAGGTGTATTTGATCATAGGTTTCACAGAAAAATCTCTTTTCCTGCTTATTTTTCTATGAGAGTGTTGCTTGAGTTGCAAAGGGGTTTTGTCCGTGTATCTTGTTCCAGTTCTACAGTACTTAGCTCATCTCATCTCAAAAGACCTTAAAAAACATCTACTGTTGGCTGCCTGTAAAATCTCATGCAGTTATGGCTACGAGTGTGCTTTTACAAGATACCACTGTCTCCTCATATAGTTATCTCCAAAGAACTGGGAAAGATGTGAGACAAGAAATAGTATCCTAATGAATGCAGGATGTTTAAAATGTACAGACCACCAGCTCAAAATGAACAGGAATGACCCATTTGTTGTGCTGGGCAGCAGCTCTGCATACAGGTGAGATGAACACCTGGCGCAAAGTCAAGGGAAGGCAGAGGGACATGGAGAGGATGACTGTGGATAGGGAGCACAGAGGAAACCTCCGTTGATTGAGGCAAGCTGGATAGCTTGTTTGGATGGTTGCTGGCCTGGGCTGCAGCCAACAAGCCTACGGCCAGCCTAGCTTTGTCCTGTTTCCTGTGTGCAACCCACAGAATGGGGGCAGATCTTTCAGTTCTACTCACCGCAGGCCATGCAGCCTGCACATTGCATCAAGGCATGGCTTTGCAGGCATCTGCCCTTCTCTTCATGCTTTTTGGTACAAGTATACTCCTTCAGTATTTATTTGCCTGGGAAGCTGGAGAACTGCAAAGGTTTCCTGCTTGCAATGAGCTCAGGCTGTGGTTTGATGACACAGACTGCTGGGCAGCCATACCAGCTCCAGGGACTTCTGTTCTTCCTGCTTCTTATTTCCCTACCATGATGTGTTGCTTCTCCATGTGCTTACAGAACTGTTCGTGGGTGTGCACTGGATCAGGAAATACATTCAGCTTTAAAAATTTCACCAAATGATGCCAAAACTGCTGTATGGTAAAACCACAGCTTCATTCTCCCATTCAGAGCATCAGCCTCCTCGCTGTGTCTCTCCTCCTGTCACTGCAAGACTCTTTTTCCAAATATCAATGGCTTTAACTACCATGCCGTGGTGGGAAACCTTCCAGTTGCAACTGGATGTTTTCTTAAAAGTGATTTGTTAGTCCACCTGGAAGAATACATTTGTAATAGTTGTGTCACTGGTTGCTAATTGAGTATGTTCAACCTCAGTGGCAAGGGATCTAATGATACTGAAGGAGAGGATATCAGAGTCTTTGCACATCCCATTTCATACATGAAATGAACTAGTGAAAGAACTCTGTTAACATTTATACACCAAGACTTGATTTTAAGTACTAAGCATCTTCTAATCTGTCACTTGTCTCTTCCACTAGACCTAGAGACATGGTCTTTTAATTCTTTGTAGATAGAGCTGGGAATATGGTCATTACCCTCAGATATCTCCTTTGCCCCAGAAATTTGGGATATATCAATACCTATAAATAAAGCAGTATCAGGGAACATGCTTAGACAAAGGAACCTGACTGCTTTTATTGCTAATTCTTTAGAGCAGCCCTTTGCATAAATTGGCCTGAGCGACTAAGTTCAGGACCTAGCATGGGACACAGACCATCCACAGTAGAAAATCTGCATATTGCTGCTGAATTTGTAGAAAAACACAGATGTAATACAGAACCCATATTATGGTTCTTCTGTGCCATTTGGCCTTACAGAAAGTTCCTGAGGGTCTTTAAAATAATAACATAGATGCAGTCTCTGTTTCTGACACTGTGGTCTGATCCTGCTACTCCCTCCTACAATCTACTCTTCCTAATTTACTCTGGCTTTGTATTCATATCTAGCTTGCTGTCAGCAGAAGTAGACCTGCCTGCCCGGATTTTGTTAAGTCTACATTTTTTGAAAAATACTAAGTACTTAAACTAGGAAACTAAACGAGAATCATACCTTTCATATTTAAAGTAAGAAAGAGTTTAAAAAAAAAAAAAAAGAAGAAAAGCAGGAAAGAAAAAAAAAATGAAAGAAAACTAGTCCTCAGTGCTCACTTCCAGCAAGCCAGAAAAGTTTGAAAATATGAAGTAGATTGAACCTAAGTCTCAGGAATCTAGAGACACATAAAAAAAGATTTCTTAAAACGTTATCATGATTTAGCACAAACTTTGTGTTACAGAACACTGTGTTAAACTTTGTATTGTGTTAAACTTTGTATTTTAATTTTAGCAACAGAACTAAAGGAAAACTGTTGATTCAGAAAACCCTCATTTGAATAAAGGTTTAAATCTTTTTCTCTGTTTTACCAATTTTATACTGAGACAAGTATGCTGCACTCAAGAGAGCTAAAGAAAATCTGATTCGTGCTGGTGTCACTGGAAGGACAATCAAAGCCAAACTGAGGAGGCCTGTATTTCAGTGAAAGTGAAGGTTTTATAATTCCTTACTTCCAGGAAAGAATAAACATAAATAAACAATGTCTGGGGTGAATAAAAGTTGTCATGTCAAAACTAACTGACAGCAAAAGTTAACAATATAGGGATTTGCTTGACTTCCAGAAATAATATAGAAAGATATTATTTTTGAAAGCCAAAAGTGAAGTGATTGCACATGGCAAATTTTAGGTTTGAATATTTAATCTTCATTTGGAAAACCTTTCTGTCTGTTATTTATGCTCAAATACATATTTCCCAGTAACAGACCGATTTCTGTGACTCAGACTGAGTTAGCTGCCAGCATGTCAGAGGCTGAAACTCTGAGTTTGCCTAGTGCTCCCAGGAACAAGCCCGTGGATGCTACCTTCCCTCTAAATGTGCCAGTGATGCATTTTAATCCAGTTTTTGGAAGCCAGGTGTATTCTATTGCTCTTTTTTTCACAGTAGTGCTTTTTATCAGCTTTAGAGAAAATTAGCTCTCTACTTACTTCATAGTTTTACATGGCTAGAGTGAGCTGGGATCATCTGCTTATCTGATTAAAATATATATATTAGCAAATAAGAGTCATAATAAAACCCATTTGAAGATTTTCCTGAGGGGATTTCAATAAAACTAGAATTTTATTTTTTGAACTGACCTGTAGAGAAATCGTGTTTACTCCATGTAGTGTTTGCTGTCTTGCTTAGAATTTTGGATGATGACATAGCTTTAAGAATGGCTACGAAACTACCTATTGCAATATGCCTATTGCATTCTGTTGCAGCTGTTAAGCAGCAATCTCGGATTCTTACTGAAGAATAATATCTTTTCTTGCCATATTTCAGCACAAAAGAATCTCTCTTGATATTAATTAAATTCTTGCTAAGCTTTGATAATCTTTTATACATTAAACTTGCCTAAAGCTTGCATAAATATGATAATTAAGTATTGAATACTGTCAATATCTTCTTAGTGATACCTTCTTGCCTTCTGCTTAAGAGCTAATGACTACAAATAAGTAGGTCCCGCTGGCTTTCAGAAGGCACAAGGGAAGTGAATGGACGGGTACTATGCCCATTGGCAAAGCACAGGCATTAGAAGTCAGTTAAGTTTGCCGCCAAAAGCTCTGGAAATGGAAAAGAAAGCACATGTACTTGTTTGAACTAAACTTATTAACACAGTCTTTAACCACAGCCTCCTGCTCAAATAGCATCCTGATAATAAGTGGCATGTTGCTAAATGAATAGTCCAGCCTGACTTTCTAACGAAGACCTGCAAAGCTGTACCTCATGCTTTATAATCATTATACAATGTCACCATGTGTACAGCACTTATAGAGAGACAAAATAAGGAACTGCAGCCTATTCCTTTTCTGAAATCATCATTCTGAATTCATTTCCCTGAAGAGGCTCTAAGTGGAAAACTCACCAGTGAAAAGCTTCATCAGTTTACATTTCAATATCTTCAGTGGCAACTGATAGCTCAGGAAGGTACATTTTTCCTTGTTTAACATATCATTGTCATCCTGGGCTTAAAAATATTGTCTTGGATGTTCTGCTTTGCCTATTTCATGCTTGGCACAAAGGAAGCAGGAAGATACTCAATTATCTTTGTGATTCTTAGGGCCACCTGGGATCAGTCCAAATCTGCAATGCAAGATATATATACTGCTCTGGCTGCTGCACTTTATGGCCCAAGACACTCTTATTCATGTCATTCTTCTTCCTTAGGAGAAGGAAGGAACCAACAGGCATGACAGGCTGTGTGAAAGTGTGTAGATCAGTTTCATGAGATATGGTCCAACTGGGAAATACCAGAAGATGAATCCCTAGATAGGTGGTAATACAGATTCTTGACAGCTATCTTTCTTTCTTGAACAAAATCAAGAAGCCACATGAAACATGGGCTATCTTGTGGCTATTATGTCATTTAAAATTAAGTAAAGTCTTGTGTTTCATCATCTGAGATAAATGCTCATACAACATTGGAAAGTCTGTCTGAAAGAGGAATCCTGAAATTTTACCTTATATCTGAATTAGAAACACTTTCCTCTCTTTAGAAAGTTTGAAATTGTCCCTGGAGAAAATTTCTGCAAAAATATTAATCATTTCAGTGGAACAGAGTGTTCTGCATCAATTCTGGCTTCTTAAAACTCATATTTTGATATGTAGATATAAAACTCTGCAGGAACAATATGTTAAGATTAGTGTATTTTTAAATTATTGAAAGGTCATATTAAAATTCTGAATTGAAATGCTTTGTCCTCAGAAATGTTCTCAAAATTTTTTCCCTTCTAAATTAAATTCCAGACAAATCGACAATTTCCTGGTGCGTTGTTTTTGATGGAACTAAATTCTGCATGGGGAAATAATTCAGTCAAAAATCAACTTCAGTGTGAACTTCCTGGTCCCAAATACAGAGGCAGACAAAAAAGATATGTACCTATCTTTTGTTTTACTTTCTTTTTCTTTTTTGTAATAAATACGTTATAGCATCTATTAACAAAGTGGAAAACAGAGCAAAGCTGTAATTACATTGGCTTTAGAAAAAAGCACTACTAAATATCTATGGAAGAAGCCAGGTAACAAGAAGAATCTGTCACAGTTGTCTGGTCAGTTGTGCTTCTCATTCCTCTAACCTTTTCAAAAACAGGCCAGTACTTAATCAGTCCCAATTCTGCAAATGTCTGTGCCATCTGGACACAAGCCCTTTCTCAAGATGTGCTCCACAGCACAACATAAGGAGAAGAAGGAGGGATTTGTTTCCATAATCTTTAGCACAGATTTAGCCACATCACTTCCTGCAGTGTGAAGATCCCACAGATGATCTTCGTTTAGCACATGTCCAATATTGCTTTACAAGAGTTTCACATGGCTATCTTTGCACAGGAGAATCACTCACAGGCCTTCCTGGAAAGGCCTGATGTTGTCTGTCCCAGCACACTGATGAGATATCTCCCTTGCAGTCTGACTAATGAGAAGAAACAATGATATGGAGATGCAGCACTTCACATATGCCAGCCCTTGTTGGAACACAGTCCAGAAAAGATTTTTAGTAATCCTGGAGGAGACAACTCAAAGAAATATCATATAGCCAAGCTGTAGTGCACATTTACTTAGAGGCTGGTACCCTAGTAGCAACATCAAGTAGCAAAAGTCTGGCATGCTCCCTGACACATCTCAGCATGTCAGAAGGACACTTTAACCTTGGGTCGCTAAGGTTGGAGGCAGCCCACGTATCATATCCACACTACAAGAGAGAACATTAGTATCCAGGTGATAGAATCACTACTTTAAAAGTAGTCTAAGGGCAACTGAATTACAGGTGTGTGCACTGCCACAACAGGGATTCTCAGGACTTCACCTTGATCCAGTCTACCCTGCAGGTATTACGGACCTGCCACTGAGACCAGATCTCAGAACTGAGCCATCCGACCACCACGTATCTCCAAGCAGGGTCACCTGCCTGGCTAACCTACAGAGCAGTGCTAGCAGTGATTACCTTGGCACGGCTGAGTTATTTTTTCAGTGCCTGTAATTCTGTTCCCTCCAGGTGTAATTACAAGAGCAATCAAAGCAGCCAACTGTCTCCAAGTATTATTTCTTGAGAAAACACATTTTGAAACAAGCTATACATACTCCCATATCTCTGTTGGAGCTCAGGTCAACCTCAGAGCACTCTTACTGATTTACTTAGTACACAGCCTTACACTCTAACCGCGCAGACCCTTGCCCTTCCTTTTCACATTGGTTATTGAGCACAGCAGTTGGACTAGATGATCTCTAGAGGTCCCTTCCAACCACAAACATTCTGTGATTCTCTGAAGTATTTATTCCCAGTCTTAATAGCTCTCTCGCTTTGGTGTAGAGCCTCCAATATGTCTTGCAAACAGCCTCCTCTGGGTTTACCCGCAGGTTGGATCTTGAGAGTTTTTATATTGCTTACCTGTTTTTCCCACCACGATATCCTTCTATCAAGCCATGGCTATAAATTCATAAAAAAAAAAAAAAAAAAGTTTTACAGTCTAAAAAGTGCACTTTGCTGCCAACAAGTGCTGAAGAGTTGGAGTGCCTGATGTGTAAGCAAGTCAAAAGCAAAGGTGTTCCTTTGGTTGGTCAGAGCTGGGCAGAGTCTGCCCAAAGATGGGCAGAATCATTACGCAGCCCTACAAGAACTGCTTACATTTCCAAACCACATTGTTAATGTGCTGTCTGTGGTATCATGGCATCTCAGAGAACCGGAAAAATATAGACTTCAGTTAAAATATTAGAAACTCTTAGAAACATTAATGGAAAAACTTTCTGTGAATCCTGAAGAGTTCCTGCCTAATAAATTTGTATCTTAGGAAACGATACTCTTTAGCCTCTTAGCTCAGAGCAAAAATGAGATAACAAACCTGGGCCAACACAAGAAGACGCAAAACCTCTTGCTTTTACCAATGATCTTTTGTGTGTGGACCAAATGCAAACCCTGTCTTAAAATGATTAATGTGGGAGCCCTCTGATAAAGAAACACATCAAGTCTGTTAAAAGTTAAGACAAGTGAGGATGTGAAGAAAGGGTGCAAGGTATTACTACCTGTTGTTGCACGATGCTTGATAAAGTCACCTTTCTCATAAGCATGCATTTTGACTGTGATTAACAGGAAATATTTCCTACTTGCAAACACTTGTTTCTGTATTATATCTCTGGGTCCAGGGTGCTTTCCATCCTTCCATTCTTCAAAGCTTTATCCCCAAACATGTGATGTCTGATTCTTTGTGAAAGGAATTGTCATGTTATTGAAGTGAACTTAATTTTTTCTCAGTATAATACTAAGTATGTTGGCTTTGAACAAAAAAACCCACAACCCAACACAAAACAAAACAATAAACACAAGTTAAAAATAGAACTGCAATAGAACTGCAATAGAATTGCAAGTGACTTTCTGGCTGTGGAGAGACTGAAGCAGTCTCTGAAAGACATTTGCAATAGGAGAGTGAGCAAACTGGTCAATTTTGCATCTAATTATGACATGTTCGCCTTCTCAGTATTTTAAATCTTGCTGACAAATTGAATCTGTGGAATAGAAAGCATTGTATAAAAAGGTGGAAAGATAAAAAAGGAATGAAAATGTGAAAGCAGTGGAAAAATGGCTCCACACCAATTATAGTGCTTAGAACATCTAGACTATGGCTGACAAGAATGATGAAACTTCATGAACAAACTTATTAAAGAGAGAAAGCAGAGGACCTGCCATAGGCAAAAGGCATTGTTTTCAATACTAGAATGTAGCAATTCAATAAGTCAAGAAAATTGGGAAATAGTGCTTTATTTGTGTAAATAAGGAAAGAACTGAGGCACCAGTCAAACTGTATAGATGAAACGGCTGAAAAAAGAGGTAGGTATTATCACATTAGCCTTACATAGAGATTGATAATTCATTAATGACAATAAAATAACAGAAATAATTTCAGGATAATTCTGTATTATCCAGGAAACTGTTAAGCCTAGGGTATTTCAGAGAGTACAGTTGCTCCAATGAGCTATCCCTGCTCCTAAATGGAGGCAAATGCATTTGCTATGTCAAAATGCTATATGATGCAGGAGGACAGCTCAAGTCCAGGCAGAAGAGACCAACATTTGTGTGATACTACACAAATATTAAGAAAATAATAAGAAAATCACTAATGCCAAATATTCACAGAAACCCCCTTAGCCATTTCCTAAATTTTAATCATATTGTTTTTCCTTTGTTTCCAACAGAAGGAAAATGAGAAATGATCTGGTTAAAAGTAACAATTTTCTCTTCTCAAAAGGTTTTAAGAATACATACATTCTTGGAATACAATGGAAATGGGTGCTCCAGGCAAGTGGCCACCTCAAATTAACAGACATTTACAGATGGGTACCATGAAGCAGGTAGTTACTTTAATTAAGCAGTTTGCTAGTACAAAACCAGTTACACTGCAAACTTTTATTATACATGTTGTCATCCAAGTCATCATGCTGATGGTTTGCAAGTTTGGGCCTCAGAAGTAAATACACAGGCCATACAGCTCAAATGTCGTATTGTATCAAGATAATACAATTACAATAATACAATCAAGATAATTTCTGTTTTATCATCTAGGTGTTGATGAAGTTTGCCTTGCCTGAAAGATATCTAAGAAGAGTACATAGCTCACTGTGCCCTTTTCATAACTTGCATGACCCATAGTCACATTCTTCTAAATCTTTTATCATCATTTCACTGTCCTTAAGAAATGTCTTGTATACTTCCAGACTATACAATTCCTCTTGCCCCTGTGCTTATCCTAAGATAACTATTCTAATTCTGTCTGATACATCAGTAACTATCATAATAACGGAGAATGACAACGATGTTTTGCCATGAATGGGTTTTTAGCAATTCCTGCTCTATAAAGTTTAAATTGTTCTGATGTTTTGTTAATCAGACCAAAACTCACTCCTTTTCCAAATCATTTCTTTTAAGTTAGGAAAGGCACAGTTGTTGAGAGGCAACCAAATTGTGGAAAGCTGCCTTTGCACCCTGTTAGTTGGAATGTGTATGTGAAAACAGCCTCTGAGGTGAGAATGATTGCATGCACTGTGATTGCACCCATGCCTTTATTTTATTTTATTTTATTTTATTTTATTTTATTTTATTTTATTTTATTTTATTTTATTTTATTTTATTTTATTTTTTATCTTTTCATGATATACGCCAAGTCTATGATTAGTCCTCTTACTGGCTTAGCTATCAACTTTCTACTTTTTCAACTTCAAACTTTCCAGAAATGCTTAAAAATTAGGTTTTAAAGCTGTTTGTCCATGAGCTTTTTTCATATTTTCCAGAGACATTATTTATAGTGTGTGCTGGCATTCTTTTCTTTCCTATGTGAGGTTCAACTGCTCACATATGAATTTTCTGACACATAGCAGTATTTTGTTTGCTTGCAGGGTTGTAACTTATAGGCAAGCACTACTGCTTGGAATGTTTCTCAAGAGAAACTGAGCCAGAAAACTTCAGGCAGGGAATCAGGTTTTTTTACTCCAGGATTTTAAGCTTCTAAGAACGATGCCACAGCTAGCAGCAAACATCCCTCTCCTGTCTTCTACCCACCAAATCTCGGTGTTACACATATTGTAGGAAAAGAACCAGCGACAGAATTTTCACTATAACCAGCTTGTAGCTACTAATATTGCTACCTTGAAGGACAGTGAATCTGTTGCAGGGCACAGTCAGTGGCACAAAACTCTCTCCAAAGTCATTTTTTTCAGGACAGGAGCAGAAAGGAAAAAAAAAAAAGAAAAACAGGTGTCAGGCACAAGCCAGAGATGTCAGGTAGCGTGGCTGATGATACCACGGCATCAAAGGCAGCAGAAATAGGGCAGTGGAAGTTGCAATTGTGTGGAAGCGAGAGCAAGCTGGGGGAGAAGTCAGCAGCATGGATGGGTCTGCGGTAGGTGAAATGGGCTTGACTGAAAAAGAGGGCTAGGGACAGGACAAAGAACGTGAAACTAGCTAAGGTGTTTACTGGAAAAAAAGAGGTCTTCACAAGAGCAAGGTTAGAGTGGAGGTCAGAGAGTTGGAGGACAGCAGAAATTGGAAGAAAAGGGAAAAAAATTGAAGGAAACTGAGGGATTCATATACAGTACCAATATAGAGATATAGGGAAAAGTGTGATAAAAAAATAGCAAGCACTCCTCAGGTTTTACAGAAATCAGTGTTACTAATTTCTTGGATTAATATTCCAAAAGCTGGAAAAGCTACTTCTATTTTCGCTGACTCTGTCTGCTTTTATATCCTTTAAAGTATCTATAGAAATAAGAAGCATGAATTAATATCTGAATCTATCTCATTCTATTTCAATATTTTCAGTAAAGGTAGTCTTAGTAGCTCAAAGTATCATAATCCAAGACACTGGACTGTTTGGTTGCCTTTCTTTCTTAGCAGCCATTTCACATTCAGGATCACAATATACTCTGAAAATCTTCATGCTCGCCATGCCAAGCAATCCATGTAAACTCTCAGGGTTACCCCTTGTGACAGACAGCCTTTTTACACTCTGCAGTTTAAAAAAATAATTAGATAGCTGGTCATAGACAACAGAGCTCTATCAAAACACATGTCAGTGTTGGGAACTGGGCAAGCACTACTGAGAATGTGAAACAGCCATATAAAGTGAAGAACCAGGGAAGGCCCTTAATTGTAGAGCTCAGTAGTGCCTTGTAACATATCCCACTCTTCAAGAAAGTATTAGTCCTTTTCAAAGGAAACAATAAGAATATAAGAATAACCAGAGGTCTAGAAAAGTTGATCTGTGAGGGAAAAAAAAAAAAAAAAAAAAAAAAAAAAAAAGCTTGCAAGATTGCTCTTGTAATTGTGCAAGATTGCTCTTGTAATTGGAGACCATGTATCTGTGGTGGAAATGACAAGGTTGAACTTGATCACTCAAGTTACAGCTCAGGGGAAAAAAAAAAAAAAAGAAATGGAAAGGTATGTGGATCCTGCTGTAGTTCTGTAGACAGTCTGAAAAAGCTGAGGGGCTGTCATTGGCAAGGTTGAAGTATAGTTCGGACAAGATATGTTTCAATATATTTAATTCCTGCTATGGAGTAAAGATTTGAAAAAAAAATCCTATTTATATATTCTGGGCCTGTGTTTCAGAAGTTATAACTAAAGCACAACTAAACTTATGCTGCGAGAATTATGGATTGACACAGCACATACTATGCTAGCAAAACCTCTACCCCTATTGCTGGTCATGTGCACACCATTTGTTCTCATGTCAGACATTAGCCATCCTTGAAAACTGGCAGAAAGAAGTAGAGGAGGTCAAACACAATCTTGGTATGAGGCAGCTCTTCCTCTTATACTGACTGCAATCTGTGATTTTTCTGAGCTGTACAGGGTGGAATGTCACTTGCCAGTGCTGTTTGATGGGTGAGAAATCTGGATGACATTTGTAGATGATTAATTTAAAGAATTGCCTGCCTGTCCCTTAACTATTTCTCTTCTATGAATATTCTTCTCTTCTCCTTTGCCTAGTAGATTATTTCTTAGCTTTTTTTTTCACTAATGTTTTTTAAAGTATGTTCTTAAATCATCTATTCCCTCTGCAGGTCTATATCTAGTTCTCAAGCTTTCTGCAAACATACTGCTACTTTGCAATCTTTATATTCAAAGAAAAAAAAATCCTTTATACCAATGATATTTCATATGTTTTTTTTTTCCTGGTTGCTTGGCAATAGAAAATGTAGGCATGTGACTCCCTCCTCCATCTCCCCAGCACCATTTGCAGATATTTTGTCTTGGCCTTTCTTCTTTTGTTCTTACCTCCCTGTGGGAGTGTCAGTTACAAAAAAAAAAAAAAAAAAAGGATTTTCAGTCTGTTTTATTCTCTGAATTATGCCTCACTGTTTTCTTGAACAGACTGCAAAGTCTTGAAAAGACATATAAAGATCTGACAAATGAATGCTGGGAATCAGAAAGGAAAGCGTTCCATGTCACCTGAGTCTAGATACCTAATTGTGATGTCTCGGACACCTAGCTATCTGCATCAGCCAGGAGACAAGGACCTTCACTGCCTGAAGACGATCAGCATCCCTAGGACCTGAAGCTGTCTTCCCTTTCACCATTGGCTTTGGAAAGGGGCTGGGGGAGGAGAGAAGTGACATTTCTCACACAGGCACCGCAAGGAGTTCTCGAGATCAGACAGACACCCTGACTCAGAAAGGGCAACCACCAAAGAAACTTTCCTCAGGCCCTTCTGCACAGGGAGATAGGACCTCAAAGCAGGTAACAACAATGTGCACGGTGAACCTCTCTTGCAGTGTCAAGAGGCCATCCAGGTCTGAGCTCCTGCGACCAGTCCCAGTGAGAATGTTTCCACATCTTATTCACTGTGCCCTCTCCGATAAGGCTAGGACTTGGGCCAGTGCGCTGTTCTTGGCACTGCAATAAAGGGATTTGCATCACACTGCTTTCCCAGTGAACTTATCTGTCCCTCTGGACACAAAAAGAATTATAGGAAGGCCAGCAGGAGGTTATCAGCGCTTGTGTGACTTAGCCTGCAGCCTCACTGCAACATGGTGAGTCATCAGGCTAAAGGAGGGCAGCGCTTGGCCTCTAGCTCCCTCACACCTTTGTGCCAGCTAGTGAGGAAAGAGGACAGCAATAGCAACTGCTGACGAAGACTCAAGGCACAAGAGTTGACCGGAAGAGCTGTATCCCCAGCTATCCCTCCCTCTCATAGACACAATTGCCCCCCAAGCAGGAGCTTCTCATTCACTGTGGTTTTCTTCTCATGAATGAAGGTAAATCAGTTCTCAGTTCATTCTGGTTTGTTCTCATGGACTGTACTATACTCATGGAAGTTCATCACTCCAGAAGTTGATTCACAAGAGGCTCACACATCTCTGCCTTAAGGAAAAGAAAATCTCCAGCTGCCCAGGTTGAATCCACCATCACAAGTCTGTCAGGGCAGAGACAGCAGCAGAGGGTTTACAGAGATACACATCACCAAGCAAGTTAAATCATGAGCTTCTCATTGTTTAATACATCATGTATAAATGGTTGCCTTTCACATCTTTTTCTCTTTGAGGAATGTGCACAGGCAGATTGCGACATCCTCATATATCCTCAGTATTCAAAATGATTTTCGGATTGGTTCACCGAGTGTTTCCCGAGTGCAGAGCGCATTTCGCAACAGAGCTAGTTATCTGTATGTTGTTGGTTAAGTAACCCATGTGATGCTGGTTTTATCTCGGGATGAGAGAATGCAGTGGAATGGAAATGGCAAATTCTCATTGCCATCAACAGACAAATCCTTGAAATCAGTTGCCAGATCACAGAATCATGAAGCATAGCTCTACCCTGAGAGTGCGAGTTAATAGCCTACATTCACTTCGATGTGGATATGAAAGTGTCATGAACCCAGAGCTTGCTTTGGGATTCAGATAATTATTTTTAGGCATATGTTTAGACTGTTCACGCAGTGCTGGTGGTGTGTCTGTATAATCGCTCAGTTAAGTGACAATGCACATGGCAGAGTGGCAGCCTTAATTTATTCATCTCAAGGTGCATTGGTTTCTTGATCCAGTTTCTGGAGAAATATTTAAACCTCCAGCTGCTGTGATTTAAAGTACCACTTTAAAACAAAAAGGAGATGTTAAAAAAAAAAAGGGGGGGGGGAAAAGAGTAACAAGTGGTCTGGAGTGAAGCTGACAGCACACAAAACCTTGGCATAAAGGAGAATAAAGAACCTCTCAGGCACTGAGTTTCTGAAACCGGGTGAGATAGAAGCAAGGGAACTGGAGCGATCAGGATCCACAGACCCGGGGTTGGATATCACTTACAGAGTGTCCTGTGCTGAGGCCTGGGGACAGAAGAGGCCGGGTCCGGTTTCCTTCTCTGATGATATCCTTGAATTTTCCTACTTCTGTGTGTGTGAGCGCTTGCTGGCAACACAACCTGGTGAGTGTAATGCACCTGACAGTGTCCCAGGGTAACTATGAACTACCCAAAGTACAAACATAGCATGAAGCTGCTACACATATAGGCAGAAGCCTATATGGGAAGGGACGCCCAAAATTCCACAGAGTTTAAATCAGGCCATTTACTTCTTTTTATGTTGCTTGCATTTATTAGTCAAGATTTTTTTTTAAGAAACATTTTTAAATGGTTCACATTTATATTAAAGAAGTAGAGCCTACATATTTGAGAACTACGTTAAAAAGAGATTAAATAAGTAATGTAATAAATATAATTATGTATTGAAAATTTCAGCATAGATATAAGGACTTTATGGTAAACCATTAATCTCAAAATATTAAATTCTGTAATCTCTTACTCCCTTATGATAAGTAATCTCCCCCGCAACCTAAGGGTGTGTGTATGTCTGGGTACCTACTGAGAACATGTGCTCAGCCTCGTGGAGCTGCCCCAGCCTTCCCTCCGTTGGGTGCCCAGATCCAGCAGCCTCTAGCAGTGGCCAAAGCTGGTACCTCGGGAGCAGAAGAAGGGCTTGCAGGGGCTCCTCTCCCCTCTGCCACGCAGACTTGGGGGCCAGGCCTGGCCTCCAGCTGAACCTGCTGGCCCCGAGGCCACTCCAGAGGGAGCAGAGCTGCTGCTGTCCCAGCCTCATCCCCAGAAAAATGCCCCTTCGACCTCACATTTTACAAGAGAGGCAGTGCTTACTAGCCTTGTAAGATCGTCATAATAGCTGGGCCATGGAGCAAGCACCTCTCCTTAAGGCAGGACTAGACTTTTATGCCAGGATGCGTGTTGCTTTGCATCAGTAATTTTCTCCTGGCCATACTGTTTTCTGTGGGTTTTTTTTCTTGTTGCTGTTGTTAAGGTTTCTCTCTGGAGGGAAAACCGTCTGAATCTGGGTCAGGGTTAAGATGGGCTCCTGGGATTACAAATGAGCAAGATATAAGCGGAGGACTCCAAAAAACAGCTCTTCAGAAACTTCTCATCCTGCTGCCGATTACAAAAGCAATTGCTGTCTCAGTTGCCCATGCTCTCCTGACCTTGTACTTAATCTTTTTTTTTTGTTAAGAGAGAAACTGGACTCTGCTGCAGGATTTTTTTTTTTTTTTTTTCCCTGAGGAAAGGCTTGCTTTCTAAAATGGAGCCTGTCAGGTTTTATGTATGCAATTTTGTGATTGAGACATGGCTGTCCCCCATTTGTATTCACCAAGTATTAGCTCAGGAAGAAAGTATCGCTATTCTGTTACCAGCTTTCCAAAAGTGGCTGCCTTGTTGAGCAATTTTTTTTTATAATGAAATCTTTTTAAAGGAGGATGAGGATTATCTCCCCTGTTCACTCTCCTCATACCATTTTTACATGTTCTAGGAAGATTTCTGAACATATATAATATGTAATAAGACCCTGTTATTTTTTTTCTCAGGGAGGCAGCTTGGAAGTTGCCTTTAAGAAATACTGTCCTTTATTTGATTAACTAAGGAAGCTATCCAAGAGTAAATCAAAACTCGAAGCAGAAAGGATGACAAACACAATTGCTTTGTTTTTTTTTTCCTCAGAAACAAATTGCAAGCCTTCTGGTCCCACCCTTGCTTCTCCACCTGCCTATTCTGCTGTCATGCTGTCTGGTTCTTTTGTAATCCACAAAAACAACGAGAAAAATCACATTTCATTTGAAAAATGAATTTCACCTCAAATCCAGCTCTTTATATTATTCCCCATCAACCTCTCTGTGAGCACCAGCACCAGCCCGTGCAACCTTTCCCAGTATTTGCCTCACACGTATGAAAGTACACAGATGGTCAATTATGCCAATGACTGCACTGAATTATTATGTATAATTAGAGATAGGAGATAGTTTTCAAGCTAAGAAATAGTCAGATCTAGTTCTGTTAGTTTTATGGATTTGTGGAACTGGAGAACGTGGCTGGTTTGGCCCTTATCTTTAAATATAGTGCTTTAGCATAGGCATTTCAGCAGTCACTCATGTAATGAGCGTGGGTAAGTGAGAGGGAGGTGCAAGAGGGCAGAAGCACCCCCAGGGTGAGGGAAGTCACAAGGCACTGCCACAGGCCACACAGAGGGAGCTGGCGGGCTGCAGGAAGCTGCTTCCTTGGGACTCTTTTCTTGACTGTAAGCTACGAATTTCTGAGCTCCTTGCTGCAGCATTTGAGACTAGGAGGTAAAAAGCACCACGTGAAAAGGTAGGTAGTAGTATTATTTATATAAATAAGTTGGCTGAAGAATAAGCCCACTTCTCCTCCTACCCAGCCTTGAGATGAATTACCGGCATCCATCTCTACCCTGCTATGTTCTGCAAGAAACACACAATTATATTTTTCACTTCAAGGTCAAGCAGAAAGACTATGACTGAAAAATCAAAGCTTTTAGACAACTGCAAAGTCTGAATTAATACTAAAGGAATTACATGCAGGCTGGTATTTTGTTCTTTTCTTTCAAGTTTATTCCAGCATGAAAGTAATTAATGTTTCAAGCATAGTTGCTTGAAACAAACTAAAATCCGGGTAATTCAATGGAGGTTGCTAAGTTTTTCAAATTCATCAGCATGAAAGCAACGAACAGCAAGAATTAATGCTCCTTAAAACAAACTTATTTTCATTTGATAACTTTTGTTTCATGTCATTTGTGATAATATGGAGCTGATAATCAGTCACTAAAATACAATTACGGTGTATTTTAAAAGCAATGACATCTTCATAATAAAAAAGCTTTGAAGATGTCATGTGTGATCTCCTTTTGAGATTTGTGAGAGGAAGAAATTGGTGATTTTCTGTACTAGCTACAGAATGGGTGTAAGGTCTTTGGCAATTATTTTCAAATATAATGGCTTATTGTTTACTTCTATGTATGTTTTGCAATAGTGACACCTATATTTAAGGTTGCAAAATGTTGAATAATTGACAAAGCTCCTCGATTTTTTTTTTGCTGAAGATATGTAATAAATATCTATATCAAGCATTTAAATCCACTGCTTTGTGCATTATTTTTTACAACATTCTTTTTTCCTATCCATTTCATCAAAAACATTATTTTTCAGCCTGTGAACTCTTCAAAATATTTACCACTCTCCAAGTTCCTCCTCCATTTTTAAGGCCTGGGCTCTGAGCAGCTGTTACAAAAATTTTAATAATGTATTAAAAAAATACTTAAGATGAAAAATAAATGACTCACCACAATTTTAAGGATGTCAGTTTAAAAAATCATAGTGGTAAGAAATGCAAACCTCAATAAAAGGAATAACTGTATCATACCATATTTTCTAGTTAATCTTGTCAATACGTAACTACACATGATTTTTCCTGCCATGATAAATCTAAAGAAGCACTTTCAAATGTTTAACACAGTAGTATCTCCTTTCGATATGCATCATTAACAAGCTCTAAATTAATGTTAGAAAAAAAGAGAGAAAAAAAGAAAAAAACCCCCACAACTCTGTCAGCAGTAGTTTTGCATGGATCTGACACCTCTCAGATGCAGCTTGGCCTGCTATTATTGTCAAATATTATCATTGAGCTTCATTAGCATGGTTTCTGCATACATATTAGCAATAATCATTTACAGCCCAACTATTTTAATTGCTCACTGTTTTCTCATACTCTCTCCCTACCTGAGGTTATGAGGATGAATTGCACTTACCATAGTCATGACAATAGCTGAAGCCATAACCTATTCCAAACATTAGATCAGCTAAGCAAGAATGTGACAAGAAGAGCTTCATATCCTGTCTCAGATATGGCCTGACTTAACCTTTTTCTTTCATGCAGTGATGTGGGGCTACTAGTCCAAACTTTCACTATTATCCAGAGAGGTAATTTTAAGAGATGAAAAAATCATCCTCAATTTCCAAGAGAGCCTAAGGCTTCTGTCTCCTCCCAGCTCAGAATATCCTGGTGTGTACCAAGGTATGACCCAAAAAAGGGGATAAATTAACCACAACTAAGCCAAATGACTCTTTTATTTAAACTGTTTCTGAAAGAACAGAAAAACTTGCTGAACTGGGACACAGAGGCTAACAACCAGAACATTTCAGTGGGAGGAAATGACTGAAAAAACTCCACTTCGGAAGGACAGAGACATTTCTTCGCCTCGTTTCCTGAGTGCCCAATTGCTGCTGCGTGGGCTGGCCCCTGTGGAGATGAAAGGCTGTTGTGCAGAAAGAGCCTGCTGGGGAGGGCCACGGAGGAACCCTGCAACCTGCTCACTACCAGGAAGATAGAGCAACGGAGGAACCAATGCCTTCTCCTTCCCCAGGCAAATCTGAGAACCTGGGAAGCAGATTTGCACCTAACTAGCAGCCTGCTCACTGTGGTAGGAAACCTCTTCTCCAGCCCTCCAGAAATCAGATATTCCAGACAGGTGTGCAGCCAGCCAGGAGCCTGGATATCCTGGCTCCGATGGCAACCGGTGTTGTGCACTGCTCAGACAGCAACTATTCACCTAGAAATGGATGCTGTGCTGTGTTCAGTTCTGGACTCTGCAGAAAGACATGGACCTTCTGCAGCAAGTCCAACAAAGAAACACAAAGATGAGGAGAAGCTGTGAGAGCTGGGGCTGTTTTGCTAGGAGAAGAAAAGTCTCCAATGAATCTTATCAGTACAAATGGGCAATGGGCACAAATACAGGAATTCCACTGGAAAACAAGAAAACTCTTATGACTTAACACTGGAACAAGTTGCCCAAAGAGGTTTTGAAGTCTCCATCCCTGCAGATAGTCAAAACCCAATGGGGCACAGTTCTGGGCAGCCTATTCTAGCTGATCCTCTTTGATCAGGGTAGGCAGGGCGGGGGAGGTTTGGACCAGACAATCTCCAGAGGTGATTTCCAACTACAGCCGTTCTGTGACTCTCATCCCCTCTGGCAGGCAGCTGGAGTACAATTAGAAATAGCCGATAGAGAAGGCTTGAAGACAGGCAAATGAAAGATTGAACTGGCAGAAGACTTGGCTTGAGAAACTGTTTTCCAACCAATTGGCATTTTTGAATGGAAATTCATTTCATAAGGAAGCTCTTAAGTAGTTCTGTAACATACACACCAGGGATGGGTGATAGATTTAGCATGTGTAAGTTTAAAGGAAGAAAAAAAAAGAGAGATTTGATTAGTGGCTGAGAATGTCATCATGCTAGGTTATAGCAGTTGTCCAGTGGCTGAAAATCTACTAATTAAAGCTAATTCAGGCAGTGGAGTGTGTAATAACTCTGAGCAGAATACACAATTATCCATGCAGCTTTGCTAGTGGGGGTGGCATGGTTTGATGATTTAAAAAGCTGGGTCAGACCAGTTTTGTCCATTAGGAACCTAATATGTTCTGGAGGAGTTGTCGCACAGCTGGTAGCAGAATCCGAAAATTTCAGTAAAAAAAATATATTTTTTATACTTTTATATAT